>JAZKJV010000692.1:0-265064 GCA_037367405.1 Ottelia alismoides
TTATTATAAATGCCTAGCTTGCTCCTAAAAATTCACAAAAATTAGGATAAATACCTTGTACCTTATAGATGCATGCTGTATTTTTGTTTGGCATTTTGAGCATTTTATCTAATATTAAAAATGAAAAAGGAGCCATTTATACACTATTTAAATTATAAAATACTAAAAAATAAAAAATGTTTTTGAAAAATTACAAACAAATTATATATGGTATATTTATCTATTTATTGAGTCTAAAAAGTGAAAACCCTGAAAAGAAGAAAAAGAAAAATAAAAAATTAGAAAACTCCAAAATTAAACAAAAAAATATAAAAATGCAACAAAAATTCCAATAAAATATTTTTTTATTCTGAGACTATCTATATATTGTTATTTATGTATTAAAATTAATTTGGGTAATTTTAAAGCTTATTTTATATTTTAGAACCCAAATTATATTCGGCCCATATAATTAGTCTCATATTAGGGACATTTGTGGAATTAAAAATACATAAAAATTAGTAAAATTCCAGAAAAAATAAAAAAATATAATATATATATATTATATCATGTGTATATTGAATATTTATATAAATATATATCCTTATATTGCTCCTCTCTCTTCTCTTGTATATATCTCTTTATATATATATGTATTTATACATATTATATAATTAAAAAATATAAAAAGAAAACAAATATATATATATATATATGAAAAAAATCATAAAAACAAAAAAGGGGAGAATATATAAAAAAAATTAATTAAAAAACCCACAAAAAGAGGATTCATTTGAGGATGATTGGGATGTACATAAAGACCTATAGGCTACCATTTTTCTTCCTCTCTGTGGTTCGACCTCTACATGCTTATACACCATGCATTTTATGGTAGAGTAATAATTTTTTTAATTCACAAGTTTGGGACTTAATTGTCTTATTCTATATTGTGGGTTAATCTCTGATTAATAAGGGATTCTTGAGTGGTCGATTCAACGACTGGATCTCTCGCCTTGTGAGACTTCCGGTCACTCGATTCTCCCGCGTTATCAGATGGCGCTGTTGCCGGGGAGCAATGAGCGTAGCCTATTGCCTTGTCATTCTTGTATGAAAATTCATTTACTTATCATTTATTTTGTGAATGTCTATTTATTTGTAATTGTTCAAGCATACATGATTCTTTGATTAGTGACATCCACATTTATTTATTGTGATTAATTACTTCATGCTATATTTCATTGATTGAGCTTATAATAATGCTATCTCTTTGTGACTTTGTTGCGAGGGCCCGCCACGCGAGGATGGTTTCTTAGGAAGCCAAGGCAACCGAGCTTGGAGGAGGTTGGTCTTCACTTCACGACCAGCTGGAGAGAGCACCAATGATGCAAAGGGATGAGAATCAACTAGGCCTTGAGCAATTAGGATTCATTTTGTAATTTATTGCAAGAGAGAAATTTTGGCATGTAATATAACTTGGACTCTACTCTTCACAACGAGGTCCAGTCCCCGGGTGTTTGTTCACCTGGGGCCTCGTCGCGGCTTTTTCGTGTTTTCCCCGCTTTATTTTCTTTGTTTCCCGTTGTTTTGAATTTTCCACCTTTTTTATTTTGTTTTGTGTGCATGGAGCCCCTAGACATAGGATTGCTTGATCGAGTAGACTAGGTCCAAACACCTTAATAATCTTGCATGTACCTATAGTACGATTTGGACTTAGATCAAACTCTAAACAGCCGCCTCATCATCTTTGAGCCTACGTGCCACGAGCCCACCCTGCCAAGTGCTGCTCCTGAACTCGATGTGTCGAGAGGAGGAGGGGTGAGCCTAGACCGGACTCCTGGATTGAAGAGCGGTGACCGACTTGTGGTTCTTCACGCTAATAGCAGCTAATGTTTAGGATGATTTTGTCGCTTGCATACCGCCATGTAGATAGGTTTAAAAATTCTGTTTTGCATACCGCATGTAGAGAGCTGGGATGCACTGTAAGTCCTCTAACTCAGCATGCATCATTCAGGTTCGATGATGAGATTTCCATCTTAGAACCAACTTGCATGGCTTTTCTGCTATCTACCTCTGATTTTGAGCGCCTAGGACTTAAATGAAAATCTACAAAGACGTTAGGCGCTGGTATGAAAACAGACTCAAAAAAAGTGAAAACCCAAAAACTAAAACAAGGGGACTGCTAAATAAACTTTGACCCTAATTAAAATCTGTAATGGACTCTCATTGTACTGGGTTCATAAAGCCCTCATTATTTTCAGCTACCTTCGGAGGGGGACCAAAACCCTACTCCCATGAGCGAGGCACGTCCCCTAAGGAATAGAGCCAAAAACCCCAGTCTGCAACTGCCTTGTGTATCGCCTGGATTTTCGAAGTAATGGTGCTTCTATCGTACGTGACCGAGTAGGGCATTGTCAGCGATGGTGTTCTCGCCTTGTGTGGAACATCGACATGGTCTGAAGTATCGAGCATAGGCCACGCCTTCACGGGGGTGTCTGTCTCATCGGTTTGCGTCCGAGTAGGTTCTTACACGCTCACGGGTGATTCCATTGCGAGCGAGAACCGAAGTATTGGTTTCGCCTATCGGCTTCGTCTCTCTATTTCTTTGGTTGAGTAGGGATCCGGGAAGGGTTATAAGGACCTTAAAAAGTACAGACTACATGTTACAAAGGAGGAGGACAAGTACGGGATTCTTTTCTGGCAGAACTCTCTCCTATAGGGTTAGCGTGTTAAGGACTTGTTAAAAGATTTGCCTGAAAGAACAACTCTAAAACTGAAAAGAAAATAAATAACCGAACCTTCACGTCTTCACATGGCGTGAGTTGGTGAACCCAATTTTGTATTGTGTTTGTATGGATCTAGATTAAGGTTCAAAGATCAAGTCGCGTGCCTTTGCGCAAATTTTGTTGTGTCATTCTCCTTTGACCCCCCGCTCAGCTGAGCCTTTCTACTATTTTGCACTCCTTTTTATTCCTCGTTGGCCATCGTATCCTTCTTCCAACATCCAATCTTCCTTTGTGCTTCGCGAAGTTATCTATGGATGGTTTCCATCGGGACCCGCCGACACCCACATCGAATCCATAGACTCAACTCCGCTAATAAATTCGAGGCGATTCCCGATAACCCGATCCGGACTTTGCGGATCGATCTCCGGACTCCTCGTCTTCTACCTTTCCTGTGACCACCCAATAAGTTGGGATCACTCTTGTCCCACTTTCGCCGTTGTGAATGGACGTCGATTACAGTCCACATCTTTTTCTGTTCACAACATGCTGGGGTTGACCAGAATTCCAGCTTCATCATGACAACTGAACAATATTGCACATGGTCTGATTTGGATTCTCTCATCTTGCAGATAGAAGACAGACCAAGCCATGGATTCTCCTCCGGAATGCATTTCTTCCGACTCAGACCCCTGATATGGCTCCTCAAGGAAAGGGCAAGGGTCAGCAGCCACCCCAACTAGAAGGACAGTTGCCAGATCAGAATCAGGTTAATGCACAACTGCTGGCATCTATCCAGGCCATCCAACAGCAGCTGACAGAGCAGGCCCTAGCACAGACTGCTTTTCAGGATATGCTTAATGACGTGATGAACAAAGCCGAGGAAGAGGAGGCAGAAGAGGAGGTGGTGGTCCACCTGATGGCGAAGAGCCAGAAAATGGGAGACCCAAGCCTATACTGAAGGAGACGTATAATCCTGAAGACAGCTAGATACCTGAGTGGATCGTCATTCCACCGGTGCACGCTCACTTTGAGCTGAAACCCCAGTTCCTTGTTCTTCTTCCAGCTTTCCATGGAAACACCAGTGAAGAATCGTACATCCACCTGCAGCAGTTCTGACGCATCTGTCGAACTACTCACTACCCCAATGTCCCTTTGGACATTGTCAAGATGATGGCATTCCCCTTTACTGGGTCAACCATCCGGGGAAGGTTGTGACGACTTGGGAGGAACTGAAGTCAGCTTTCCTGCATAAGTTTTACCCTCTCGGCCGGCTCAACCAGATGCGAGCTCGAATCAGCAACTTTTTCCAAGGAGCCCACGAGTCCATACATGAAGCATGGGAGAGATTCACCGATCTGCAAGAGAAATGTCCCCATCATGAGATCCCGAAGACCAGTTTGGTCCAACACTTCTTTGGGGGCCTGAACATTGAGAGCCAAAGGCTTGTTGACGTAGCATGTGGGGGTTCGCACTTCAACAAGGATGAAGATGTGGTCTGGCAGATATTCGAAGAAATGGCCGAAGGAGAGGCCACCCTCTCTTCATCAAAAGCATACCAGAAGCAGCCCAGATCCTCCAGAAACAAGTACACATGGCGGCGTCCCGCGAGGCGGAGAGAGATGAGAGCTCCAACCTCAACATCATCGGGGGACATCTCTTGAAGGTTGATATCATTGAGAAGCGATCACAGGACCTTGAAAAACTTGTTGTGATCGAAAAGAGGACCCAAAATCCTGACAAGCTCGATCAGATCACCAAGCAGCTAGAATTGTTGGTGGGCACCATCAACTCTGTTCAGTCGACAGCACCATCAGAAGCTCCAGCCGAGAGGAAGGACGAGCAACCACCGCTACATCAGCCTCAGCGAGCCAGCAGCCACCGGCAGTCCAGCACGTGTACTATGTACAGGCGCCCGATCAGGGCCAGCCGCAGCAACAAATGGTTGTGTACCAACCAGAGTTTGTATCAGGATCTGATATAGTATTTCCACCACCACCCCTGATTCAAGAAGTCAACGGAGTATGGAGTAACGAAGTACAACCGACCCGTCCTATGGGACAATCTCAGGGTCAGTTACCAGCCAACCGGTAATACCACCAACCTCAGGGTGGTCATTTTGGGCAGTCCTTACAGCCGTCGCTACATTACCATCAGCCTCCCTCGTATGCATATCATTGGAGGCAGAATCAACCATATCAGCAGCCGCAATACCGCCACCCACAGCCGTTCCATCAGTATGCGGCTGCTCCTCCTCAACAGAACCCACAGTATCCCCCTCCCTCTTATCAGCAGCTTCAGCTTCCTGCACCACCCCAGAACCACGAACAACAACCTCAACACCCACACATGCAACAACAATGTGGTCTGCACGCTAAATCCACTGAGGTAACTCCTGTGAACCCGACCATGGACTGCTTGGCCCAACTCGTCAAAAGGCTAGCAGATATGACCAAGAGGCTCGATGACCTGACCGCCACTAAAACCACTATCCCAGCTCTGGCTGAGGCCAACCCCAATAACTTTAAAAAGAAGGAACATGTAGAATGTGATGTCCTATCTGTGTTTCTAGAGTCAGAAAATGATATTACTATTTATTCTAATGCTGTCACTCTCAGGAGCGGTAGGGCCTTGCCTCCGCCTGCTATCAAGATTGGGGCGAATAAAGAAACAGGTGGATCGTCATCTTATGCATCAGTCGTGCCAGCTACAGGGGCGGGTGAGGAGGAAGAAGGAGGAGAAGCCATTCCAGTTGTCATGCAACACCAGCATCCTCAGCCAAAAATACAAAAAAATCAGCAAAATCAAAAACAATAAAAAGAAGTTTGTAGCCGAAGCAAAGCCGCGCCAGCCTCGGAGGAGCCGCCAGCAGCAACCGATCCACTGCCAGCCGACGAAGCAGACGCCCCACTTTTTGCTCGCCCATCAGCACTAGTATCTCAGGATCCAGTCTATACTTCCTTTTGTATCCCGGATGTACAACAAATTGTGGGCGATAGTTATGATGTAAATAAGAACTCTATTTTGCCTAGGAGTGATGTGAATATTCCTTTTCCTAATGCAATCGAAAAATCCAAAAAAATGCAAAAAGAAAAAGTGCATTGTCTGATCATGGAGTTGTGGAAATAATAGACAACTTAAATGTTGAGATTCCCTTACTGAAAGCTGTGGAATACATGCCAGCTGTTAAGAAAGATCTGAAAGAGGTATGTACCAGCAAGCATCGCCCAGCACGTAAGAACAGACGCAAGCAAGTTGAGAAGCACGTCCTCACCTTGACCATGGTAGCAGCCATCAGTAACCTCCCACAGAAAAAGTAAGACAATGGATCACCTCTTATCAGTTGTGAAATTTTTGACCATGTCTTTGAGCGCACTCTCCTTGACAGCAGATCTTCCATCAACCTTTTACCAGCATCAATAACGCAAGAATTTGGGTTGGGTCCGCTCAAGCAGACACGAATGATCCTTCAGTTCGCTGACCGATCCATCAAGCGACCCAGAGGTCTGTTGGAAGACGTTGTAGTGAAGGTGCGGGAGATGCAATTCCCTGTTGATTTTGTAGTCCTTGATATGGACTCACCCGCACCCTTACTCCAGACCCCTATCATCCTTGGTCGACCATTCTTACGTACATTAGGTGCCGTGGTTGATTACGGGTCAGGCAAGATCACTTTCAGCTCGAACAACACGCAGATCACTATAGACATGATCAGAGAGCCAAACGCCACGACTGATGAGAGCCATGCAGTATCATAAGTAGATTGTGACTTTATTGCGGAAATCAGAGACTCATTACTGTCATTCAATGATTCATGGACCCAAGAAATCCTCACTCTCGAGGAGGACTTGGAAAGCACAGTTAACATATGCTCCGATGATTCTTGGGAGACAGATTCTCTAATGCTGGAACAAGTAGGTGATTTCAAGAATTCACTCCAGACTGAACATAATGAGCCTAGTGCAGAACCGTTCGGCACATCATCAGGGTCTCAACAGAGAACTAAGGATGGTGGCTCCATCATAGAAGTACATCCTACCACCAGTACAATGTCTGAAGTGACCAACAAGTTGGACAGATCAAAGCCAGAACTCAAGCCACTTCCTGCAGGCCTGAAGTATGCTTTCCTTGCAGGTGAAGAACACATGTATCTGGTCATCATCAGCAGCAGGCTGAACCCGAATCAGGAATCTCGCCTCCTCGAGGTTCTAGAAAAGAACCGTAAGGCACTTGGTTGGTGCATATCAGATCTTCATGGGATAAATCCAGCATTGTGTTCACACCACATTTATCTGAAAGAAGATGCCAAGCCGTCCCACGAATTCCAAAGAAGGCTGAACCCAAACCTCCGGGACGTCGTCATGAAAGAAATAACGAAATGGTGCGACGTAGGCTTCATCTATCCTATCTTCGATTCAAAATGGGTAAGCCAACTGCATGCAGTTCAAAGAAATCCGGGCTTACCGTGGTTACCAATGACAAAGGAGAGGAGATATCCACTTGGGTACCCACATCCTGGTGTGTGTGTGTGTTGACTACCGCCGTCTTAATGCAGCAACTAAGAAGGACCACTTTCCCTTGCCATTCATTGATCAAGTTCTGGAAAGATTAGCAGGTAAGGAGTTCTTCTGCTTTTTGGATGGGTATTCTGGGTACAACCAAGTGGCAATCGCTCCCGAAGATCAAGAGAAGACTACCTTCATTTGCTCGTTCGGCACCTACACCTTCAAGAGAATGCCCTTTGGATTATGTAATGCACCTGCAACATTCCAAAGGTGCATGCTAGCATTTTTGCCGAGATGGTTGGCAGTTTTCTCGAGGTATTCATGGACGACTTCTCTGTCTATGGCGATACCTTCGATTCTTGTCTTGAGCATCTAGATAGAGTGCTTCAGAAATGTCGTGAAGTCGATTTGATACTCTCGTGGGAAAAGAGCCACTTCATGGTCACCGAAGGCATTGTGCTGGGTCACGTCGTTTCCAAACGTGGCATGGAAGTCGAACCAGCAAAGGTGAATGTTATTGTCGATTTAGAGCCACCTCAGTCAGTGAAGAACGTAAGGTCATTCCTGGGGCATGTGGGATTTTACAGACGATTCATCAAGGACTTTAGCCGCATCGCCTGACCTTTGACAGAACTTCTATGCAAGGAAACTGAGTTTAATGTCGATCAGCAGGTTCTCCTTGCTTTCAATCAGCTGAAGGAGCTTATCACTCAGGCTCCAGTCCTACAACAGTCGGATTGGTCTCTTCCTTTTGAGATCATGACTGATGCGTCAGATTTTGCAGTCGGGGATGTTCTTGGACAAAGGAAAGAAAAAATGCCCTATGCCATTCACTACGCCAGCAAAACATTAGATGAAGCACAAAGAAATTACACTGTGATAGAGAAAGAGTTGCTGGCTGTGGTTTTCGCCCTCGAGAAGTTCAGATCCTATTTGCTCGGATCCAAAGTCACTATTTTTATAGACCACTCTGCTATCTGGTACCTACAGCAGAAGAAAGATGCCAAGCCGAGACTGATTCGATGGATCCTTCTCCTCCAGGAATTTGACTTGGAAATTAAGGACAAGCCTGGAGTTCAGAATGTGGTAGCAGACCATCTCTTCATAATTGAGCAGCATGAGCCTCCCTGAACAGTGCACCCATCACAGAAACCTTTCCTGACGAGTTAATCTTAGCAGTGGATTCTCTCCCTTGGTATGCTGATATAGTCAATTACCTCGCCTCGAGGGTAATACAATCGGATTAGACGAAGAATGAGAAGAATAAATTCATGTCGACCATCCGTTTCTATCAATGAAAAGATCTTCTATTCAGGGAAGGAGCGGATTGCATTTGGCGCAGGTGCATCCCTCATGAGGAGCATTATAGTGTCCTCGAGCATTGTCACTCTCTCGAATCTGGTGGACATCACTCTGGAGACCGTACGGCAGCCAAAGTACTGCAGTGCGGTTCTGGTGGCCCACACTATTCAAGGATGCAACCGTATTTGTCAAACAATGCATTGACTGTCAGAGATTGAAAGGTACACTCACTGCAAAAGATTCGATGCCCCTGAAAATCATTCAGATAGCAGATATTTTTGATGCATGGGGCATTGACTTCATGGTACCTTTCCCTAACAGTCAAGGTTTTGAGCACATCTGGGTCGAAGCTATTTCCGCTCGAGCCGCTGACAGTCGGACAGTGTGCAGATTCTTGAAAGATAACATCTTGCGCGGTTCGGGATTCCGAAGATTCTCATATTAGATGGGGTAGCCATTTCATCAACAAAGAGGTCAAGAAATTAACGAAGGAGTACAACATCGACCATTATGCCGCATCCCTTTACCATCCTCAACTCAATAGCATGACCGAATTGTCGAACAGAGAAATTAAGACGATCTTGCAGAAACTTGTACGGCCGGACAAAAAGAACCGGTCTCAACTCTTGGACTCAGTTCTCTGGGCTTACAGACCTGCCTATAAGTCTCCCCTGGGTATGTCGCCCTATCGTCTTGTATATAGGAAGCCGTGTCATTTGCCCGTCGAATTAATTCACAAGTCTTTATGGGCAATTAACATGTGCAATTTGGACTCACGAAAAAGTGGTCAGGAAAGAAAGGATGATCTGAACAGACTCCTGTAGTTCCGAGACTATGCATACGATAACACATTGATGTACAAGGAAAAGGTGAAACCCTGACATGACCGACACATCAGACAAAAGATCTTTGAAGTTGGACAGAAGGTGTGGTTATTTGATGCAAAGTTGCGGATCTTCCCAGGCAAATTAAAGAGTAAGTGGACATGGCCATTCTGAGTTCGTGAAGTACGTGACAATGGAAGTATTGCCATATCAGAATTGTCTCCTAACGCACAACCATTCATTGTCAACAGTCAACTCCTGAAATTTACCTTGAACCAGATACATTCTTGACCGTTATCGACTCCATTCAGCTTCTGCACCGTGATGATATATCCACAACATTGGCAGCATCAGAAGATTCAGACGCTGCACCGCAAAAACTATTTATCTGATTTTCTCCTTTTTCTTCTTTTCTTCTTTTCTTCTTTTTCTCTTCGGTCTTCGTTTTTGTATCAAAAAGTGCTGTCCCTTTTTGTCTGTCTTCTATACTTAGGACGCACTTTGTCCTAAGTATAGGGGGTGGGCACCTCAAGTTCTTTTATTCTTTGATCCTCTCCATTATCTCCTCTTCTTCTCTATACTTAGGAGTATCTTACCCTAAGTATAGGGGGAGACAATCTAAGTACGATCTGTTTATTCCCACCCTTGACCCTCCCTGCATGTGTACAGTCTGTTATACTTATGATTACTTAATCCTAAGTATAGGGGGAAGGTCAACTTCTCATTTGTTCATTCATTTCTTATTTATATATTCTTTAGACTTGTCTATACTCAGTACGAGTTATGTCTTCTCTTTTCTCTTCGATCTATGAGGACATAGCTCAAGCTAAGTATAGGGGGGTCGTATATACCATTATATACTATAAGCCATAACTCATATTGTAAATAAACTACTACCTCAAGTTAAAAAGTAATGTTAAAAATATTTCTATTATAATAAAAGATGATTGTGAGATCCTCAGACTCTTTTGTGTTCATACTGATTAATAAATCAGGCAAAATGCTTTGTGCAAAATGTTCTCCTTGTGAAATCTTCTGAAAATTGCTTGAAAAATAGTGTGTACAAAGTATTCAACCTTTGTAAATAGTTTTGTTTGCAAAATTATTTTCTTTGAGTGAAATAAAAATGTGGGAAAAGTGGTTTGCAAATGGTTGGAAAAATTGGTTGTAAAATTGTTTGAAAAATCTATCGATATTGTTCGAAAAACCTTTGCAAAATCATTTCCAGATGCGTGTACATGTTTGTAAAAATATTTTGGACTATAGTCTTCAAAATATTTTGAAAATAATTCTTAAAGTCTGAGGAGTCTACACAAAAATCTCTCCTACAAAAATAAGCAATAATTCCAAATAAAACTTATAAGAACCTAAACCATGTTGTATGTAAAGTATAGTTTTTATTCGTCTATTATGATTAATAAATCGGTTTAAATACTTATACAGTATGATTTGAAAATTAGTGTGAACTGTTTGGAAAACTTCCTGTGAAATGTTTTCAACCTGTGTAAAATTGCTTTGTTTGAAAAATTTTCTTCTTTGTGTGAAATAAAAGATTTGAAAACCTATGTGCAAGCGTTTGAAAAATGTTTGTGAAAACTATTGTGGAAAATGTATATACATAGTGTGACAAATATGTGCAAAATAGTTTTCAAATGTTTGTAAAAGCTTGCAAAAATTATCGTGTACTATAGTTTTGAAAAATGTTTTCAAATAAAAATAATAAATTACAAAAATAAAAATAAAACTAATAAATAAATAAATATGGGCAGATGTGTAAATCTGTTAAATAAAAAGTCTGTAGCAATTGTATACATATATGTACTCGGAACAAACAGGATAACACTTGTAAATTCTTTACAGTTCTTTAACCTTGTAAAATAAAGCAGCACGCCCGTGTAAATAGTTGTACATACTTTTTGTATGTTTAAATTATTTTTATTTATAAAAAAATCTTTGTGTAAAACAAATTCTTTGATTTTTAAATTCATTGTAAAAAATTGCATCATTCATTTTGCATAGCATGTGCATATCATTCATATTCTTTTCGAGTGAGCTTGATGATTGAACCAGTCCAATAAAGTCTAAAATTAGAGCTTGGTTGGATCTTACCGCACCTAACTGCACTGTAACCTTACGGGAACTAGGTTTAAGGTACTTCAGGTCTATTCAGACTTAATTCTTTGAGAAATCAGGGCTAGGTTCAAGCCACCTCAACTGACTAACTAGAACTCTTCGAGACACACACATGACTCTTGTCGGCCGTGACCTAACTTGGACACTTGCACCTTTCAATTGGCTCAACTCAGTTAGAGTGGTGAGGGGGTTGGATTTGCCAGTCGGAGACGCACACGAGTGGAAACATTCGTCCTCGTCTAGGGAGGGAAGTGCACCCCAACCTGGTCCAGTTTCAATGAAGTCGAATGACAGGAGAGTGTGGGTTGCGACAAAGCTTCAAAAGAGAGATAGTCTTCTGGCTCAAGAGGAAAAAGTCCTTATGTAAATGCTGCTGTGAATAGTATTTCGAGAGAAAAAATCTCTCCCAAAAAGTGGGCATGCTTGAAAATAAAAATAAAAGTGCCTACCGGAGCATGTATATATGTTGTATAGAAAATAAGCAAGCTTGAGCATCAAAGTTGTATCATGTGAGCCTGCAGCTGGATGACTTGACTACACTGGTCTTGCATCCCAGGATAGGTAGATACACTGGCTACCGTCCATTCTTTTCTCCTCCCCCCCCTCTTGAGTTGGATGCCACTTGAACTTAGAAGGGAATACCTTGCTCCTCGACGGTAGAGGGCTGGATTGGGGAATCATTGGGTTGTCGTTCTGGAGAAGTCAGTTCCTTTGTCATTTCAATTGGGGAGAGCCCACTATCACTAACACTGTACAAGTCAGTTTCATAGTCATAAGGGTTTGCGTATGGCGTAGGCCAGTTCTGACCAGGCTATTGAGGTGGGTTGAACCGAGTTCTGTGACTCTCGAAGGCTGTTGTATTTTAAAATTGGTTCCCAACTAGGTTCTACACACATCCACGCCCAAGTTCTAGCAGAAGCTCCAAATTCTGATTTTGTAAGGACGTATTGTACTGAAAGCATCCCTATCACTCTATCTTTTTCAACTTCACAGACCCATATTTTGCATAAAACTCAAAATCCCCCAAAATCAACTTTAATTGCATATAACTTTTTAAGAGCTATTTAATAAAATTGGTTTCATAATTTTTAGAGTCCATCTGTGAAAGTTAGGTTTTTGGCCTTCATTGTACAGTCTACCCGATTAAAATATTCTTTATATTCATTATTCATTATTTCTGTAAATTTATATTTTTAGAATTTTGTAATTAATATAAAAATGCATGTACATATTGAAATTAGAATAAAACCAAAAAGAACTTGAAAAATAAAATAAGTCTATGAAATACAAAGACAAAAATACCTATGTTCTAGATGTATATAAATAAATGGGAAATACATTATTTAATTATTTTAGTCTTTCATACTTTTATAATATTTTAAATATTATCTATAATATATTAAACATTTAAATACAAAATAAAACCCAATAAAACTCATTAAATAAAGGAAATGTATAAAAAATATAGGTAAAATACCTATAAGTATACCTACATAGCATATATACCTATTTATTTAAATATGCAAATAAACTCATAAAAATTAAATAAAAATATATTTATACTCATAAAATAAGTTACAAATATATAAAATAAGAAAATAAAATAATAAAATAAAAATGTACAAAATAAAAATAAATACAAGTAAATATACCTATAAATACATCATTAAAATAAACCCCTCATAAAACACATCAAAAAAATAAATAAAAATCATAAATAAACACTACATTATTTAATAAACATTTTTTATTTTATAAGCAAAAATAAATAAAGTTGTTTATTATGTTTAAATAATCGATCAAAATAAGGCTGATGTGGACCAATCAGGTTTCGTTGACCGCCTGGTCAACTCCTCTATCTCCCAGCTGCCTGGTGTCAGATGTCTTATCGGCCCGTCTTCTCTGACTTTTCCCTTCTACTCCTTTGACTTTCAAGCGTAGATTCCTTCATGAAAAAGCTCTGTCGATGCTCCATCCTTCACGCCAACATCTCAGACTCATCATCGGACCAGCCGATTCTTCGTGGCACCCCGGTCAATAAGGGTGCGTCGCCATGTCTATAAATAACTCTCTCGACCTTCTTCTCCATTTTGGTCTCCCTTCGGTCGTCTTCCACCCTCGTTTCCAGTCTCTAGAGAATCCTCGTGACAGGGGGGTCCTCCTGGAAGCTTCAACTGGTCGTAGGAGTCGAGGGAAGCACCCACGACCGCCGCTCGCCGGAGGTCCTGCTCCCTGGTCGACCACTAGGTATAAGAGCTGATTTATCTTGTTTTATTGCTTAGTTTTCATTTTTAGTCTTTAATCTAGAAGTTAGATTAATCGTTAGAACCTTAGGTGCCCGACCAGGGCCAGATCGAAGTTCGCCGGAGTTCAGCTCCGGCGAACCTCTCTAACCTGATCTGCGTACGACTCGACCCTCGCATCACCACCATTTCATTCCCCTACGCGTTCTACATCTAACCCACGCTTCAGATCAACCAGAGCCCCGCTGGCTCTGCGAGTCGAGGTCCTCTTCTTCCACTTCGCCGGACCTCGCCACCCACACTCATTTTCGCCTCTGGAGATGCAACTCCCGGTCGAGGGAAACCCCCTCGAGCCTCTCTTTCTCTTGGTGCAGGTCAGATGCTTAACGGAGCCCCCTGGAGCTCGATTTGATCTCCTGCAAGGCTCCAGGACCCTTCATGCTTCCCCAAGCTCGTTGGGCCGATTCAAGGGGTCCTGGACCTTCTGGAGTACCTCGGAAGCTGCGGAGCACCTCGCCGGACGTGTAGAGCCCATCGCCATCACCAATGACCGCTTGGAGGAGGAGGAATTAACGATCGAAGCCAGGGAGGCCAACTGTTCTTCCCTGTTCTTCGTGAGCAGCAGTAACCGTTGGATGGAGGAGGAGGCCCCAGATCTGATCGTGGCCGTCAGTTCAGAGCACGTTTCAGCCGCTCGATCGAACCCCAGATGTGATCCATAATGTCGATCGACGAAGCGGTATCGGGCTTCGAGAGCTCGCCACATGGATAAGTAGCGTGCGGATCACCGTCCATCAGCGCGCATGTAGGGGTAATTTACACCTGAACCCCTCGCCTTTTTGTATTTAATCTTTAATCTTGTAAATAAAATATTACGTTGTAAATTAAATGGTTATTTTGCAAGGAGACCCCTGTACTTCATGGAATTACATTTTGGTCCCTCTCAGCCTCACGTGCCACGTGAGGCGCGTGAAATTTGCATGTAAGCCCTGGTGGTTTTTGTGTATTATAAAATGATGCCAGAACATTAAATAAATGTTTATTTAAGTTAGTGTATTTGCACTGTGCCCCCTGTCGTTTATTTTTATTGCATTTATGCCCCTACCAGGCTGTTTTATTTTTTACTTGCTTAATGTATTTATTACAAATGCCTAGCTTGCTCGTAAAAATTCACAAAAAGTGGGATAAATGCCTTGTACCTTATAGATGCACGCTGTATTTTTGTTTGGCTTTTTGAGCATTTTATCTAATTATTAAAAATGAAAAAGTAGCCATTTATACACTGTTTAAATTATAAAATACCAAAAAAATAGAAAATGTTTTTAAAAAATTACAAAAAATATATATGGTATATTTATCTATTTATTGAGTCCAGAAAGTGAAAAATCCTAAAAAGAAGAAAAAGAAAAATAAAAAAATTAGAAAACTCCAAAATTAAACAAAAAATATAAAAATGCAACAAAAATTCCAAAAAAAAATACTTTTTTTATTCTAGGACTATATATATTATTATTTGTGTATTAAATTAATTTTGGTAATTTTGAGGCTTATTTTATATTTTTAGAACCCAATTTATTCGGCCTATTTAATTAGTCCCATATTAGGGACATGTGTGGAATTAAAAATACATACAAATTAGTAAAATTCCAGAAAATATAAAAAATAAAAAATAAATAAAATATATATATTATATCATGTTTATATTGAGTATTTATATAAATATATATATATATATATATCCTTATATTGCTCATCTCTCTTCTCTTGTATATATCTCTTTATATATATATGTATGTATTTATACATATTATATAATTTAAAAATATAAAAAGAAAACAAATATATATATATATATATTAAAAAATCACAAAAACAAAAAAGGGGAGAATATTTAAAAAAAAGAAATTAATTAAAAACCCACAAAAAGAGGATTCGTTTAAGGATGACTGGGATGTACATGAAGACCTATAGGCTACCATTTTTCTTGCTCTCTGTGGTTCGACCTCTACATGCTTATACACTATGCATTTTATTGTAGAGTAATAAATTTTTAAATTCACAAGTTTTGGGACTTAATTGACTTATTCTGTATTGTGGGTTAATCTCTGATTAACAAGGGATTCTTGAGTGGTCGATTCAGCTACTGGATCTCTCGCCTTGTGAGACTTTCGGACCCTCGATGCTCCCGCATTATCACACGCCCAATCATTACATAGAGGATTGAGTTGTCTATTCGGTAGATACACACCGATCTTATTGCCCCCTCATCAACTCTCTAACCAGCCTATGCCACTCCTGTCAGAACCTTGTTTTTGTCCATTTTCTCAGATATTTCAAGGCTGATCCTCTCACCCAATCGCTACGCTTTCTTCACAACTTTTTCTCCGTGACGTACCCTTATACACTCCCAGAGGTTGCTTGGAGGATTGGATCAACGATTCGCTTGATATTCATCGTTCTTTGGAGCTGCCCACCTCACATGTACAAAACACCCCGTCTTCTTCCCATTCATTTTTTGAACCCTCTTGGACCCATTTTGGCCACCCTTTTTGGGCTCAAGATAGAGTGAAGTGACAGTAAGCTCTCCAGCTCCTCGGAGGCGCGGTTAGGCGAGTCGAAGGGCGGCTCCACCCCCACCTCCGGCCACCGGTCGTCGAGGTTCCATCTTCCTGGTGTCTACGCCAGTAGAGTTATTTTTTTGCTTGTTTTATTGTTCTTTATTCACTTGTAGATCATAGATTTATGCTATCTTCCAACTCATCATTTCGACTTTCATTCATCCTTCTCGACGCGACTCACATCTCACCGTCGCAATCCTCCGCTATTCTACGTATCCTCATACACAACCCCCTCCATCTTCGGTCACATACAGTGGTCGGAGCACATCCTTCTTCCCTCACCAAATCGAAGGAAAACCCATTCATAACCCATTTTTTGTGTACCTAACATCTTGGTCAAGTTTTGTACTCGAGCCCTTCTTCTAATTGCAGGTACATCAGAGCACTTTCACGCACATCCCCTTAGTATTCAAGAGCAGCTTGATGCCACCTGGATTAGTGGCAAGTTTTGCGGCCATACCCCTGCATTTTTTGCATATTTCAAGAAGTTTTCGAATATATTTTTGAACTGCAGTTTCGTAATTAGTACTGCATCTGCGCCCCTGTGTTGTAATGGCTATAACTCATTCGTTTGAACTCGATTTTTTGTGAGATTTTTTTGTTAGAAAGTTGTTTAAATGTTCTACATCATATCCAAATTTCTGAATTTTCTGGTCTACAAACTATTTAGGGTAAATTTATGAAATCAGAGTACTGATTGGGCTTATTTTGTTGATAACGCTTTAAATACTCAATATCACTGCTCATTTTTGGATATGTTGTAGGAATTAGTATGGCCGAATTTGTTTCCATATTTCAATAAAATATATTGCGATTTGTGTCCTGTCGAATTTCTACAATGTTTCGAGTGATTGATTTATTTATGGAGGACCATTTATCTATTTGAAAATATAAAAACATGTCCGCGTGCCTCCTGATCTTGTTCCACAATCAGGGATTTTTGTTGTGTTTTTATCATGTTGTTTGATTAGTCAAAAAAATCAAAAACATCATTTCTACCTTCCTGCTATCTTTTATTTTTCATATATTCATTCTCTTTGAAAAGTTCTCAAAAAAACATTTTGTTTATTTTTGTGTGTTTTAACTTCAGACCAAAAATCACTAAAAAAATTCAAAAGGAAACCCCTAAAAATAGAAAAACACCAAAAATCTTCATAAAAATCTTAAAAATTCCACGAAAATCCTAAAAATACAATTTCAATTTCTGAATTTTTCCTATTTTGTTGTCTTTATTATAAAACTAATTTGAGGAAGTTTTGATTCTGTTTGATATTTTTCAGCCTCATTTTAATTTCAGCCAGCAACTTATCTCACTGTTTACTAGTATTTTTGCCCTTAAAAATACCAAAAAATTAGGAAAAATATAAAAATCACAAAAACATTCCATTTCCTGTATTTTGAGGATTTTCCCCTATTTTTATCCCTCTCTTATCTCTAGTGTACATATATATTCCTTATATACATTATATCTTTATTAAAAGAAAAAGAAAATATAAAAAGAAAATAAAATACAAGGGTCGTTATTAATTACGGATCATGAGAGATCCGCTTCCGTCCTGTTGACAAGAGCGAAGCGTTGATCACCGCACCCGTAGTAGACCAGAGACCTGCACCCGATGCACATTCATCGATTCTAGCTGACTCCGAGGCCTACGACCAATCTGATGATATTATAGATGTTTGCTTACTGACCGCTGATGAGACCCAAGAAATCCTCCGAAAGGAGGAAGGCTCGAAAAGCATAGACCTCGAGGTTCCTCCTTCTGGGTGTGGCGATGTGTTGATGAAATCCGCGGGATTTACGTGATTGATACCATAGAGTGGAGGGCAGACACCAAGACTAGACAAGATGGACCTAGTTTGACTACTTCCACTGATAAGTCCGTTCCTGGTCACTCAAAAGTGATGATGATTGAGGCTGGTTATGATCTTAACTATTATTTTCAGAAATTCGGGCCTTTTGATGAAAAAGATGATCCTGGTGAGATTCTTGAGGATGAATAGAGTTCGTTTTCTTCCACTGATGAGTTCGTTCCTTTTGATTTTGACCTGGATGACACCTCGCAGGACGACTCCGATTACACTTCATTCGATGATGATGAGTTCGTCCCATGCCACCTTGATATCAGCGAGACCCCCTAGCCAGACCTAGCGGTACTTCTTTCACTCACCCATCCGCGCCTTCACACCATAGGACCACCAATGGCGAACCTAGACATACTATTTCCATTGACCAGTTCATGCCTTTTCGATTTGACTCCATTGAGGGCCTTCACCTATCGACCCTGATCGTTTAGTGCCATCTGAGGACCCCGATGTCGACTTGTACCACACCATATCTATCCCTCAACGTTCTTGCAAGAAGGTCTGCTTTCTACCTTCTTGATCATGTGTACATTCACTCTGTTGTATATTCTCTCTCGTGTATCTTTGTTTATCTTCCGTATTGCTCGTCCATCCATTCTCGTGTTTGCCTTACTTAGGACGTACTTTGTCCTAAGTATATGGGGGGTGGACGAGCCGAGTGTTCATTCGTTGTTCCGTTTCATCACTCCTGTTGTTGCCTATACTTAGGGCTTCTTTTACCCCAAGTATAGGGGGAGTGATGTGTATATTCTAAATGATCTCTTCTCTCATCTTCTGATCTCTTTTCCTCTTTTCTTCTTTTCTTCTTTTCCTTTTCTATCTTCTGTATCTATCAAAAAGATGTCACCCCTTGTTGACAGTTTTCTATACTTAGGACGTAATTTGTCCTAAGTATAGGGGGTGTGCACCCCGAGTTTCTCTATTCTTTTCGAGCCTCTCCATTGTCTCCTCTTCTTGTCTATAATTAGGGATATTATACCCTAAGTATAGGGGGAGACAATCTGAGTACGATTGATGAATCTCGTATTCATCATGCTAAAATTGGTCATTTAGGCTCTGTCCCCCATCATCCTCTTGTAATTAATCATTAAAAGAGCATTATTAGCCATCATGCATGTGTAAATAATATCTGTATTTCATCATGCATAAATTGCATTAAAAATCCCTTGTGTAAATTAGCCCAAAAAGCCGCTAACTTCTCACATTTTTAGTTAATTCATCCTAACTCCGATTTACCCAAAACCACCTCCATTTTTTAGATATTACTAACCTTATTAAATAAAAAATACAAAAAATTACTGACTCCAATAAGTGTCAAATAATCTCAAAGTCAAATTTCACATCTGACGGACTAAAACGAGCATATCTCCCTCATACAGTGTCCGATTTTGGTCTACTCACTTTTAAAGTACTCCATTTTCTAATACCTTCAAAACAAGACCAATTTCATAAAATTCGGAGCACATATGTGAAAGTTGGGTTTTGGGCCTCTTTTACGCATTTTAACTTCTTGCTAATTTTGACCTGTGATTTTATGTGCTTAATTAACTCTTTTTAATTTTGTTTCTTTTTCGTTTATGTTCTTTGATGAAAGTTTTATTAAGCGACGTGAAAAATCCAAATCCAGATCGAAACTGAAATCAAAGAAACTGACCAAGTCCGAGTGTCCGTTGTCGGTCTGTACAAAAGTTGTCCGTTTCTTACTTTTATTTTATTTTCCTAAGTTCTTATCCTTTAAAAATCCAAAAAAATTAGATGAATGTGTAAATAATTTTCTTCTTATTTATCATATTTTTCTAGTTTTTTTATCCCCTCTAAAACACCAAAAAAAATTACATATCTCAAAATTGCGGTTTTTCGTACACATGGAAAGCCACCAAAATACCACTTCTCACAGGTCACCTCTTTTTGCTCCCGGGCCCTTCATGAAAGTTGTAGATCTTGTCGAGACGAGCAACTTTCGTGAAGAAAATTTTTCAATCTGAGGTCTCCTGCTACTTCTTTTCTATTTTTCTTTATCTTAAATTTTGAAATTTTTTTGGGGGCACCACGTGGCAGCCCCTGGGCGTGCCACGTGGTACCCCCACTTGGCCTCTCTCTCCAGCCACCCGGGTCACGTGCCTAGCACGTGACCCCTGTCACCTTCTTCCCCAACGCAACATCTCCCTCCAGCCGTTTCTCCTCCGCCCCATGCGGCCATCAATGCCGCCTTGCGCGGCCATGCACGGTCGTTACTTCACGTAACCCCTGCTTCCAGGTCTATAAAGCATTCCCCCTCGCCAGCCTCGAGCTTATCCGCCATTTCCCCTGGACGCCGGTGACAGCGGCTTCTTTGCGGCGTGATCCGGAGGTTGTCGACCTCTGAAGCTGCAGCTCGCAGCCAAGCCTCGCCATGGTCACCTACGGCTGAGGCGAAGACCGTCGAGGCCTTAGCCCCTCTTCTACCTTCAGGTGACCTCTAACCCCTTGCAGGAACTCAACGCCCAGCTCGCTGCCTCGCCCTCGCTGCCGGGGGTGACGCCGCTCCAGCTCGCCTCCACCACCTCCGTACAGCAGCCGAGGCGCAACGCCACCGCCGCGCCTTGGCCCTCGACGTCCGACAGCCTCGCTCCACCCCCACCTGTGAGCCCCGCCGGTCGTGTGTCGACCGGCCCGAGCTCCTCCGCACCTTCTCCGCCGCGCGGGGGTGCTGCCCGAGTCCATCCACCACGCCGAGGGCCGCAGCTCCGCTTTGCCCGACCTCCGTGCCTCGACGTGACCTCGCCGCTCCTCCTCAGCACCGCCGCGCCCACGCGCGTCGGGACCTCGCTCCCATCGCCGCCTCCGCCTCGGCTGCACTTGCAGCACCGCACCCGCCACAGCCACCCTTCGCCGTTGGATCTGGGGCATTGCCCTTAATCCAACGGCCCACAGCCTCGCCCCCGAACCTTGCCCCCGAGCCACTGCCACCTAGGCTCAGGAGCCCCGAGCCTGAGGCTCTCCAACCGAGCCTTAGGTTCGGCCCCCGAGCCTCTGCCTTGGCTCCGAGCCACAGGTTTAGCTACCGAGCCTTTGGTTCGGAGCCCGAACCTCATGCTCGGCCACCCGAGCCTGTGCCACCGACCCGAGCCTCCTGGGCGCACGTGCTTCGCACGTGCGCGTGGAAAAATTGTAATAAAACCCCTGGCACTTTCAGAATTTGCAGAAATACCCCTGCCAGGGGTAAATTTCAGAAAGCCCCCTCAAGTTTTTAATAATTACAGATAAGTCCTACAGGGACCTTTTTGCAAGAAAACTTTACTTTTATTTACAATTTAGTCCCTGTAATTTCATTTTAGCATATCTTCTCCATCTGAACTCCGATTTTAGCATATAATATGTCGTTTCGAAGCTAATTCCGTGCTCTATCATTTAGCATAGCTTGTGATCAGATCTGAATTTATTTATTGAAAATTATTATTTGAGGATCATCCATGACTTTTGCAGGCTACTTTTTGACATATTGATGCTCGGGAATTTAACGATATCTTATGCAGCAGTTTGGATGGGGATGTTAATCTGATCAAATCTTAGTCGATTATTTTAATTTCTTTGGGGATTAATATAGATCAACTCCTTCCAGAATATTGGTAGCTATTCGAGGACTTGAATCGGAGGCATTGGAAGACCAGATATTTTGCTTCAATTTTTTTATGAGCATAAATTTATTTACTTGAAGCATTACGTCAGTTCCATTTTGATTTGTGATTACTTTCGTGAAACTATTGATCATATTTTTGAAGGAATTAATACGCTTGAATTCACAGATCCTGGGCTTAATCATCTCTGTATATTTCCTTGCATTTGCATTGCATATTGTTGCATTGTATATTTCCTCAACATAGAAATTAATCGATCATTAATTAATTATTTCATTTGATTAAAGACCACGCAACTAAAAATCGCCGTTCCCTGAGTTCGTCCTTGGTAAACTTGCCAAGTAAAAATAGTCCACAACATTCAAAGTTTGTGGTTTTGATCGACCGATTTTCACCTCCTATACTACAATTCATCGATATTAAAGAGGTGGATTTCGCGCTCATCAAATGGCGCCGTTGCCGGGGAACGGCGAATTTTTAGGGTTTTAAATCAATTTGATAATTGATTTTTGTGAAAATTAATTTTTGTGCCATTTTTTTTCTCTGCATTTTATTTTTCTCTCTTACTTCTGCTACTAACCGCAAAATCTCTCTTTGCAGACTTCTGGGAGCTGGATTTTTATTTTAAATCAAGGATCTGCGATGAAGACATGAATTTTAATTTTGTGAGAGAGAGTTAGTATAGATTTAATTTTCTGCAATATTCTCAGGGTCCCTCTCTTTGAACCCTTGTAATAATTAAGACTGAACATTCCTGTGGTGTGTCGGGTCTGATTCAACCCCTTCTGTGTGGTTGGGACCCGACTTGAGTGGCGTAGGACTTAGGCACATATACGCTTGCTTGTTTATTATTGATTGTGCTCGTAATCTCTAGGCCACACTTTTTCACTAATTAAAACGCACTATAGATCGTTCAACATTAGCCAAATTTTAAATCAATTCTTCCCGCTAATAGAACTATTTGTTTAGGGCATTTTTCATCTGTGCATATCATTTAGTGTAAATTTAAAATTCCTTGTCTTGCATCCCGCATGAAGAACGCGAGGATTCACTGTAAGTCCTTCTCTTAAGCATGCATCATTGATTTACGCTTGCATCGGCTTTTTCGATTCTCCCTCCTCAAGTTTTACAACTTAGGAATTAACGGAATTGGGACTGTTCGTTAGGCGTGAATTTCTGTGCTCACCTAAACTACAGTGATAACCTTAATCTAAAATTGGGACTGCTAATCAAGGTGACTGCAAATAAACTGACCTAAAATTAACTCTTGTTTGGTGGAGAGAAACCCACTCATTGTTTGTTTAAGGACAAGATCGCACACCTTAGGGTAGAGCCAAAAATCGAAATACTTCATTCAGACTACTGATTTTAAAAACAATTAGCTACTTTTCAGTGAGGGTCTCGGGTAGCCGTTTACGGTCCGACTTCCCTTAGCAGAGTAGGTGGTTTAGAGGACACCGCGGAAGGCTCCGTCCTCAAGTAACACGGGTAGCCGTTTACAATCCGTACTTACACCTATACTGGCTGAAAGTAGGAGCAACTAGTTGTATGAACTCGGGACAATCTTTGTGAAATATTTCGGCACCTAACAGCTCCGCTTAATCTACAAGATTGTTTTGTCATTAAATTAAAATTGAAAAGATAAGCGGTCGAACCCTAACGTGCCTTCACCAGTGTTGAGTGGGTGAATCAACGTGTTTGTTTTGTGTTTGATTTGTGTACGTCAAAGACCTTGCAATTGCAAGCATATCGTGGTTTGCTGATCAGTCCATCCCTCGTGACAAGATGTCGGCACAGTGGTCTTCTTTCCCGATCTCCACGACCATGTCCCGATATTCTTCTTCCCCTCAGCCATCATTCTCTTCCCGCCCATACATCCCACCCTATGACCACTCTTCTTCTTGGAATAGTCATCTCTCACATTCTGACAATTTTATGGACACGAGAGAGAGACCAGAATCGAGGATGAACAATAGAGTGACCGCTATTGATAGAAGAACACAATTTCCGGTCACTAGGATCTCACAACCTCTTGAACCATCCTCTACTCAGGATGAATATCCTATTGAGTATAATCAATTTTCCTTCGACACTCCACGAGAAAACCAAAGTCAAGGAAATACAACTCATGACCAGCCCATAATGTTTATGAACAATCATTACTCTCCTCGAGGATACATGCCCGAATCACGACACATGGAGACTGATTATTCAATCACTAGTCATGAGATGTTTGAGGATGAGATTGCTCGGATTAATCATAGAGCAGACACTTTAACTATGAGAATATATGATCTCATCCAGTCAATACAAAATTCAGAAGAAGTGAGGCCATCAACATGCGAACCACTGGATCATCACAATCAGACACAACCACTGACCTCTGACCCCCCGACTGACCATATTACAGAAAATACCAAAAAAATTGAAAAATTCGAAAATCCAAAAACATTGGACAATTCTGAAATGGAAGCATTTTGCAAGAGTCTGATCTTAGAGCTTCCATTAATCAAAGCCATAGAATATGTGCCCGATCTTAAGAGATTTGTGAAGAGTCGACTGATACCCAAAAGACGGGCAAGAAACGATCCAGGACTGAATATCATGTCATATCTACTGGCTAGTTCTTTGGTGATGAATCATAAACTCAAAAGCCGCAAAGTCAAGCGGTTGACTCGGGTCACATGTGAAATTGAGGATTATATATTCACTCCATGTTCGGTTAGATGACGACTCTACATTAAACATCCTCCCCAAGTCCGTCTTTGACCAACTCAAACTCGGACAACTCAAAAAGACTAGGGTGATCGTTCAATTACCCGATCGATCTACCAAAAGACCGCGGGGGATCGTTTCTGTCGTCGTAAATTTCCAAGGGGAAAAAACACAAAGTGAATTTTATTGTCCTTGACATTGAGCACCCCGGAAGGATGTCGGAGTCTCCTATTATTTTAGGAAAGCCGTTCTTAGCCTCCGCTAAGGCGATCGTCGATTGCGAGACTCAGGAAATCAAGTTCCCGAACTCGTACCACAATGAACACGAACCCAATGACACATCCGACTCTGAGGAAAATCAACTTGAAATCAACAGTTATGATCATGAGATAAATAATTCACATTATCAGACATATCCACATGACACACTGATACATACCCTAGGAGAGTCACCTAAGGAACTGACTGTTGGACAAACTTCGGATTCTCACCACCCTATCACTGCTCCTAGGAAAATTCAAGATTTTGGAGCTTCTGAAGAATTGGACCATATTTTTGAAGATCACCACGATTATTTGAGTGGTCCAATCTTTGAGTCGGCAGTAATTCATGAGATACTTGAAACCATATAAGGAACCGACTCCAGAAACATCTGATGTCACCAAAACTCATGATCATTCCGAAGTGACATCAACACCCCCAGCCATAAACCACAAGATCCGCAGGAACAATCTCCCTCGACCAAAGCAATGCATGACCCTTCAAGAATTGGTCGACTTTTATGGAGATTCATCTGATGACGAAGTAACGAATGCCACATCGGTTACTCAAGACAGGGAGGTGAAGACTGTCCAACTTCCTCCCAATACTCCTCAAGGAAACAAACCGATCAAGAAAGTCACCTTTGACCTTAGATGTCAGGAGATTTCTGAAGAGCCCTCGTCCGGTCCTTATGTGGTTCATCAGATAAGTGCAATAGGTACAACTCTGATCCAAGGGCACTTTCCTCTGATCGATAAAAGTTGGAGATCCTTTGCAGACAACTACTATTCCTCCTGAGGACGACTCCGACGATGGCTGGTCTTCTTCATCGGTCCCCTCTTCATCACACTCCACATCTCCATACTATCTCCCTCCACACTCCCGCAAGAAGGTCCGTCGCAAACCTCCTTGATCTTGTACATCCGCAAATCTACCCGATTCCCCATCTGTAATAAACCGATTATACTTAGGCTGGACCTGAGCCTAAGTATAGGGGGACCGCATCCATTGTTTATACATCACTTCTCTTCTTTTGTTTTTAATCCTTCTATATTTAGTACGAGCTATGCCAACATTTCACTTTGTGCCATGAGGACATAGCACAGGCTAAGTATAGGGGGTGTGTTTGTATATATTTTATCTACTTTATCCATAGCTCGTACTTTAATCTTTTATATCTAACATCGGGGATGGGTACAAGTAGTGTGTATAATACCTGTTTTCAAAAAAAAATTAAAAAAAACACACACAAAAAAAAACATTTGCTTTAAAAAAAAAACATCACTCATGGTCTTGCATTTCATCAAGCATTTCATGCATTTCTTGGTTGATATATTCCTGGCACACTCACTATCACTCAAGGCTTGAGGAGTTTTGAGGACACTTGATTCTGAAATCTTGAGATTCTGAGTTAGCCTGCCTTAGTCATTAGGGTTTTTAGAACTTAATAATCCACACTTCCCTAGTTTGAAAGATTTGAGCGCTATATTGCACTCTTCATCTCTAACATTCAAAAAGAATATGATCAGCACAATCACTTTCACAACTGCATGATTGATGAGATGAGTTGAGATATCACTTGAGGAACTAGGACTAGAGATTTGAGTTTAGACCCAATCTGATGATATTCGAGGATGGGATAAAGTTAATGAAGGCTGCAGAAAACCTGAGTGTCAGCAAAAACCCAGCCAGTATGTGAACAAGTTCATATGCTATCTTTTGATATTGACCTAAGTGCCAGGGTGTGATGAAACTTAATGAAAATTGTTGATCAGTGTGCGCCAACTTTTGGTAAAAGCAGTGGAGCTAGCCAACAAAAAAAAGAAAAGAAATGTCAAAGAAAAGCTCTATCATCCAAAGTCAAATTCTAAATGAGCTTCCACCAATGGCGAGCGCTCCCAAACATTTTCAAAGTGTCCACTTGGACCAAGCGCTAATTAGGACCAATGAGTCGGGCTGACACCATAAAAGGGCTCTGCATCGTAAGCGATACAAGTCTGGGTGTCGAAGGTATCTTAGATACTCAAAAGAGACACACCCCGGTGTACTCCCAGAAAAACAAGTGCAGACGACTCCAAATCCTCTTGATGGACGCATTGATCAACAAAATAAAATATATTTGTGTTGAGTAATGAGGCACTCGAGAGGCACCTTGTTCCAATGAAAGGGAGAGAAAACCAGACACAATCCTATGCCCTCCATCAACTGGCCGTCCATCTACACTTTCAAGTCTGACAAACTAATGTGACGGTTGACTGAAGCAAGAATAGACTTATTCCCTAGGGTTGAGGATCAGGTCTAGAGGAGAGTCTCTTGGATTGGAACTTTGGGTGATGTCTCAACTTGACTCTCATAAATGCAGTACACTAAGAATCATATCCTTATACTATATGTACAAAAAGAGAGTCTGAAAATTAGAGAAGTTGGGTTCCTTTTGATTAAAGCTTGGATGAGCTCAGAATTTTAGGATCACTCAAATTAAGGGTCTTCTCTGAACTAAGCCTTGAAAATTCACTTACACGGTCAGGGATGTAATCAACTAAGTCATTCATTCATGCTCGGGGACAAGCATGGTCTAAGTATAGGGGTATGATGAATCTCGTATTCATCATGCTAAAATTGGTCATTTAGGCTCTGTCCCCCATCATCCTCTTGTAATTAATCATTAAAAGAGCATTATTAGCCATCATGCATGTGTAAATAATATCCGCATTTCATCATGCATAAATTGCATTAAAAATCCCTTGTGTAAATTAGCCCAAAAAGCCGCTAACTTCTCACATTTTTAGTTAATTCATCCTAACTCCGATTGACCCAAAACTACCTCCATTTTTTAGATATTACTAACCTTATTAAATAAAAAATACAAAAAAATTACTGACTCCAATAAGTGTCAAATAATCTCAAAGTCAAATTTCACATCTGATAGACTAAAACGAGCATATCTCCCTCATACAGTGTCCGATTTTGGTCTACTCACTTTTAAAGTACTCCATTTTCAAATACCTTCAAAACAAGACCAATTTCATAAAATTCGGAGCACATATGTGAAAGTTGGGTTTTGGGCCTCTTTTGCGCATTTTAACTTCTTGCTAATTTTGACCTGCGATTTTATGTGCTTAATTAACTCTTTTAATTTTGTTTCTTTTTCATTTATGTTCTTTGATGAAAGTTTTATTAAGCGACGTGAAAATCCAAATCCAGATCGATACTGAAATCAAAGAAACTGACCAAGTCCGAGTGTCCGTTGTTGGTCTGTACAAAAGTTGTCCGTTTCTTACTTTTATTTTATTTTCCTAAGTTCTTATCCTTTAAAAATCCAAAAAAATTAGATGAATGTGTAAATAATTTTCTTCTTATTTATCGTATTTTTTCTAGTTTTTTTATCCCCTCTAAAACCACCAAAAAAAATTACATATCTCAAAATTGCGGTTTTTCGTACACATGGAAAGCCACCAAAAATACCACTTCTCACAGGTGACCTCTTTTGCTCCCGGGCCCTTCATGAAAGTTGTAGATCTCGTCGAGACGAGCAACTTTCGTGAAGAAAATTTTTCAATCCGAGGTCTCCTGCTACTTCTTTTCTATTTTTCTTTATCTTAAATTTTGAAATTTTTTTGGGGGCACCACGTGGCAGCCCCTGGGCGTGCCACGTGGTGCCCCCACTTGGCCCCTCTCTCCAGCCACCCGGGTCACGTGCCTAGCACGTGACCCCTGTCACCTTCTTCCCCAACGCAACATCTCCCTCCAACCGTTTCTCCTCCGCCCCATGCGGCCATCAATGCCGCCTTGCGCGGCCATGCACGGTCGTTACTTCACGTAACCCCTGCTTCCAGGTCTATAAAGCATTCCCCCTCGCCTGCCTCGAGCTTATCCGCCATTTCCCCTGGACGCCGGTGACAGCGGCTTCTTTGCGGCGTGATCCGGAGGTTGTCGACCTCTGAAGCTGCAGCTCGCAGCCAAGCCTCGCCATGGTCACCTACGGCTGAGGCGAAGACCGTCGAGGCCTTAGCCCCTCTTCTACCTTCAGGTGACCTCTAACCCCTTGCAGGAACTCAACACCCAGCTCGCCGCCTCGCCCTCGCCGCCGGGGGTGACGCCGCTCCAGCTCGCCTCCACCACCTCCGTACAGCAGCCGAGGCGCAACGCCACCGCCGCGCCTTGGCCCTCGACGTCCGACAGCCTCGCTCCACCCCCACCTGTGAGCCCCGCCGGTCGTGTGTCGACCGGCCCGAGCTCCTCCGCGCCTTCTCCGCCGCGCGGGGGTGCTGCCCGAGTCCATCCACCACGCCGAGGGCCGCAGCTCCGCTCTGCCCGACCACCGTGCCTCGACGTGACCTCGCCGCTCCTCCTCAGCACCGCCGCGCCCACGCGCGTCGGCGACCTCGCTCCCATCGCCACCTCCGCCTCGGCTGCACTTGCAGCACCGCACCCGCCACAGCCACCCTTCGCCGTTGGATCTGGGGCATTGCCCTTAATCCAACGGCCCACAGCCTCGCCCCCGAACCTCGCCCCCGAGCCACTGCCACCTAGGCTCAGGAGCCCCGAGCCTGAGGCTCTCCAACCGAGCCTTAGGTTCGGCCCCCGAGCCTCTGCCTTGGCTCCGAGCCACAGGTTTAGCTACCGAGCCTTTGGTTCGGAGCCCGAACCTCATGCTCGGCCACCCGAGCCTGTGCCACCGACCCGAGCCTCCTGGGCGCACGTGCTTCGCACGTGCGCGTGGAAAAATTGTAATAAAACCCCTGGCACTTTCAGAATTTGCAGAAGTACCCTCGCCAGGGGTAAATTTCAGAAAGCCCCCTCAAGTTTTTAATAATTACAGATAAGTCCTACAGGGACCTTTTTGCAAGAAAAACTTTACTTTTATTTACAATTTAGTCCCTGTAATTTCATTTTAGCATATCTTCTCCATCTGAACTCCGATTTTAGCATATAATATGTCGTTTCGAAGCTAATTCCGTGCTCTATCATTTAGCATAGCTTGTGATCAGATCTGAATTTATTTATTGAAAATTATTATTTGAGGATCATCCATGACTTTTGCAGGCTACTTTTTGACATATTGATGCTCGGGAATTTAACGATATCTTATGCAGCAGTTTGGATGGGGATGTTAATCTGATCAAATCTTAGTCGATTATTTTTAATTTCTTTGGGGATTAATATAGATCAACTCCTTCCAGAATATTGGTAGCTATTCGAGGACTTGAATCGGAGGCATTGGAAGACCAGATATTTTGCTTCAATTTTTTTATGAGCATAAATTTATTTACTTGAAGCATTACGTCAGTTCCATTTTGATTTGTGATTACTTTCGTGAAACTATTGATCATATTTTTGAAGGAATTAATACGCTTGAATTCACAGATCCTGGGCTTAATCATCTCTGTATATTTCCTTGCATTTGCATTGCATATTGTTGCATTGTATATTTCCTCAACATAGAAATTAATCGATCATTAATTAATTATTTAATTTGATTAAAGACCACACAACTAAAAATCGACGTTCCCTGAGTTCGACCTTGGTAAACTTGCCAAGTAAAAATAGTCCACAACATTCAAAGTTTGTGGTTTTTGATCGACCGATTTTCACCTCCTATACTACAATTCATCGATATTAAAGAGGTGGATTTCGCGCTCATCAACGATCTGTTCATTCCCACCCTTGACCCTCCCTGCATTGTGTACAGTCTGCTATACTTAGGATTATTTGATCCTAAGTATTGGGGGGATGGTCGACTTCTCATTCACTTATTCATTCTTTCCTTTATTTATTTATTCTTTAGACTTGTCTATACTTAGAACGAGTTATGTCTTCTTTTTTTCTCTCCGATCTATGAGGACATAGCTCAAGCTAAGTATAGGGGGGTCGTATATACTGTGTATATACTTTAGCCATAACTCGTACTTTCGTGTTTTCCTAATAATATGGCTAATAATTCTTTAAAATTCATTAAAAACCTTAATAAAAAGATGTGATTATTCCTCAAATTCTTTGTGTATCTACTGATTAATAAATCAGGTGAAATTGTTTTTTTTGCAAAATGTTTGAAAAATGGTTTGAAAATCTTTGTGAAAAATCTTTTGAAAACTATTTTGAAAATATTTTGTTACATGTTTTCAACCTTTGTAAAAATGTTTTGCTTGAAAAATTTATTTTCTTTGTGTGAAATAAAATGTTTGAAAAATGATTTGCAAATGATTTGAAAAATGATTGCAAACATATTTTGAAAAATCTATCTATACTGTTTGAAAACCTTTGCAAAATGATGTTCAAATGTGTGTACATGTTTGTAAAATTGTGTGTCAAAATTATTTTGGACTACAATTTTCCAAAATTGTTTGAAAACCTTTGTGAAATAAGTTTGAGGAATATATACATCACACATAAAATTCACTATATATGCCTACAAAATAGATCACTTACCCCTGTAAATTCCTAAAATCCACATTTGTAAATATAAGAAGCACTCCCGTGCACATATTTTTAACCTAGCTTTTAGCCAAAATCTTCTTGTTTTCAAAAATCCCAAAAACATTTGCAAAATTATAATACCAAAAACATTTGAAAAATACAAAAAAAATGCATATGCATCACCATCTTTCCAAAAATCCATAAAAAAATTCAAAATCTTGAAAATTGCATCACAAAATATTTCCTACATTTTGCATAGCATTCGCATAGCATGAGCATCTTTTCGGATTGAATTTGATAGTTAAACGAGTCTAAGTAAAATACGGAGATTGGAGCTTGATTGGACCTTAAAATCTACCTAATAACAGGAATCTTATAGGAGCTGGAATTGAGGTACTTCAGGTCTAGTTGACTTAATTCTTTGAGGATCACGAGACTTGGTTCAATGGATTCTTGACCCCCTAAGTAGAGTATTTCAGAGCACACGCACGACTCTCGTTTATAATGACCTAACTTGAACACCTGCACCTTTCACTTGGCTCAACTCAGTTGGAGTGGTGAGGGGGTTGGATTTGCCGGTATGAGACGCACACAGGTGGAAACACTTGTCCTCCTCAAGGGAGGGAAGTGCATCCCGACCCGTCCGGTGATGATGAGTTTCGAGGACAGGAGATTGTGGCTTGCAATAAAGCTTCAAAAGAGGGATAGTCTACTGGCTCAAGAGGAAAAACTCCCTATATAAATGCTGATGTATATAGTATTAAAAAAAATAAAAAGCAAAAACTCCAAAAAAGTGGACAGGATTGTACAAAAATAAAACTGCCTGTCGGAGTGTATATATGTGCATAGTCAATAAGCAAGCTTGAGCCTCAAAGTCAAATCATGTGGGCCTGCAGCTGGATGACCTGACTACACTGCTCTTGCATCCTATGATAGGTAGCTACACTGGTTACCGTCCATTCTTCTCTCGACCCCCTCCTCTTAAGCTGGTTGCCACTTGAACTTAGAAGGAAATACCTCGCTCCTCGAGGAATGAGTTGTTGGATTGGGGAATCATTGGGTTGTCATACTGGAGAAGTTAGTCTCTTTGACATTTCGGTTGGAGAGAGCCACCATCACTTACATTGTACGAGTCAGATTCATAGTCATAAGGGTTTGCGTATGAGTTGAAGTATTCTGACATGGCTATTGAGGAGACTTGAGCAGATTTTTGGGATTCTCGAAGGATGTAGGATTTCAAATCTGGTTCTCATTAAGGTTCCACCTGCACTAAAATTCCAAAGGTCCGACTTAAGCTCCAAACTTTGATTTTGTGAAGACAAGTTTGATAATTAAACTAAATCTAATTTCTTCTTTTTCTTTTCTTTGTTTTTCTTTTCTGCACTTATTGCATAAGTATTTGCTAGGGACTATAAAAAGTCCAAGTGGACGTGTGATGTGATATTATTTGGACCATATTTCAAGTCTCATCTTTCTGTTCATCAGATTTCTCGATCGTGGATCACAGCTCTGTGCCTTTTTGCTTCTTGGGTCACAGAACTAGGCTTTATATATAGATAAGTGGTTTTCTTTTGGGACTTCTAAAACTGGAATTTGAACTAGTGGGCCTGGCCACTTTGACTTAAACTCTTTCGGGCCTTCTTCGGCATCCTTACCTGCTATGCATGTAATTTTATAAGCAATTTGATTTCCTTCAAGTACAGCTTCACATGTATATATCATTTTTTGTGGATGCTTATATGTTTTTTTGTATGTTCCAATATATATTGATCAAGTACAAGACGGTTAGAACCACGATCGAAGAAGAAAGCACGCACAATCACACAAGACGGGGATTTATAGTGGTCCAGCAATGTGCCTTGCTCAAACCAAACTCTCTCTATTGTTGTTTGAATGGTGATGGATACAATATGTGGTGTCACATAGCCCCTTTTATACTACAACAAAATAATACCAAGTATCCAACAATCTCCATCATCAACTCTAGGCAAATCAGGATGCATGAGATGGATTGAGCATCTCAACAATCCAACCCAATAGCTCTCTCGATCAATCAGGATGCCGGAGGCAAATCAAACACCTTAGCTATCTAGCCAAACAAATCTCCGACAGTCAGAAGGAAGTAGGGAGATTAGCCATATCGGCAATGCTCTCCACTAGTATTCAGTCAATTAGTCTTCGTTAGGGATGTCAACGGGTCGGGTTTGGGGCGGGTACCAATATTCCCAAATCCGTACCCAATTATAAAATAACTACCCATACCCGCCCATTTATTAAACGAGTAATTTCTATCGGATGCCCATATACCCGACGGATACCCATATACCCAATAGGTATCCACAATTTGACATAATAAAATTCTAGACTATTAATAAGTGCACATAAGTTTCCATACATTTTTTAAGCCAATAAGATTCCATATATAGATTAAACAGAGGAAGATCATGTAATATCATGGTACACAAATATGTGCAATGTGTAAGGACCGTTAAAGGTTTATATATATCAGATGTTTAACTCTCTTGGGTCGATGATTTTTTTATTTATTGAAGATATAAGAATGTAGTTGAATGTGAACAAATGGATACATAGGAGAAAATTGAGTTGGATTGTTATATATGCAGTTGATAACACGGATTTTACGAGGGTCTAAAGTAGTCTACACAAGGCAAGACCACGATGTCGCTGAGCGACCACTCACGAAACCCGGGTCAATCAATAATTAACTCACAACAGATAATCAAGGAATGAAAAGCAAGTGTGGGGAGTTAGAATTTATTATAACTCCACAACAAAGATGTGTATATGTGTATGTGTAGAGTGTCGAACACAGGGAACAAGCAGGTAGATCGGGATGAAAATGCTCACAAAAGTGAATGTGATGTATTTGTCTATATGAGTGCTCCTTTTTGGTGAGTCTTTAGTTTTTATTTTTTATTTTAAAATTTATATTTTTATATTTTGATTTTTAATTTTCTGATTATAGTTTCTTTTTATATTGTATATTTTCTAATGCACTTTCTTTTAATATATAGAACTATATAAATAGCATATATACAAGAGAGACTATAATACATCTAAATATAAGTAAAAATAGTCAAAATAAAGAAAATAAAAAAACAGGGTTTTAGATAATTTTTACTGTTTTTGTTAATATTCAAAATTTTTGCTAATTTTTATAGATATTTAAAGTAAAAAATACCCAAAAATGGGGAATAATTAAGTACCTAAAATTAAAAAGGAGATTAAAAATATAAAATAAATTAAAAATTCTCTAAATTAATTCTAAAACAAAGTTAATAAAATAAAGAAAATTCAGCACTAGAAAATGTATTTTTTTGTTTTTTTAAGAGTTTTTAATATTTATATAAAGTGTTTTAGAGTTTTACTACTTTTTATTTTTCTTTTATATTTTTTAGTGGTTTTGGTCTGAAGGTCAAATATATAAAAATACATAAAATATATTTTTTTGGTAATTTTTTAGAATGTTTTATATTTTTTATGTATTTTATGGTGCAAACAGAGACAAAAAGACATGTTTAAGTTTTTTTTATAAATAATAAAATGCCTCAAAATTGTGAAACAAAAATATGACGTGAAAGATCAATGCTCCAGGATGTTATATCTATTTTTGGAGATTTTTTTTCGAATTTTCTAGATGCATAAAATAAATAGAATCAACAAAAGGAGACTACACTCCTAGCAAGGACATTTTTGTAAATATTACAAAATGCAGGGGCCAAAGTGTTAATTTCACATAAATACTACACGCATGCAAAAAGTTAATGGACCAATAAGAAATACGTAAAGCCCCAAGGGCTTCGCTGCAAAGATGCCAAATCTCACGTGTACAAACATGTGAGCATGACGGGGACCATATCGTAATTCTCCAAAACTCCAGGGGTCCGTTCGCAAGTTTTCAAAAATAATATAACATTATAAAAAAGTATTTGGATAGAATAGAAATACCAAGAAGCCCGGAGATCCGGGCACAAAATGTCCACCCACGTGACTCGTCACGTGAGGTGACGTGGCATGGACTGTAATGTAAAAAACAGAAATACAAAAGGCTAAATTCAAATGTCCCAAAATAAAATGCACATCAGATGAAAGGTTAAGTACTTATTCTTAAATACAAAAATGCAGTGGGTTTAGGATGCAAAATACCCACTAACTGCACATGATCGAATGGCCCGCCGCGCTCCAGTTGACACGTGTCGAGCCCAGAATGCGTGATAACTCTTTGGCTCGGACGGTCACGATTAGATCTCCTGGATGCGATCGACGTCTAATGACGCGCTGAATCTGACGGTTGTTTTGCGTCACCAAGAACTGGGCGAAATCGACGGTGCGGAGGGATGCAACAAGAAATGGGGAAGAATAGCGGCGAGCCAAGCTTCCACCGACGATGTAGGCTCCCTCTGGCGTGCTCAGCTCCTCCAAAATGCCCAGAAAGACTCTTACGAGTGGCTTCTATCTACTGGAGGACTCAAAAATCCCATGCGATGGCCGGAGATCCCACACGAGGTCGGCGAAGCCCGTGAGCTTCATGAACCTCAAGCAAGTTCCAAAATTGCCTCCAGCGGCTTCCTATGTCTTCCAACCTGCACAGGGACAAGAAGGGGTCGAGGGCAAAATGCCTTTACCCTATTAGGGGGAAATGGAGGTCTGTGGTGCGTGGCGGTGGAATCTTTGACGAACGGAGGAATTGGAGTCCCGATAGCTTGCTCTAAGAGGAGACAAGAGGAGTGGAGTGGTCTAGGGTGTGAAGAAGTGTCGGGGAAAGGTTTTGGAGGTGGAGGTGTGTCGTGAACGGGCGGAGGACGATGAATCACAGAAGGTGACCGGAGCTCCAGCGATGATTAAGCTAATAAAGCGATTAGATCACAAAATAAGTGTATAAATTACATCTAAGGATTAATTTAAGCTAATAAGGTACAAAGGCGGACCTCGAGTTGGCCGGAAGACCAATGAGATAGACCTCCATGGCAAGCTCGCCGGAGGTGGTGGAAACTGCCCTCAACCTCGCCTAACGCTGCTACACTTGGCTGGAGGAGAACCTGTCACCTTCTCCGGTCCACGTCGCAAGATAGAGGGACAAGGCTTGGTCAAAATCGGGTTCAAAAATGAAAGGAAAAGTCGGGGAGGGTTTTGTACAACGTGGGTCGGGCAGTGTCACGACCCCAATTCCGAGTCGTTCCTCCCATATATGAACATGGTTACTCAGCAATAATTTATTTAACAATCACAACTAACATTCAAAAATAGACTGCAACTAAAAATACTCAGAAGGAAGTATTTCAACACTTTTCCATTCACAAAATAAAGTTCGCATGATACATTATCCCACTGTAATCATTTACATGTACATCAGCTGGAAGGAAACACACAAAAAGATTACTAAGTACCTTACAGAATAAAGATATTGTGGTTGGTTGGATGACTATGTTAGTTGGTTGGATTATTAAAGTCCTTGTACCGACACCTGTTGGATTTTCATAAATCATAGGATAACAATTAGCAATGCTAATTAACGAAGAAGAGAAAGGCAAACAAATTGTGAATTTTTTCAAAACTTGTTATAAAAAAAAGTTTCATCCCTTGTCATTAATTTAAGTCATATTCCTTACTATTCCACATCAGGGATTAGTCCAGGGAATTACCTCACCATTATATGGACTCTGAAGCTGTGGACACTTCGGGATTGGAGATTGTGTTGATCTTGTAAGCTTATGTCGCCGCACGTCGCCTCAATCAATCCTCCAATACTACCGTGACAATTTCCTTTTCTTAGTTTAATTAGGGTCTCAAACCCTCAACATGACAGACAAAGGAGCACACCGTACTCGAGGATCCGGTTGTTTAAAATCTCAGGCTAACCTTTGATCACATAACCTAGCGTCTTTAAAAAAATATGTTATCATGACCCAGTCACTATTGAACCACTCGTGCCTCCACATGGCACGACCACATCTTATGTCGTTCAACCTGAATATATTGGCTCCCGGTACTACGCATTGCAAATCATTCATTATGTGCGCGTTTATCATAACAGGGCAACCGTGTACCACCTACGTAGGACAATGCCAATACGGGTTCCTTCCGACAAACCTATAAGTTGCATGCCCGACATGTAGTTCTACTCTCAGTCATTTCTTAACGTAACACACAATCCTTTTCAGGATCCAACTCAAAACACATCAATTCCCATGATGTAATTCCTCTATTAAGCCTTAGATTAGCGTAATCATAATTACAGAGTATAGACTTACACATATATTAATTAATATATTTAAATACTGAATTTATGCTATTTCTAACTTCCAAACCCTAACTTTCCAAACCAATGCATCCATTCAATGCTTAGACACCATTTTAGTTGAAATCACAAGCAACTTTTAATACTTTCTAAAACATAGCCCGAATTAGGGTTCTTCGTAGTAAGGAGCATAAGTACAGAAATCTCAACGATCTTATATGAAAACCCAACAACAAAAAGGAAGGATTTCGTTACCTAATCGAGCTCTCTCTCTCTCTCTCGTATACATCGCTTTATCGTGATTCTTTTTCAACCAGATGACTTATAGTTCCTGAAACGATCGAATTTCATTTTCTATCAAAAATGCTAAGAATGTGCCAAGAACGTGAAGAACATATTTTCTTTTGAAATTTCGGAAGAGCTTCCCCTTATACGGGGTGATATTTATAGGAAAATTTCGGCAGAGTTTCCCCTTATATCGGGACATATTTCTATAAAAATATCGATAGACTTTCCTCTTATAAAATCACCGAAAGGAAAACAACAAGGAAACTGAACATGAATCGAAAACCTAGCTCACAAAGTAAACCAAGAAAGGATCGTACCTTCCTCCTCCTCGTTCTCCCGGCAAGACTTCGCTAGCGCTCATTCCTCGCCTCCTACTCCTCCTCTCTACCTCTCGACCCTAGCCCTTAGGGCGGTGGTGGTAGCGGAAATGGTAGAGAATGAATGGGTAGAGGGGGTGTATTTATAGGCTCCAGAAAACCACTAACCATGGTTAGAAAACCATGGTTTAGACCTTAATCGTGGTCAGTGGCCCATGGTTTTGGCCAAAAACTAATCTGAAACTTATGTCTTAAGTTAGAACATTTCATAGGATCCTAGATACGCTATTGATGCTTAATTAAAGCTAATCGTGATTAACTTTCACTAATCACGATTCAACTTTCGTGGCTTACACTTGTCTTTTGCTAACTATTGATTGGTGTTCGCTAATGGTCATTAACAATTTTTAATCCATCATTAGTTTCCTTAGTCATGATTAATCTGTCTTAATGATGGTCATTAAGGTTTAATGGCATCTTAAGCCTTCTTACTTCTCTTTCTTCCGAAAATCATAACAAATCGAAATGAAGTCCAATTCACACGAAACGAATTCCATTGGTTTCGTCCTGATGAGACAGATCTTATTATATAGGATCCGAGAAATGCCAAGTTCAGGGCTTTACAGATGGCTCGAAGAACGATGGAGAATGGGCGTTGCGGTGATTTGAAGCCCAAGGAGAGCTAAGGGCGTGGATCCAAATATCGAGGATGAAAAGTTGTCAAAGGCTTGATGCAAAAGGATGCATGATGCGGTCCCCAAAAAATCAATAATTGGGGCGAAAAATGATATTTTGACAAGCCACATAAGGAGGGCAGCGTAGTTGACCGAGGTCAACTGACACTGCGCCCTCGTTGGTCCACGTGGACCAACCAGGAAAAACCCTCTGGAAGATAATTCAAAGTTCGTTTAAAATTAATAATTGATTTTATTAATTCTAGGTTATGTAATGAAAAATAATAATTATTTTTTAAAGTATTTAATTATGATTTGTATTTATTTTTAGGGCTTTAAAATTACAAGTTACTTTTTGGGAGTTATATATAGGTATATTTATCTATATATTCGAGTATTTTATTTTTATTTTGTAATTTCGATTTTATTAATTTAATTTACTATTTTATAATTTTATAACTTAATTTTATACACCAAAATTTATTTTTATTTTATTTTTCTGATGTAATATATACGATTAAATAAATAGTTGTATTATCTATATAGGTATTAATATGGGTAATTCATCTATGTATTTTCTATACACGTTTTATTTTTACATTTTCTTGATGTTTTAATTCCTATTTTAATATATACGTATATTATAAATAATATTCACAAAATTATAAAAAATATAAAATTATAAAAACAATGAATAATAAATAAAATGAATAATAAAATAGGGGTCCAAAACCTAACTTTCACATTGTAACTCCAGAAAATATGAAAACACCTTCATTGAATAGATTATTAAAAGTTATAAACAATTAAAGGTGATTCTGACATGTTTTGAGTTTTTATTTGGGAGATACGGGCCTAGGAAATTGGGGTTTTGGAATTTTATTCAGGCCATAACTTTTTATCTGGATATTATTTTTGTATGAAATAAATTTTGTATTTTTCTATATTTTATTATCTACATCTTTCACGTACAAAGTTTCTTCATTTGAAGTATAAAAAGTGGTACTAAAAATAGATCCTAAAAATGATGGAAATGAATAAAATAAAAGGGAATTTTATTTGATTTTGGACCCTATCACCCCCCTACTTTATTCCTTGTCGTCCTAATCATCGAGATGCCTAGGTCTAGGGATTTTGGGTCATAAAATATCTTCAATATTTATTCTTTTTCTTTTCTTTTCTTTATTCTATGATGTTAGCTTTAAAAACCATATTTTACAGTCTACACAAATATGCATAATGATAAAATGCATGAATTAAGCCTATTTACACACATTTACTGGGGTTTTTAAGGCAAAAATGATAGAATAAAGCTGATGAAACGGAGGTTCATCATCCTGGTATACTTGCATTTGCTAGTCCCTGGCAAACACTCATGCAATAAGTGCAGAAAGGAAAAATAAAGAAAAGAGAAAAAAGAAAGACGGATTAAATTTAATTATCAAACTTCTCTTCACAAAATCAAAGTTTGGAGCTTAAGTCGGACATTTGAAATTTTAGTGTGAGTGGAACCTTAATGGGAATCGGATTTGAAATCCAACATCCTTCGAGAATCCCAAAATCCTGTTCGAGTATCCTCAATAGCCATGTCAGAATACTTTAATTCATACGCAAACCCTTATGACTATGAATCTGACTCGTACAATGTAGGTGATGGTAGCTCTCCCCAACTGAAATGACAAAGAGACTGACTTCTCCAGCATGACGACCCAATGATTCCCCAATCCAATAACTCCTTCCTCAATAAGCGGGGTATTCTCTTCTAAGTTCAACCGATAACCAGCTCAAGAGGAGGGGGTGAAGAGAAGAATGGATGGTAGCCAGTGTAGCTACCTATCCTAGGATGCAAGACCAGTGTAGTCAAGTCATCCAGCTGCAGGCTCTCATGATTTGACTTTGAGGCTCGAGCTTGCTTATATTCTATAAAACATATACACTCCAACATGCATTTTATTTTCAATCAGGCTTGTCTACTTTTTTGAAGTTTCCCCCCTTTTTTACTCTTTTTTTTGAAATGCTATTTAAAACATCATTTACACAGGGAGTTTTTCCTCTTGAACCAGTAGACTATCCCTCTTTTGAAGCTTTATTGCAACCTACACTCTCCTATCTTCAAAATTTATCATCACCGGACGAGTTGGGGCACACTTCCTTCCTTAGTGGAGGACAAATGTTTCCACTTGTGTGCGTCTCATATCGGCAAATCCAACCCCTCACCACTCCAACTGAGTTGAGCCAAGTGAAAGGTGATGGTGTCCAAGTTAGGTCATTATCGACAAGAGTCATGTGTGTGCTTCGAAATACTCTACTTAGGCAGTCAAGAATTCATTGAACCAAGTCACGTGATCCTCAAAGAATTAAGTCAACTAGACTTGAAGTACCTCAATTCCAGCTCCTACAAGGTTCCTGTTATTAGGTAGATTTTAAGGTCCAACCAAGCTCCAATCTTCGGATTTATTTAGACTTGTTCAACTATCAAACTCAGTCCGAAAAATGCGAATGCTATGCAGAAAGCAGAAAATACTCTTGTGATACAAATTTCTAAGATATTGAACTTTTTATGGATTTTTGAAAAAGATGATGCAAATGCATTTTTTGTATTTTCAAAAATTCTTTTCGAATGTTGTTGGTATTTTAGTTTTTGCAAATGTTTTCATGATTTTTGAAAACAAAAGATTTTGGATAAAAACTAGGTTAAAATATTTACACAGGTAAATCTTATATTTACAAGAAGTAGATTTTAAGAATTTACAAGGGGTAAGTGCTCCATTTTATAGGTATACATAATTAATAAAGAATTTTGGTGTGATGTTTTCCTCGAACTTATTTGAAAATAGTTTTACAAACAATTTTGAAAAACTATAGTCCAAAATAATTTTTAAAAATAATTTTTACAAACATGTACACATATTTGAAAATCATTTTGCAAAGGTTTTTCAAACAGTATATAGATTTATCAAATATTTTTGCAACCATTTTTCAAACCATTTGCAAATTGTATTTCAAACATTTTTATTTCAGACAAAGAAAATAAAAAAAATCAAAATAAAATATTTTCGCGAAGTTTGAGAATATTGAATAAAACGATTTCAAATAGTTTTAAAAAGATTTTTCAAAAAGATTTTTAAACTATTTTTCAAACATTTTGAAAAAATAAATACTTTCACCTGATTTATTAATCAGTAAATACGAAAAGGATTGAGGAATAATAACATCTTATTATTAAGTGATTTTAATGAGTTTAATCAGTGTTTTTAACCATAGTTATTAATAAAAATGCGAAAGTGTTAGTTATGGCTAAAGTATATACGTAGTATATACGACCCCCTATACTTAGCTTGAGCTATGTCCTCATAGATCGGAGAGAAAAGAGAAGACATAACTCGTACTGGGTATAGGAAAATATAAAGAATAAACGAACAAAGAAATGAACCAATGAGAAGTCAACCGCCCCCCCATACTTAGGATCAAATAATCCTAAGTATAATAGATTGTACACAAAGCAGGGAGGGTCAATGGGTGGGAATGAACAAATCGTACTCATACTGTCTCCCCCTATACTTAGGGTAAGATATCCCTAAGTATAGACAAGAAGAGGAGACAATGGTCAGGATGAAAGAATAGAAGAACTCAGGGTGCACACCCCCATGTACTTAGGACAAAGTACGTCCTAAGTATAGAAGACTGATAACAAGGGGCGACACCCTTTTTAGTAGAAAAAGAAAATAGAAAAGGAAAAGAAGAAAAGAGATCAGAAGATGGAAGAAGATAGAATAGGATATGCACACCACTGCCCTTATACTTAGGGTAAAAGAAGCCCCATGTATAGGCAACAACAAGAGTGATGAAATGGAACGATGAACACTCGGCTCATCCACTCCCCTATACTTAGGACAAAGTACGTCCTAAGCAAGGCAAACACGAGAATGGGTGGATGAGCAATATAGAAGATGGACAAGAACAAATATACAATCGAGTGGATATACAGAGGATCAAGAAGGTCGAAAGCGAACCTTCTTGCAGGGCCGCTGAGGAATAGATTTGATATGGTGCAGGTCGACATCGGAGTCCTCCCATGACACAAATTGATCAGGGTCAACTCAGTGAAGGTCCTCAGTGGTCCTAAAGTGCGAAGGCACAGACGGGTCAGTGGAAGAAGTGTAGTTAGGTTTGGACTTGGGTGTCTCGCTGATGTCAAAGTGAAAAGGGATGAGCTCATCATCATCGGAAGAAGTGTAGTCAGTGTCGAGGACTCATCTAGGTCAAAACCAAAAGGAACAGACTCATCGGTGAAAGAAGTCAAATCATGTTCATCCTCTACAGTCTCAACCAGATCATCATTCTCATCGAAAGACCTGGATTCATGAATAAAAGCAACCAGATCAGATTCGGCCTTTTCAGTCTCATCTGAATCTAGGTGAACATGAACGGACTCATCAGTGAAAGAAGTCAAATCATGTCCGTCGTGTCTAGTCTTCGAATATGCCCTTCGCTCATATGAACCACAGAGAGGAATTCTCGGGTCTCAGTTGAATCCAACATACATCAAAAGTCTCTGATTGTCTCGTCAAGGTCTTGGTCCTTGAGGTCAGCTAAGATAGGTGTGGTCACACTAGGTGCAGGTCTCTGATCTGTAGTGGGTGTAGTGATGATCACCTCGCTCTTGTCAACAGGACGGAAGCGAATCTCTCCTGATCCATAGTCAATAACGACCCTTGCAGATGCGAGGAATGGTCGTCCCAGTATGATTGGAGAATGCTCCCCAGTGGATGTCTCCATGGGCAATGCGACAAAATCGACATTGTAATTCATGCCCTGAATCGAAATTACGACGTTTTCAAGGATACCAGTGAGAAGGGTATGATATAATCGAAGCACCGGTGTCTAGGAGAGTGTGATCACATGTGTGGCCAGAGATGGTGCAACTAATGAAAGGGGTAGTTTTGTACTTCTTCCTATGAATGAGACGATGTGTGATGGCGTGGGCAGTGGCCATGATCAAAATATGGCGCTCAGACTTGCTCCTCCGCTTTCTCTTCTTATGATGAGGCGCAGATAATTGGGTCATGGCCTGCTGAAGTAGGGTCTGGATGATCTCATGAATGGTGGCCACCACTTTGGGTTCAGTCAACATTTGTTTGAAGTTTTGGACCTCCTCCATACAAGGGAGGAGATCAGAATCATCATATACATGAGGAATGCCAAGAGCAGTCTGTACAGTGGCATCCTCGGGCTTAGGGATGGGACAGAATGTGAGTGAATGTGTGAGTGAAGGGTTTGCCAGATGAGCACTCTCCTCACTGTCAGACTTAGCCAAAGGTCTCCCTAACTCTTTTTTGGATTTTTAAATTTTTCTCATTTTTTGGTATTTTGGGCGATTGCAAGCTCCTATGACAATCCTCAAGTGAATTCGAACCCTCAAAGAATGGAGCTACATTATGGATCTTATTTATGCTAACTATATCATTCACCCTCGAGTTCATATGCTCCATCATCTAACTCAAGGTATCAAGTGTGGACATCATGAAATGTGACTCCAAAATCTCAGGATCAGGTGTGTCCAATGTAGGTGGTGGGAGCGATCAAAAATCACATTCCAGATCAGGATACTCAAGGAAGAGCGGGTTGTCGAAATGTATGGGATATGGTGGTGGGAATAGTTGGTGAAGGTCAAAGTCCGGATCATGAAATAGTGGATTGGTTGGATATGTACAAAAATCAAGAGCAAAGTCCTCCTGGAAAAAGGGAGGTGGACCGGCTGGAGGGTACGAGGGATCCGCAAAGTCCGGATAAAAATCGCTCCAGGCGACCATCTCAAAATCAAAAGGAAAGGATAGTCGGGAGAGCACGATGGTCAAGCCAAGAGAAGTGAAGAAAAGGCGAAAATGCACAGTGGCAATCTAAAGTGCACACAAACAAGTACAAACAAGCTCACACAAAACAAACCCTCAATTCACCTACTCAACTCGGTGAAGATCGCAAAAAATGATCTTTTAATCTTGTTTGTTTTAGAGTTAGGTGAGAAGTCCACAAATTGCACAAACACTTAGGAGGTTGAATAGGATTTGGACACTACTCCTTAGTGTGTACGCGAGCAATTAAAACAAAGACAATGAGGGGATTACTCGCCCAAAGATAATATGTTTCTTTTTATTGATTTTAGGGTCGAGTAATGTTAGCAGTCCCACTTTTATTGATTATCGCTTTTTTAGTGAGAAATGCATGAGCCTATCGGGGAATCATTTCCTTTAAGCACTTAGGTGATCAAAATCAGAGGGAGAGTCAGAAAAGCAATGCAAGTGACAAAAACGATGATGGATGCTAAAGCGTAAATGCTCACCTTGCCTCTAGCACTCTACATGCAAAGAAGCTCGTCAGAATTGGAACCTGTCTATATGCAGATTTAAGCCGATGAAATCGCCCTAGGATGAGAAGCTGCTATTAGCGTGAAGAACCAAATGCTAAATATCTAGAAGAGAGATCCAAAAGCCCGGTCTAGGAAGCGCATCAATGTCCGCCACAATGGATCATGCAAGCGATGTATAACACTTCTCTCGGCGATCGATCTCAATTCCAAATAAGAAGCAAATTACAGTTTGACTAAGTTCAAGCACGGATCTACAGGTACATGCAATGATGATTAATGTGTTTGGCCTTAAGCTGTCGTCAAGCAGTTCCTACAGCTAGAGCTCAATCACACAAAAGAAATAAAACAAAACCGAGAAACAGATGGAAAAATGCGAAGAAAATCGACAAAACCGTGGTGAGCCTCCAAGTGAACAAACACTTGAAAATTGGGCCCGAAAGTCTGGAGTCCATAGTACCTGTATTATTATAAATTAAATGATCTCTCTCTCTCTCACTTAAATTACATAACTAAATGCAATAAAATAAAATGTTAAAAAATCCTCACCTTAAAAGATTCCTTTAAAGACGGCTTTGATGTCTGGTCCAAGTTGCCCCATGTGAGTGCATAGATGCTCCAAAGTAGAGCTCCTCCATCGATCCATGTACCTCGCAACAAATCCAAGCAAGGAGAGTGATTTGACAATTTAAACAATTATATCAAGTAGATGAGAAAATAAATGAAGGAAAAATATAGACAAATAATCACGAGCACAAATAATCCTAATCTATGTGTTGTTTCTCCCCTGCAACGACGCCATTTGATAACACGGATTTTACGAGGGTATAAAGTAGTCTACACAAGGCAAAACCATGATGTCGTTGAGCGAACACTCACGAAACCCGGATCAATCAACAATTAACACACAACAGATAACCAATGAATGAAAGCAAGTGCGTGGGGTTAAAATTTATTATAACTCTACACCAAAAATGTGTATAGGTGCAAGTATGCGTAGAGTGTCGAACACATGGAGCAAGCAGGTAGATCGGGGTGAAAATGCTCACAAAAGTGAATGTGATGTATTTGTCTATATAAGTGCTCCTTTTTTATGGGTCTTTAATTTTTTAAATTTTTAAATTTTTAATTTTATATTTTTATATTTTGATTTTTAACTTTATGATTTATAGTTTCTTTTATATTGTATATTTTTTCATTCTTTTACTTTTAATATATATAAGGCCTTATAAAGAGTATATATACAAGAGGTATTATAATAGATATAAATATAAGTAAAAATAGCCAAAATAAAGAAAATAAAATATTCTTTTGATTTTAGATAATAGTCGGGAGAGCACGATGGTCAAGCCAAGAGAAGTGAAGAAAAGGCGAAAATACACAGAGGCAATCTAAAGTGCACACAAACAAGTACAAACAAGCTCACACAAAACAAACCCTCAATTCACCTACTCGACTCGGCAAAGATCACAAAAAACGATCTTTTAATCTTGTTTGTTTTAGAGTTAGGTGAGAAGTCCACAAACTGTACAAACACTTAGGAGACTGAATAGTATTTGAACACTACTCCTTAGTGTGTATTCGAGCAATTAAAACGAAGACAATGAGGGGATTACTCGCCCCGAGATAATATGTTTCTTTTTTATTGATTTTAGGGTCGATTAATATTAGCAATCCCAAATTTATTGATTATCACTTTTTTTATTTTTTTGGTAAGAAATGCATGAGCCTATCGGGGAATCAATTCCTTTAAGCACTTATGTGATCAAAATAAGAGGGAGAGTTAGAAAAGCAATGCAAGCGACAAAAACGATGATGGATGCTAAAGCATAAATGATCACCTTGCCTCTGGCACTCTACATGTAAAGAGGCTCGGCAGAATTGGAACATGTCTATATGCAGATGCAAGCCGATGAAATCGCCCTAGGATAAGAAGCTGCTATTAGCGTGAAGAACCAGATGCTAAATATCTAGAAGAGATCCAAAAGTCCGGTCTAGGAAGCGCATCGATGTCTGCCACAACGGATCCTGCAAGTGTTGTACAACACTTCTCTTGGTGCTCGATCTTGATCCCAAATAAGGAGCAATTTACAGTTTGACTAAGTCCAAGCATGAATCTACAGGTACATGCAATGATGATTAATGTGTCTGGCCTTAATCTGTCATCAAGCAGTTCCTACAGCTAGAGCTCAATCACACAAAAGAAATAAAACAAAACTGAGAAACAAATGAAAAATGCGAAGAATAATGACAAAACCGCGGTGAGCCTCCAAGTGAACAAACACTTGGAAATTGGGCCCGAAAGTTTGGAGTCCATAGTACATGTATTTTTACAAATTAAATGATCTCTCTCACACTTAAATTACACAACTAAATGCAATAAAATAAAATGCTCAAAAATCATCATCTTAAAAAACTCCCTCAAAGACGGCTTTGATGTTTGGTCCAAGTTGCCCCACGTGAGTGCATAGACGCTCCAAAGTAGAGCTCCTCCATCGATCCACGTACCTCACAACAAATCTAAGCAAGGAGAGTGATTAGACAAGTTAAATAATTATATCAAGTAGATGAGAAAATAAGTGAAGGAAAAAGATGGACAAATAATCACGAGCACAAATAATCCCAATCTATACGTTGTTGCTCCCGACAACAGTGCCATTTGATAACACGGATTTTACGAGGGTATAAAGTGGTCTACACAAGGCGAAACCATGATGTCGCTGAGCGAACACTCACGAAACCCGGATCAATCAACAATTAACCCAAAACATATAACCAAGGAATGAAAGCAAGTACGTGGGGTTAAAATTTATTATAACTCTACACCAAAAGTGTGCATAGGTGCAAGTATGCGTAGAGTGTCGAACACATGGAACAAGCAGGTAGATCGGGGTGGAAACGCTCACAAAAGTGAATGTGATGTATTTGTCTATATGAGTGCTCCTTTTTCGTGGGTATTTATTTTTTTAATTTTTAAATTTTTTTAATTTTATATTTTGATTTTTAACTGTTTGATTTTATAGTTTCTTTTATATTGTATATTTTTTAATTATTCTAATTTTAATATATATATATATAAAGCCATATAAAGAGTATATATACAAGAGAGACTATAATAGATATAAATATAAGAAAAAATAGTCAAAATAAAGAAAATAAAATATTTTTTGGTTTTAGATATTTTTTAACTATTTTTATGATTTTTCGGAAATTTTTGCTAATTTTTATAGATTTTTAAAGTCAAAAATACCCTGAAACATGGAATAATTAAATACCTGAAATTAAAATAGAGATTAAAAATATAATATAAAGTCGAAAATTTCCTCAAATTAATTTTAGAATAAAGATAATAAAATATAGAAAATTCAGAAATAGAAAATGTAATTTTTGGATTTTTAAGAGTTTCTAATATTTTTTATATAGGTTTTTAGAGTCCTACTATTTTTTATTTTTCTTTTATATTTTTAGTGGTTTTTGGTCTGGAGGTCAAAGATATAAAAATAGATAAAATATATTTTTTTGGTGTTTTTTTCAAAATTGTTTTATAATTTTTATGTGTTTTATAGAGAAAATAGGGACAAAAAACATGTTTATGATTTTTTTATAAATAATAAAATGCCTCAAAATTGCGAAACAAAAATACGGCGTGAAAGATCAATGCTCCAGGATGTTATGTTTATTTTTGGGGATTTTTTTTCGAAATTTGTAGATGCATAAAATAAAGGGAAACAATAAAGAGAAACTACACTCCTGGCAGAGATATTTTTGTAAATATCATAAAATGCAGGGGTGAAAGTGTTAATTTCACAGAAATACTACACATATACAAAAGGTCAATGGACCAATAAGAAATACGTAAAGCCCCGAGGGCGCTGCAAAAACGCCAAATCTCATGTGTATAAACACGTAAGCCTGGTAGGGACCAGATCATAATTCTCCAAAACTCTAGGGGCATGTTCTTAATTTTTCCAAAATAATACAACGTTGTAAAAAAATCTCTGGATGAGATAGAAATACCAAGAAGTCCGGGGGTCCAGGCTCAAAATGTCCACCCATGTGACTCGTCACGTGAGGTGACGTGGCATGGACTGTAATGTAAATAATGGAAATACTGAATGCTAAATTCAAATATCCCAAAATAAAATGCACTTCAGATGAAAGATTAAGTACCGATTATTAAATACAAAAATGTAGTGGGTTCAGGATGCAAAATACATACTAACTGCCCATGATCGAACGGCCCGCCGCGCTCCACTTGACACTTGTCGAGCCTAGAACACGTGATAACGCTTCGGCTCGGACGATTACGATTAGATCTCCTGGATGCGATTGACGGCTGATGACGCGTTGGATACGACGGTTGCTGTGTGTCACCAAGAACTAGGAAAAATCGATGGTGCGGAGGGATGCAGCAAGAACTGGGGAAGAACAGTTTCGAGCCGAGCTTCCAACGACGATGTAGGCTCCCTTTGACGTGCTCAGCTCCTCCAAAATGCCCAGAAAGACTCATGCGGGTGGCTTCTTTATACTGGAGGACTAAAAAAGTCCCGGTGATGGCCGGAGATCCGACACGAGGTCGGCGAAAACCACGAGCTTCAGGAACCTCAGGCGACTTCCAAAATTGCCTCCAGTGGCTTCCTATGCCTTCCAACCTGCACAGGGACAAAAAGGGATCGAGGGCAAAATGCCTCGACCCTATTAGGGGGGAAATGGAGGTCTGTGGTGCGTGGCGGCGGAAGCTCCGGCGAGCGGAGGAATTAGAGTCCCGATAGCTTGCTCCATGAGGAGACGAGAGGAGTGGAGTGGTCTGGGGCGTGAAGAAGCGTCGGGGAAAGGTTTTATAGGCGGAGGTGTGTTGTGAACGGGTAGAGGACGGTGAATCACATAAGGTGGCCGAAACTCCGGTGATGACCAAGCTAATAACGCGATTAAATCACAAAATAAGAGTATAAATTAGATCTAAGGATGAAATTAATCTAATAAAGCACGAAGATAGACCTCGAGTTGGACGGAAGACCAACGAGATAGACCTCCATGGCGAGCTCGCCGAAGGTGGTGGAAACTGCCCTCAACGTCGCCTAGCGTTGCTATACTTGGCTGGAGGAGAACCTGCCACCTTCTCCAGACCAGGGCCCAAGATAGAGGGGCAAGGCTTGGTCAAAATCGGTTAAAAAATGAAAGGGAAAGACATGGGGTTGTACAACGTGGGTCGGGCGGCTCGAGGAATGACGGAGAACGGGCGGTGCAGCGATCCGAAGCCCAAGGAGAGCCAAGGGCGTGGATCACCAAATATCGAGGACGAAAAGCTGTCAAAGGCTCGATGCAAAAGTATGCATGATGAGATCCCCAAAAATCGAGAACCGGTGCAAAAAATGATATTCTGACAAGCCACAGCAGAAGGGCACTGCAGTTGACCGAGGTCAACTGATGATGCGCCCTGGTTGGTCCACGTGTACCAACCAGGAAAAACCTTCTGGAAAATAATTCAAAATTTGATTAAAAATAATAATCGATTTTATTGATTTTGATTTATAAAATGAAAAACATTTATTATTTTTAAAGTATTTTTTAAGTTATTATTTATTTTTAGGGCTTAAAAATTACATGTTACTTTTAGAGGGCTATATATAGGTATATTTAACTATGTATTTGAGTTTTTATTTTTCTTTTGTAATTTTGATTTTATTAATTTAATTATTATCTTATAAATTTATAACTTAATTTTATACACTAAAATATAATTTTATTTTATTTCTGATGTGATATATACAATTAAATAAATAGTTGTATTATCAATATAGGTATAGACATAGGCAATTCATCTATGTGTTTTCTATACATATTTTATTTTTGCATTTTCTTTATGTTTTTATTCTTGTTTTACTATGTACATATATTATAAATAATATTTACATGGTTATAAAAAAATTATAAAAATAATGAATAATAAATAAAATGAATATTTTAATCGATATAAGTATACAATATGGGTCCAAAACCTAACTTTCACACCATAACTTCAAAAAATATGAAACACCCTTCATTAAATAGCTTATTAAATGTTATATACAATTAGATATATTTTGAGTTTTTATTTGAGAGATACGTGTCTGGGAAGTTGGGGTTTTGGAATTTTATTCAGACCATAACTTTTTATCTGTATATTATTTTTGTATGAAACAAGTTTTGTACTATTCTATATTTTATTCTCTACATCGTACATGCACAAAGTTTATTTATTTGAAGTATAAAGAGTGGGACTAAAAATAGGTCCCAGAAATAAATAAAATAAAAGGGAATTCTATTTGATTTTGGACCTTATCTCCCCCTACTTTATTCCTTGTTGACCTAATCATCGAGATGCATAAGTCTTGGAGTTTCAGATCATAAAATATCTTCAATATTTTATTATTTTTCTTTTCTTTTCTTTTCTTTAATCAGTATTTTTGGCTTTAAAGATCGTATTTTACACAGTGTTTACACAAAGATGCATAAATGATAAAATGCATGAATTAAGCCCATTTACACGCATTTACTAGGATTTTTAAGGCCAAAATGATAGAATAAAGATGATGAAACGGAGATTCATCAGCAGCTCTATACCTATTAGATAAGAAGTAGAATTGATAAGTTTACTAAATGCAACACACATATTTATATTTCTATTTACTATCTATTCAGGTTTGGGGGCGGGTTTCGGTTCGAGTACCCAAAAGACAATCCCAAACCCGTACCCATACCAGCAAGGGTATTAGTTTCTAGATCCAAGCCCATCCAAAAATAAATAAGGCAGGTTTCGGGGCCTTCAATGGGGCGGGTTTGGGTTGGGTACCAATGGGTATACCCATACTGACATCACTAGTCTTCACATAATAAATATGAATAATCTTCCACTTGAAAGTTGATTTGTAGTACACACCACGTCATCAATAGTCCAGGTACGAGATTTCCCTTACCTTCTATGCTTGAAGACCAATAGAAGTTGAACATGTCTTCAGCTTCTTCACTGTTACAGACTTTATGGACATATCAGCATGATTTTCTAATACGTGGATCTTCTTCAACTTAAATTGTCCATCTTCCAGCCGTGTCCGAATAAAGTGTTACTTCACATGAATATGCTTAGTTCTCGAGTGAAAGACACAATTCTTTGCAAGATGAATTGCACTTTGATTGTCGATGAATAATAGGCAATCTTTACGTTCTTTATTCAGTTCTTTCATCAGACCCTTCATCCATGTCATTTCTTTGCAAGCTCATGTTGTCGTCACATATTCTGCTTATGTGGTCGAGATGGTTGATATCTTTTGAAGTCTAGAAATCCAAATAATAACTCCAGTTCCTAGGGTAAAGACATACCATGTCGTGTTTTTCTTGCCATCAATATCTCTCGCAAAATCCAAGTCTACAGAACCTCGAACAGAAATATCAGTGTCTCCATAACACAATGCCGTGTTAGATGTGCCTCTCAGATAGAGTAGAATCCACTTCACAACTTTCCAATGTTCCTTGACATGATTCAATGTGAATCTGCTCATAGCTCCCACTACATGGGAGATGTCTGGTCTTGTGCAAACCATTGTGTATATCAAATCACCAACAACAGTCTGGTAGGGTAATTTTGATGTGTACTCATGCTCCTCCTTCGTAGTAGCTTCATTTTCCATTGAAAATTTGAAGTGACTCCCTAAAGGCATCGGGGTAGATTTTGCATTTTCACATTAAATATCTCAAGTGCATTTTCGATGTATTCCGATGGAGACAATCTCAACTTCTTGTTCTTCGTGTCTCTGTTAATCCATAATTAAATTATTTTCTTTGTATGATCTAGATCCTTCATTTCAAACTCCTTGGATGGCATTTCCTTCGTATTTGTTTTTTCTTCCTTGCAGGAGCCTACAACAAAGCATGCCATCTACATACAATAAAAAAATGATGTAAGACATACCGAACTTTTTGAAGCAGCAACAATGGTGGAGCATGGTATTTTTATGGAATATTGTATTTATCATGAAATCATCAAATCTTATGTACCATTGTCTCGGTGCCAGCTTCGAACCATAAATGCATTTTCTGAGCTTGCATGTCATGTCTTTTTTTCCAGTAGCTACATAGCCTCTGGTTGTTTCATGTAGATGTCCTCCTCAAAATCTCCATGGATAAATGTTGTCTTAACATCCAAATACTCTAAATGCATGTTCTCATGTGCAACAATGATTAATATTGCTCTCATGGTTAAGACATTCACAACATGTGCAAAGATACATGTGAAATCATATCCTATTTCCTGTTGAAAACCCTTTGCCACTAGCCGAGCCTTGTATTTAATGGAACCATAACCTTTCTCCTCCACTGTGTACATTAACTTGTTGTGCATATCCTTCTTTCCCTTCGGTAGTGGGACCAAATCCCACGTTTTATTCTTGAGAGAGAGAGAGAGAGTTCATCTCCCTATCCATGGATAACTCCTACTGATTCCTTAGCCCACCTTGTATAGATTTACCAAAGAATTCATGCTCACCATTACCAGTCAATGATAAATAATTCCAAGGAAGGTGAATACCCTGTAGTGGGTCTGTTGATTCTGGAAGATTTCCGTAGCATCGGAGTTTGTGGATTATTCTGTTGGATGGGTTGCACATTCTCAACACTTGATTACGACGTGCTTTGTTCAAGAGTTTCATCAAACTCCACAAAGTATAGTTCTTCAGTTGTCTTTACTTTTACAAATTCATCCTTGTATAATAAAGACTCATTGAATGTGACGTCAATGCTTCCGACTTCCTTCTTTTTCTCTAAATCCCACAATCTATGTACCATAACCAACAAAGGTACACTTGTTTGCTTTGGGCCCAAGCTTTCCTCTACCTTTATGTTCAATGTGAACATAAGCTATGCATCCGAAGTAACATAAATGAGAAAGTGTTACATATTGGACATGCGAGCCCACGACAAGCCATTTATGCAATAAACGTTATTGCAAATATCATTCCATGGTCTGAAATAAATAATAATTTATTTACGTAATAGGTCCTTTTGTACAACTAGGGATATGCACCATGGTCATCTTGATGATCGTACAATTGTTTGATTCGATTGTTGAATTATAGAGGCCGGTGCTTTGATAAATATATAAAGCGTTATATTTAGGACTCACCAAGCACCGTCAAATGATTATCAAGAGATGATCTCCAACCTGAGTAGGAGACGTCAATCGTTTCTCTCATGGGTTGATATCTAGCTGACCTCTTGATGCAGGTCATCTGTATAAGAATAGAGATTCAGAGGTCGTAGATAAGTTAGGTCAAAGAGTTGACCTAACGACGTCGAAATAACCAAGACCTATGTCGTACACTATCACGATATAGCCATGCATCCTCCGATCATGAACAAATGTGTTACTATATGTTTGAGTATGTGCATTTGACAGACGGTAGGTTGATGATCTAATCAAGGGCTATACACCAACATACTGATGCGCATACAAGGGATCGTACAGGTTCATTACTGAGCTGAAAGACACGGACACACTTATGAGATGTTGGGAATCAAATTCCGTTCACGACCATCTCACTTTGGAAGCTTGATTGAATTTTTGGGTTTGATATATGCTTTTGGAAAGTATATGATCAACACTTAGGTATGATATGTGCTTTTGGAAAGTATATGATCGATACCAACTCCCGATTATCAAATAAGAAACTTAATGATAAAGCTATGAAGGAGACAACCTAAACAAGATCTAAAACATCAGGTTTATTCTATGTCTTCCAGTATGCAAGATGTACATGTATTAGGAATATCCGAGGGTGATGTGATCATAAACAATTGTATAACCATGACGCTTCCATTCCGAGGGAATGATGAAAAAGTATGGATTTTAGTGACTCGTCTCATTATAGAAGCAATATAATATTGGTCCAAATGTTGGACAATGATCTGAATGCGATTTGGACGCAATGAGAAGATTAGATTTACGGTTTTGATTTAATCAAACATCTATGAGAGGTCACCGAGATATGAAATTGAGACTTGATCTCAATATCCAAGTTACTGTACATGGAACATATAATTGCCATGTCCTTATCTCCAATTATCTACAAAGAAGGCGCATTATTCTTGAAATAGTTCAAGGATAATTTCATTGTTGACAATGTGTATGAGCATTAAGAAAAATTGATAACTAAATATGATTTAATTATCATAAATAATATGAATTTGATTCATATTATTTGGCCACATAAGAAGAGTTATTTAGGAGAATTAAATGTGATTTTATTATCAAATATGTGAATAATGTGAATGTTATTCATGTTATTTGGGCATGCGAGGATAGAGATCTAGGATAATTAAATATGATTTAATTTTCAAGGATATGAATATTGTGGATAGCACTATCCATATTATTTGCATATACTATAATTGTGATTTATAATATATTAGAGAGAGATCACTGTAAATAGTATCTACAAATTACTTGTTGGTGTGAATTGGGTTCGCATTGGAAAGTAATTGAAAATACAATTTACGTTTTATTTTAGATGTGTGAACATGATTCACAGTTATTTAATGACATGATTGCAATATTCATAAAATTATTTCGGAATTATTTTAATGAGTTAATTTACAACAAAAATTGTTGTAAACATACAAAGGATTGTGTGAGATATTGTAAAATTAAAAGGTCAATACCATTTGTGAATGGAGGGTGGACGGTCACCCTTTAACTCATTCAAATCGTAATTGTCCCCCTATATTTTAGGAAGGTGGGTGGCCTCCTTTCTAATCCTTCTATCCTAATTGATTTAATTCAAACTAAATTATATTTACCATTAGTATATCTAATTTAATCCAAATTAACTATTTTTTGTATTTTTTACAACAAAATCGTGACCACTGAATAGAAACACGGATCAATCTCAACCATTGATTTTGTGTTTCACGTGGATTGTGATCCTTGGACTCCCAAAAATACTATAAAAGAAGAGGCAATCCAAGCTCTTCATTTGATAAAAATTGAATAGCTTCTCTCTCTCATATTCTGTACATACATCCCTCTCTCCCACCTTAGAGTGGTTGTCCACCCTAAACCCTAGAGAGGGACGCCGTCGTCGCCACGCCGTCGTGTTGACGCTTCGGTCGGTTGTGGATCTCAGTCTCCTTCGGTGCACTTCGCTCGCGAAGAAGATGTCGGATCTCATGAGATGAGATCAGGAGATTCACCGCATGGATCATCAGCATGGATTGCGAGGAGCACGTATTTCATCAACGTGCTCGCAAGAATCTCATCCGTTGATCAGACTTGAGACAGGAGGCCTCTTTCTTTAGAAATCACACTTCAAGAGGTAACCCTGATGCATATTTGTGGTTTAGATGAAATGGTCCGAGAAGTGTTCTTGGATCATGTGGTTTCATCACTTTATTTTTTTTATTTCATTGCCCCGAGCAACTAGTATTCCCAGTCACTCCCGATCGCATGTTATGCAATATTCATGCTCCCGTGATGAAGTTAATGTTTTTTCCATGAACTTCATTACCTCCTTTCCTGTCCGTGTTTCTTATGGAAAATCCCCATTTAATGCAGCAGATGGACCTCGATTGATTAAGTGTGTTGTTATATTCACTGCATCAACCCAATGTCACTTGGGTAGGCCTGCATGTATCCTCATGTTTCTCGCACGCTCTAGAAGAGTCATGTTCGTGCGTTCAACAACATCATTTTGTCTGGTTTTTCTTGGGGTCATTTTCAATCTCATGATCACATTCTTGGCACAGTAGGATTCAAACTCCTCACTGCAATATCCCCCCACCCCCTCCACTGCCTGAATTGAGACATTTCAACTTTAAACATGTCTTGGTCTCAGCTAAGGCCTTCCACATTTGAAGGTCTCAAACACATTAGATTTGTGTTTGATAAAATAAATCCATGGATTTCTAGTTGCAACATCAATAAAGTAATGAAATAATGAAATCCACCAAGGGATGGTACCTGAGATGGACCCCATACTTTTGTAGAGCCAGCTCCAGTCTTTCAGTCTTTCGTACTCTTACAGTCTTTGTGACATTGATTTTCTTATGCTTTCTGAAGATATTGTCTTCACATAAGTCTCCAATCATATCAATTTTCCCTTCTCCTGCATGATCTTCATTCCCTTTTCGCTCATGTGACCAAGTCATTATGTCAAGTGTTAGCATCATACCCATATGATGCAACATTTATCTTGTCATATGAGCATGATGCAAAATACATGGTTATTTCTTACCCCAAGCAGGTATCAATGAACCTTTAGATATATTCCACGTATCTGTATTGAATGATGTCACCACGTCACTTTCCGATAGTTGTCCAATGGATATGAGATTCCTTGTTAGACTGGGTACGTGTTTAGCATTCTTCAATCTCAAGAAGCCACCATTGGGTTGGGACATGCCAATATCTCCCTTTCCAATTATGTTGCAGCATTCTTCATCTCCCATATACACCTTTCCAAGATCAGGAGTCACTCCAAGCATATGCAACACGTATTAAGGCATCACTATCCTCGTTGTTAGTACGATTTACAATATTCTTACCTTTGTAATCTTCTCCTTTCTGCTTTCTTGGGGTCTTGCATTCTATCTTGTAATGCCCCTTCTGATTGCAATTCCAGTAGACCACGAACTTCGGATCTCTATATTTGGATCTTCCTCCGATTGACTTTTCTCCGAATGCTTTTGGTTCCTACATCTCTTACTGCTTCTTCATTTTGTATTCAAGGAAGGGCCTGACGATTGTTTTTCTCTAAACGTCTTCCGTTGTGCCTCTTTTCTAAGAAGAAGACCAACAACATCCTCCAACTTCAACTTCACAGAATTATAGGAGTTGCTAAATGCTACAACTAATGCATTCCAATTTTCGTGTAAAGTAGAAAGGAGTAGAATGGCCTTTACCTCATCATTAAACATGATCTTCACATACTCCAAGTATTTGATGACATTGTTCACATCATTCAAGTGTGGAGCCACTACGGAGTTCTTGCTCACCTTTAAATTGAAAGCTTCTTTCGTCAAATACGCCTTATTTGATGTGCCTACTCGTACGTCTTTTCAAGAGCATTGAAAAGATTTACCATCATCGTATTCTTTGCAATATTTGGCGCTATCGATGGAGCAAGGCCGAGCCTTACCATTCCTAGAGCATTTCAGTTTAGGACCTTCCACTACTCGCCCTTCATGGTTTCAGACTTCTTCCCTTCGATCGGAAGATAGAGATCCTTCGTATATAGAACATATTCAATTTGCATCTTTGAGAATGCAAAGTTTCATCCACTGAACTTCTTGATCTTGTCCTTCAGTTCTTCTGTCGTATGTGTAAATGTTGATCTTCAAACCTTGCCATGGTACCCGTTGTTGGAGACTCACGATCAAAGAAGAGAGCACACACAATCACACAAGACGAGGATTTATAGTGGTTCGACAATATGTCTACTCCACTTGCTCACACCATACCCTTTCTACTATTGTTTGAATGATGATGGGTGCAATGTGCGGTCCCATAAGACTCCTTTTATACTATAACAAAAGATACCAAGCATTCAGCAATCCCCATCATCAACTCTCAGGATGCAGGAGGTGGATTGAACATCTCAACAATCCGACCCACAACTCTCGGTCAATCAGGATGCATGAGATGGATCAGACACCTCAGCAATCCAACCCAACATCTCTCAACCAATCAGAAGGCAAGAGGGAGATCAGCCATATCAGCAATGCTCTCCACTAGTATTCAACCAATCAGTCTTCACATGATAAATCTCAGCATTTATTACTATTGGCATTGGACATGCTGGCATTCATGATCGTGTATCTGTCATTATTAGATTCTGAGATATTATAACAAGTTGGGAGAAGACCCCCCCCCCCCACACACACACACGAACACACACACATTGCAGTTTATCAATACACAACACAAGTTATGTTTTGAACGCACACCACTGCAATTTATCAATACACAACACATGTTACATTATATATCTCAATGTCGACAAGGATAGGGTAAGATCACTCCTCTTACATATATTATGTTTATCTTATATTGTTATCTTTGTATTAGTCACGTCACATGGATGACACATGTTTTTCCAGTATACAACAAAATTCCCACTTCTCGACGTAGGCTACCACATTTAAAAGGATATACGCGACTCTGGGAAATTAGGTAATGTAACAAACAAAAATTGTCATCTAGAGGATCGATTCTTATTGAGACGTGATATTTCCAATAAAGTGTAGTACGCATTCAATGCGTGTTACCTACTAATAATCTACTAATTTTGAGCCATAACCATTTATGATGCGTACTCATGATATTGATTTGTTCGATCACATCTATATCACGTGAATTTTGAACAAAGTTGTCACTTTGGATAATTAATATTAAATTTGTTTGAGGAAAACGAGGCGACCCTTCGTAAGATGCTCGCCCAAATTTATTTTTTTGATATTTGACATACTTATAGTATAATTATAATTAAATTAGCAAGGATGTATTCGGGGAACTCGAACAATGACACCAGTGTGTAAGGTTGATTGATGATCTTCTTACATGCACAATAGTCAGGATAAGTATTTTGTTTTCTTATATTGTAATAAAAACAAGGTGAGATGTAATAGATAATGCGAGATAGAAATGAAGAGGAACATATGAACAAAATTTACGGAGAGTGAGAGATTGAAAGTGGAGGAATTGGGAAATGATAGGGCAATGGGGGCATTTCATGACTGTTGTATTTGGCGGAGGATGTGATATCACTGACACTGAGCTGAAGATAATGTATCTTCCAACCAATGAGACAGAGGTGTGAGACCAAATGAATATATATTCTTGTTGACCTAACTAAGCATGCATAACCCACTAATCAACCATGTTCTTATTATCAACAATGGAAGATGAATGTATAATCTATGTCCTATATACTTAACATAGGAACTTCTTCCTCTAAGAACGTGTTCTCTTCACGATATCATTCCTTGTAATGGAAAAAAATACCAAAGCCATGCGCCACAAGCGAAACCAGTAGGGGCCAAGCATTATGACCATGTATATGCACATCTAGAAGCTAAATTGACCAATTTGTAGTGAGTTATGCACTATATGGAGAGCGAATTGTGCAAAATATAAAATTCGGAAAAAATTGGTAGTCAAGTATTTACATGCCAAAAATATATAAAGAGAGGATGCAAACCACAATGTACACGTTAATTTTAATATGGAAACTCGCACGGTAAAAACCACAATCCGTGTTTTAGGATTTTCCATCCGCTCTCTCGATGAATCAACTTTCCGCTATTCATGTTACTCGGAACCAAGGATAGCACAACTCATGTACAACGTGCACCCTTCCTTATACAGACCTTAAGTAATACTTTATCTTCCTTGAAAAAACGAACACACACCTTGAGTACCTATACAATGAGATTAATGTAGATAATGCTATCCACAATAATCACGGATAGTGTGGATATGATCCGTGTTATCCTACTGAGATATAACTGTGAACATGATTCACAAATTTAATATTAATGCGAATTTGATTCATATTATACAATAAATGTAAATATGATTTATATGTGATTTTGGACACACGAATACGCTTCATATCTATCAGTGGCTCACTTATAGTTATCACAAAAATTTAGATTTATTTAATTTAATTGAATTTCAAAATTAATAATTAAAATAAGGATATAGTTGTTGATATTGCAACTGTAATGATGATGACGATGACGACGATGATGATAAAATGATCCTCTAGAGTTAGGGGGACGACCATTGTTGCAACAACCATTCTGGACATCTCCACCAAAACAAGAGTCTCGTATTATTACTTTTTTACTATTATTTGTTAGTTGGTTGTTGTTTAAAATATTGGATGTATAATTAAGTTGATAATTATTGTCAACTCTTTTCCTTAAATTGCTAGTGAACTCCTTTGATCCTGACCATTAATTCAACAAACATTATTTCAATCATGACCGTCCAAGTAGATATAAAAAGAGAGACAGAGCATGCCTTCCGTCAAGAAGTTGTTTTCAAGAGTTGGAAACATTACTCTCTCTTGCTCTCGGTGCATGTCCGCCTCTCTCTCTCTCCCTCCCTCCCTCTCTCTCTCCATGTGGTTGCATGTCGTTGTGTTGCCGGTTCAATTCCGTCGATCATACGCGGAGGTTTTCCTTCTTCGGTGCCTTGCAGTATTGAAGAAGAAAGATGATTTCGTGCGACAATATCACGAGCTATACGATATAGATCATTTTGTTGGATTGTGAGAAGCATGTGAGGCATCCTTGCACTCGCACATGTTGTCTCTATCAGATCGGACTTGAGACATGATGTTTTTTCACTTAGATACTTGAAGATCACGATCACGTTTCAGAGCTATGTTTGAACTCGTGTGATCTTGATTGAATAGATTGGGAATTGTTCCCACTCCATGTGGTTCCATCGATGTTTTTAATTATGTTGCTATTACAACTTGCACGACAAGTATGTTTTGTGATCATATATGATCCAAATTTCACGCTTCCATGATGTGGGAGGCCTATCACCTCCCTTCAAGGATTTGTTATTCATCTACCTCTGTGGTTTGTGGGTATTTCTACTTTGGTATTTTACTATGGTAATTGTATATTGCATGATTCACCCTCCTTATTGTACCGAACTAGCATAAAGTCACCCAAAGAAAAAGAGTTTCGAAAAATAGGGTAGGTTTATAAGGTGAAGCATGGCAAGAAAACTTTAAGATAAAGATATGAAGTTGGGTTTGGTTGCGAAAGGTTTTGGTCAAAATGAAGGGTGTCAAATTAAATGATATATGATTTTCTATGACGAGGATGCCATCCATTGGAATTATTATGTCATCCCTCCAATCATGGATCGTCAGATTCTCCCCTTACCGGTTCTGGTTATTCAACAATAGCTTTATCCAATAATAAACAACTAATATTCATAAATAAGCGCAATAAACGTGCTACAAATAAATCATAACATAGTTTTCCAACCATAAAATAATTTCGTAACAATTGTTCTACCATATTCTTATATGTGTACGTCAAGGAGAAAAAACACAAAAAAACTATTGACTGTCTCAATCTAGAACAATTATGATTAGCTGGTTGGCCGACTAAAGTCCTTGTGATGGCTTACTACTGCCAGCAAGGTTTTCACAACTCGCAGGATAGAGATCAGCGAGTGGTAAGTATTAAGGAAGAGAAAAGTAAAGGGGTAGGATAATTCAACAAATATTGTTATAGCTTAAAAAAAATCAATTTCTTCTCATTGCACTAAACCTTGCTCTTCCTGTTTCACATCGGGGGATTAGCCAGTATGACTTACCCCGTCTATCATGGACATCGAAGTTGTCAACATTTTGAGATTGGAGATTGCGTTGATCTAATAAGCTTATGCCCCTGCATGTCGCCTCAACCAATCCTTTATTGCTATCGTGATAGTTTTCTATTACGTCGTTATTAAGGATTTTCAAACTCTCAGCATGTCAAACAAGGGAAGACATCGTCCTCGAGGACCCCGTACGTTAAAGCCATATACTAATAACATTTAATCATCTATATCCGCGATTTTAAAATACATGTTACATGATCCAACCGCTAATACCAGGCGTGCCTCTATATGGCATGGCCATGCATTCGTTTAGTTAGTTCGTCTAATATCTGGAGAGTACCATGCGTCGTAAATAATGTATTTTCACATGCTTAACATATATGGCCAACCGTCGACCACTTAGGTTTGGCATGCCATACAAATTTCTTCAGACAAACCTACATGTTGCATGCTCGACATGTAGTATCTACTCCAATTCATCCCCAGCACGAGGTGGGATATATCATTGGATCCAATTAAACTACATTGATTCACATGATCTTGTTCTGTGCATAGATATTTAGCTTGTTTCTTTACCTCGTTATGTGTGTGTGTAATAAGACCTATCTTACCGTATTCTTAGGAAGCATGACATTTATATGTATGCATCACCAAGTCCGTTCAATTGTATCGAATATTTTGGTATGGATCATGAACCTGTCATATCTAAATTTGCAAAATAAGCATGTCGGCATTCTTTGCAACCAAGAACATAAAAACAAGAAATTCCTTTTAATTGAATATGAAAATCCGATAGCGGAGAGGTTGGATTTCATTACATGCATGTGTTAACTTTCATACGGTGTTAATCTATTTTGTATCGTATTCAACTGAGTGTTTAATGATTCTTGAAATGACTTAATTACATTTACAGGTCAAGAACATGAAGAGCACACGAAGAACACGAAGAACACAAACGACGAATGAATAACACGAATTCCCTTGAAATTCCGGTAGAGTTTCCCCTTATATTGGATGATGTTCCAAGGAAAATTTTTGACGACGTCCATCTTTAAATCGGGTGATATTTCAAGGGAAATTCTGACATAGTCTCCCTATACATATAGAGAAACTCGTAAGAAAACACGAGTCTTCGGAGGAATGGATCAAGGGAAATTAGAATATCTATTACTTACTTCATGAATCCATCGAGGAGAGAAACACACTATCTTCCTTCTTTGCTTATTCCTGACTGTGCTTCGCTGGCGTTTATTCGCTGCCTCCCTCTACTTCTCTCAACCTATCAACCTTGGATCTAGGGGTAACGGTGGATGGAATGAAACTTGTATAGAACGCAGGGGTGTGAGGGGCATTTATAGGCTCCGAACTCTTGAAAACAGTGGTTTAGAATACATGGTTTCGACCATGGTTGTTCAAAACCATGATTTCCTCCATTACCGTGGTTTCCGAAACCCATGGCTTTGGTCATAGTTTTGTCCAGGTTTAGCATGAAGCTTGTGGTTTTGCTAATGATAATTCACTATCGCTGATCGTGATTAATTACCATCGATTACGATCAATAATCATTGGCTACGATTAATATATGCTGATCTGATTAACATTCCTTGACAATGATTAATAATCTTAATGATCATTGGCATCCTTAATCAATATTCGGTAGTATTAATGGCAGTGATTATGAGCTAATGACGGCTTAACCAACGTCAAGCTCTTTTGCTTCAAAAATTCTAACAATTCGAACGACGTCTGATTGACAACAAGTTTCATTGGTTTTGTCTCATTGGGTCGGGTGTAATATCCATATTCACGCTGGGATTTGAGGAAGTTGACTTTTAGGGCTTTGCATATTTTTCAGCTTGGCTGCTAGTCGATGCTTGGAGATTAAGTAGATTGGTGTGAAGATCGTCTTCTGTCATGGTGTTTTGAGGACGAAATCTACACGACATTGCGTGAGGGATATGTAATTAAAGGAAGAGAAGATTATGTTCATAGACGGAGAAAAACATGTATGTATTAAAAGGAGGCTCGTAGACAACGGTGTGGAAAGTTTGAGCCATTTGCGCGAGACATCGATGCCTAGAGAATAATTAATAACATAGTGTATTATCAGAGAATTCTCATGTGACAATTTCATCATTTTATTGATTTACTTTGATGGCATTCTCACTATTGAAACTAATACATCGAGAATTTCAAATCCAATGAATGAGCTCAGCAAGTCTCTTATCGTCAAGGACTTGGAATTTGCAAATTAGATTTCAGGTATAAAGATCACCCACGACAGAAAGTCTAGGAGACTTTGGTTATCTCAAGTAAATTAAAAAGATTCTCAGAAGATTTAACATGAACAAGGACAAGCATGTGAGTACCCCTCTTTGGATATACTTCAAGTTCATGGTAAGCACCAAGCACGGTCCAAGAACAGAAAATGAAAATAATGCTATGGAGATGATTCCTCGTGCATTGGTCATAAGTAGTTTGATGTATGTTATATCGTGCACGAGATGTGGTATCTCCTCACTCTGTTGTAGTTATCAACATGTTTATCCTGAATGCGTGAAGAGTGCATTAAACTTCTCTCGAACATTCAAATGCCGAAAGCATTTTGATCGATTCAATCATGGAAAACACATGCATGTATTTATTTGAAATCAATACCTTCATGTCGAGTGTATCCTTCTGCAACAAGTATTTATTTGTTTCTGGAAACATTTCCCGATCCATCCAACATTCGTAAAAAACCACATAGTTTCGATAACTGAGTGGTCCTGAGACATGGCACATGATTCCATACTTGGTTCTTTCAAATTGGTCGAGCTCTTCTTGCATTGACATTAATCAAGATTTTATCATTTGACACCTCATGTACGAAATTCACCTCGTCGAGGGATGTGTAAGCTAACATTGCAAATGTGTTAAAGTGTGATATTGTATGAACACCCCCTAAATACATCTTAAATCACCATATTTTTGTGATGATCTCGAAAAAAAGCTAAAATTTGAAAGATCATAAATTTGAATCTCTTTCTCGTCTTTTGATTCTAGTGGTTGAAGAGTCTCGCTCAAAATTTTATCAGATAAAATACTGAATGATTCCACGACAACCACAATTTTCTTGTTGAATATATTGTATGTGTTGCTATGTGAACAATATTGTAAGAATGTATCTTATTTACTTTTCGGGTTCAAACTTGTCAAGATTACCCATGACGTTAAGAATAAGCACTCGCTCAAAAAACACAAAAATAATCAATCATTGGTGGGCGATTGAAATAATGCTCGAAAAATGTCTTCTTAAATACAAGATGAATCAAACATCCATTCAATAGACAACTTGTTGTACATAAAGCTTATGCCCATAAGTAACATCACGGATCATATTCCTAAAACATATTACAAGTGTGTCACTGAAGAGTGTGACCCTTATCCTTGACTACACTATTCCGAGGTATATCTCTTCGAGTAAATATCTCATGCCTAATCATAAATACACTGTTGCCATGCTCTGAAAAGTTATCATTCTCGAACTCATCACCGTGATCGCTTCTTAACTTAGTGATCATGGTTCATGTTCGATCTGAATCCGCATTTAGCTAGTTTTTCAAACATTAGGGAATCTAAGTATAATTGCAATGAACAAACTCCAAATGAAACATGATTATATTCATCGATTAGTCGCATAGGTGCTTCATATCTCGAGGCAATTGGATGCAGAATTTGATAGCCTTTTCTGATCAAATAACACGAGTAGCTCTTGAAATCAAAAGACCCTTAAATATTGCTCAACTACCTGAAGAAAAGCGTCACAACCCTAATTCTGAGTCATCGGATCTTCCCATATCCGGATCTGATCACTCGACAATAGTTAAAACATTAAGAAGGAAGTATTTCAACAATTTTTCATTCGCAAAATGAAGTTTGCATGGTATATTGTCCCATTATAATGATTTACATGTATATCGTCTGGAAAGAAAATGCACAAAAATATTACCAACTACCTTACAGAGTAATGCTACCATGCAGGCTATATGACTGCTATTGTTACTTGGTTGGAATATTAAAGTTCTTGCGATGGTTCACTGACACATGTTGGATTTCCAAAAATCATGGGATGAAGATTAACGAGTGCTAAGTAACGAAGAAGAGAAAAGTAAACAAGCAGCCTAGTTTATCAAAACTTATTATACCGTAGAGATTCATTTCTTCTCATTAATTCAAGTCACATTCCTTCTATCCCATGTTAGGGATTAGTCCATGGAATTCACCTCACCACTAATGGACTCCGGAGTAGTGGGCACTTCGAGATTGGAGATTGCATTCATCTAATGAGCCTATGACGTCGCACGTCACCTCAACCAATCCTCCAATACTTCCCTGACAACCTCCTTTTCTTTTATTATCCGAAGTTTCAACCCCTCGGCCTGACAACAAAGAAGCACACCGTCTTCGAGGACCCGATAGTTTAAAACCACATGCTAACATTTAATCACACATACTAGTGGCTTTAAATACATGTTGTCATGACCCATCTTCTATCCAACCATCTGTGCCTTCATATGCTACGGCCACATCTCGAGTCAATCAACCCGCCTGATAACAACCAAGTACCACGAGTTGCAAAACATTTATTTCGTGCACACTTATCATAACAGGGCAACCGTGTAACACATGAGTATGGCCTGACAATATGGATGTTCTTATGACAAACCTACGGGTTGCATGCCTGACATGTAGTGTATGCTCTGTCATTCTTAACACAACACAATATCCTTTTCAGGATCTATTTCAATACACATCAATTCCTATGGTGTAATTCCTCCATTAAGCATTTGATTTGCTTATTCATCAGTATTGAGTATAGACTCTCTCTCTCTCACACACACTCTCTCGCTCTCTCTCTCACACGCACATATATTAATTCATATTTATATATTCATATCTATACTTATTTTAACCGCCAAACCTCAGCTTTCCAATCCACTATATCAATTCTGTAAGACCCCAAATTTTTGACTCAAAGATCTAATCGTATCAAAAACTAAATTTAACCAAATACATGTAATATATAACTCATTGAAAGTGTCTCGTCGTCAGCTTTTCAACGCATCAGAAATTATCAAATTCTGACCATGGATGAGGGAGATATGTTTTTTTAAGAGAAGGGGGTATTATGTCTGAAATGTTGTTCGCGTGTTACACAATTGTAACCGCCCAATCTCTATTTAAGAGATCATAAGAACGACCATGGGAACCCTAACCCATCTCTTCCTTCCTCCAATCATCTCCCACCTCCATATCCATCATTCTGGTCATCGGAGACTCGCAAGGACTAGCGAGATGCGTTGTTCGTGTCATTCTCGCGAGTATAGCATAGGAAACAAGTCGATCCTCTTGGTTTCAGGTTTAGAGGTAAGATCTCCTCTCTAGGTCGTACATTTGGATTGGGTTCTTGATTTTTATATTCCTCCATCGTATAAATCATAATCTATTCAATTGAAGGGTGTTGTTAATGAACGAATCGGAAAGGGAAAGACGTAGATCATGGAAAAACCACGCGTAGTCATATCCGAGTCAATGTAACGGAGTCTTTTCCCCTTTCTACCTTCTAACATATGTCCTTGCGATTGTGCCATATTCATTTAGATGAAGGAATTGTTATTCCATACCATATCTTTGGTTTCCTAACCTACGGGAAACCTACTTGTTGATTGGGGAAAACCACCTCGAGTCATATGTTGTCATTTTTGTTTGTTCTATCATATTATCGTACCATGTGTTTCATTGTGAACATAATAGAGATTAGTGGAAAAGATGAGATCTACACGGTGACCTTAGGCCTTGAAGATTATATATGGTTTTAATGCATGATGGGTCTAAGGTGCATGTTCTTGCATATAGACACATCCCGTCATTACTAACATGAATTAGTTAGGCTAAATAAAGCTGGTTAAGAGTTTAGCTATGATTGAATCGATCGAATCAAATTATATCGAGGTTAGCATTAGGGGTTATATTTTAACATTATTGCCTTTCAAACGACAATGCTAGACTGTAGATTGGTCAACCATTATGGCAAGACAAAATTATCCTAATTTTGAATATAGAATCTAGAGCTTAAATGACATTAACTTTGAGTAGAATATGGAAATATACTAACATACTAATGCCTCAGTCTTTGATAGCAGGTGGAATGGTATTTATGCATTTTGAAATACGAGGAGATTCGGATTTTGTGCATGTTAAATAATTGGAGAATTTATGCATAAGTATAACTCTCGTGACTTTGAAATTTTATTAAGTTTGGATATTGCGGATATTGGAAGATATAAACGGCATGCGCATTATCTCCTCGACAATGATTGGATATTACATCATTATATATGGAGTTAGATATTGAGTAATATGAGAGAACATTACGGCATGATGGGTATAATGTAATGTCGATTATGGATTGGAGCTATTACTTTGTTGCAAGATGTGAACATTAAGTGCATAAGGTGACATAAGAGGAAACCAATCATACCTATAGTTTGAGTGACTAATTGGGCATAATTTGGACTGCATGATTTTGTTGGAGAGATCATCAGACTCGAGAGTATGCATGCATTATTTCTAGTCATATATTTAATTTATTTGATTTGGGACCATACGTTCATGATTTCCATTGGTGAAATTATTGTATTTGGAATTTCACAGATACTATTTCTACTGAGGGATTTGTCAGATTTGTAATCAAATATTCGTGGCAGTCTATTGGATAAATAATTGGATATGAGATTATTTACCCAAGGGTACATTAATAGCCCCTGAAACTTCGTGTGATATGATACCCATAAGGCGTTATGGCTTTAGATTATGCTATGACGAACTTCAAGCATCGTATTTTTGGTGATTGTGGATTCCTAGATCTTGTTATGTTGAGATATCATAATTGTTGGTGGTTTAATATCATAACCTTGTTTGATTTTGCCATGCTCATGTGGGGACAAGCATAGATGCCCTATTAGAAAGTAAATAAGCTTGGAGTTCAATTATCTTGGTGAGGAAGAAGAAATGATCAAGGTAATGAATGCATAATAGTTCTCTTAGTTTTGTATACAGTTGAGAGAATACATAATTGGTAACTTAGGTTGTGCCTTCGTTATCAATTTTTTTGTGATTACTAAATCCCTATTATTAGGGTGAATAATAAAGCAAGTGATTTTCATAGCCGATGTTAATAGTAAATGTCGTGATGAATACATTGGTATGTGTGTAAGATACATTTGTTTGAGAGTCTCACCAAGTATGATAGAAAAATAATTGATGGATTACGAATGATCGCATCGGGTTGATAAGATAAGAATCACTAAGATGTGTATATAGTGCGAGACCTTGGTAATTATATAACATAAATATACCCCAAAACAATGGTGGTTTAATGTGATTTATTTTAGGAATCCATGATATGTTAATTATGTTTTGCAAAGATTCATCTCGTTAAGCATAATGATAATAGAAGCCAAACATTAAATCTGTCAGTTCCACCAGATAAGATCAATCAATGACACTATGATTATAGGTGACTAGATCAAGACAGAAGAGTTCCACCTATGACAATGAAACATCTAGAGGTCATACTCAAGGTATATTATCAAGTAGTATAGATGTTGAGGTTTGATAGAAGCAAAAATATGATGCAATGATCTTTCGATTAATCAATAGGTGGACATATCTAGTAGATCATTGTAATATGGTTGATCCATGAATATAGTTATGTCCCGTGAGTCATATGATGCTTGCACATGTCGAGATTGACACCATGGTGATGTAAATCTTACATCTATATCTAGGTCATTGAGTACGTTTTAACCTCGTGTGCTTGTGAATCCTTGATAATATGGTATCTTAATTTGTCAACTTAAAGGTAAAATAAATACTGCAAGGTGGGTGCACACCCTTGTAGTCCGGCTGAGCCGACAATGAGTCAAACCACTCGAGGGGCATCATAGAGTGGGGTGGTGGTAGTCACTCTGGAGAATTTCGGTGGATGCATGCGTGCACTGCACCGTACGATTTCATAGTTGTGGCCACTTCTTTTGGGGCGAGCGAGTCTCCCCCGGCAGTCTCGATTAACAGAGTTGCAACTCCGTGGGCTATATGCTCATGTCTCGAGTGTAAGAGTACTACCAACCAGACTAGCTGAAGGATCGCGCTTGTGCACATATTTTTGGCTATACTTTGAATGAAGTGTTGCAGCACTCCAATCCTTGTGTATACTTTTTCCTTTGACGAGTGAGCATGTGATAAATTGATAAATGGATAAATGATTTCTTGGTGAAGCTAAACGTAAAACAAATGAAATAACTCATGGATTAAGTGTTATGATCTTATGTGAATAATCACTTTAACCTCTTACATGAGAATATGCGTGAATTGGACCATGGTTATGGTTGTATATTATAGTATTCTATAGGATATGAGATGTACAAGTGTAGGAAGATGGTTGTTTTACTCGGTTGTTATGGCAACTCTTAATATGGAAATATGAACATCATGTTGAGAATATATGTCGAGAACAAAAATTATGTACATCATAGGGACAAGCTTGAACCAAGTTACTTGCGATAAACAAGAAATTACTCGCCATTAGTTGTTCTCTCTACTCACACAATTTTGGATGGTACTGCATGCCTTATTAAAGGATCGTGAATATTACCGGGATATCCACTCTTGCTAATATATAGCGATTCTTTCAAATTATTGCATATAGCATGGTGTTCAATATCTATTATTGCTAAAAAAACTACTAGCATCATTTGCTTCGCATTTTTCATATACATATGTTCTTATATGTGGTTTATGTATTCTCCGTTACTTGGCCACTTTGGCTCATTCATTGTATCCCTTGGTTTTCCAATCAGGTTACAGATTTAAAATGTACGAAGTCAAGATGGGATGCAGGAGTGAATACACTAATAAAAAAATACAAGATTTGAAGTTTTTATCTTCTTTAGTTATTTACACAATGTAGCTTTTGAATGAAGGATTATGGAAATCTACATGCAAATAAAATATTGTGGACGTTGGTAATATTATTCTTTCTTCTTCATGCTATAAATGGTGATTGTATGTACTTTTTATGATTATTGTTGGGTATCCATATCCGGGGAGTTAAGAGAGGCGGTAAAAAAAAAGATCGGACGTCCCGTCTCCCTTGTCAGAATAGGTCACGAGGGAGCGTGGCGCTACAATTTCAATGCATAACTATTATTTGATCGGGAATTACATAGCAACTTTTCACATTTTCTCGAAATAGACAAATTAGGGTTCTTCGTAGCGAAGAACGTAGAATCAAGAATTTCAACAATCTTCTATAAAATTCCAACAACAAAAGGTAGGAGTGTGTTACCTGATTGACCCTATCTCGCATTTGCATCTATTTTATTGTGATTCAATTTCAGAAAGGGTAATCTACAACTCCTGAAACGATTGAATTTTATTTTCATATCAAGAACACGAAGAACGCAAAGAACCAGTGAAGAACACAAAGAACACGAAGAACATATTTTCTCTCAAAATTTCAGCAGAGCTTCCCCTTATATGAGGTGGCATTTGTATGAAGATTTCGACAGAGTTTCCCCTTGTATCGGGACATATTTCTATGAGAAATTTGGCAGAGTTTCCCCCTGTGTCATGACATGTTTTTATTAAAATTCTGACATAGTTTCTCCTTATATCGGGACATATTTTCTATGAAAATTCGACAAGGTTTCTCCTTATATCGGCACATATTTCAAAAGAGAATGGAAAGAGTTTCCTCTGTAAAACCACTGAGAGGAAAACAACATCGAAATAGAAAGAATACAATGGAACTACAAGAGATGGAGAATCGGTAGACACCACGCGTCTTAGGTGAGTGAAGCATGTGACGATCAGAGGGTCCACTGGCGTGCCTAACCGCCTCCACCTAAGTACGATGTTACATAGATTTCTCCTCCAAAACAACCATAACAACAAAATCAAAAGAATACAATGGAACTGTAAGTGATGGAGTATACTGCAAACTAATAGGTTTCAGAAAACTACTGACCATGGTTTAACCCTTAACCGCAGTTAGCGACCTATGGTTTTGGCCAAAACTTATCCGAAACTTAAGACTTAAGTTAGAACTTTCCATAGGATTATAGATTCACCAATGATGCTCAAGTAGCGCTAATCACGATTAACTTTCACTAATCGCTATTTAACTTTCGACTCGTGCTTAACTTTTGTTGATTTTTGATTAGTGTTTGCTAATGGTCATTAGCGATCCTCAATCCATCATTAGTTTCTTTAATTATATTTGATTAGTCTTATTGTCAACCATTAAGGGTTAATGACATCTTAACTCTCCTTGATTCCCTTTCTCTCAAAAATCATAATGATTTCAAATGAAGTCCGATTCACAAAAGCAAATCCCTTTTGACGAGCTGAATCTTATGACATAGGATCCGAGAGATGACCAAGTTCAATGCTATATAAAAAATAAGTGAGTATAACAACTTCAGAGAAGATTACTTTGTTAATGTGAGATGTGGTGTTTCTTCCAAATAGGCATGTGGTCATGTGGTCTTTTATGTAGTGGTAGGGTCGGACATTCGAAGATATGGGTGTTGTAAACAAGAAGGGTAGTAAATCATGAAGATATTTTCCAAATGATCGATCAATACATAACTGTTGATTGATCATTAAAGGTTGACCGATTACGTTAACTTCAATCGATTAATCAAAGTCATGGTTATAGAGCTGTTGAGATGAATTAAAAAAGTGGCCAACGATGTCTCTTAATTGGCCGACAAGGAAGTGATCGATCATGTATAACTGGTTGGATAATCGAATCTATAACAAAAACAATCAAGAAATGGTCAGTCAAACTTCAAAATTGGTCGATCCAATGTTAGTCGACAAGATGCTACAACATTGATCGATCAAGTCAAGATTTTAGCTTATAATGAGCTAGTCCAGAGATTTGTCGACCTCTCAAGTTTACAGCTCGATGCAAACAATGTAATAAGCTTTGACACAACAAATTACAGCGAATAATACACTAAGCAATATCAGCTTATTGAAACGGCTCTTTGGTCTTTTGATATCTTTTCGAATACTTGGATCAACCTGTAGACCTACAAGTTAAAGATGTACACTTTGCGAGCAATTCGTGACTAGTTTGTGCCGTCATTAAACCCAAAGTAACGAGAGAATAACCACGAGTTCACGACAACGAAGCAAAGAACTAACAAATACATTGTGCATTATCTGCTTATCAACTTTGTATTTTCTATGATTTGATCTAACACATGGAATTTGTCCCCGACATGCTGACCTCACAATATAAGATCCTAACCTATCTTGTTTAATACTGGATGCTATTTATAGATGAAATGTTCCAAAATCTAGGTTGACCATGGAACAAAAACTCAAGTTAAGGGTCAAAATAAGAGGGTTCTTTTATTAAGAAAGCAACCAATTATAATTGATTTTAAATTTTAACATAGGGGAGTGAATATGAGAATCGTGGTTGTTTGTACATTTCTGCATATTCCATGTGTTCGTGACACATGTTTATATTTATTAAAGCCAGCGTGGGATAGGTAATGTAGTTGGTATTGTAGCTACATTGCATATTTATCATTTCTATCTTACATTGTCGTTCAACTAAATGTTATAAATGAGGCAATGACTGTTTGACTTCCTCTTTATGAGGTTACGGAACTTGTAAGCGTTTTTAATTTTCAACTTTATGCTGACTATACCATCTTTTTATTTAAAATTTTTGCTTATTACATGAATTTTTAGAAATTCCAAGCTCAGTTGATTATTTAAATTTTATTAAAAATTGCATATCTATTGTTTTTAATGCTGGGTTGGTCGTTTTTAAATAAGCCGTCGAAAATTATTTTTTACTACTCTATTGCTATTTTCAAAAGCTCAAGTGACATGCATTAATTTTTGAACTCAAAATTAGTGATGGTTAACTAGAAATTTGAAAAATTACAACAAATAGGTGTTGCTATATCTACCGTTGCTACCAATATAATAATATGTATGACATTCACCGCCAGTGGCCAACATAAAAATAATTTCGCAGAGAGCAATATTGTCGTCATATACTTAACAACACACGATTTAATGATGGATTTTATAGAAATTGTCACTATAGCCCTATTTCATTGTAGTGATTTTTCGCTGGTGCACCATTTATGATCCAGTTATGATTATGATACATTTGGCTATCTTACTGATTTTGTTGCTAAATAGCCTTTTAAATTTGCTGAGTTTGATATATGAATAATTACAACTTACATAATTAGGCATATCTTTTTAATATTAGTACAGTACAAATATTTATATGATCTACTTAATTACACATAACACGAAACATCACGATACACACATGGATAAAGGTGTTCTCATATTACATATTGATGTAAATAAAAAACATATTTCTATATCCTTAAGAATCGTTACAGATTTAAAACGAATACTTAAAACGAATACCGATCATATAAGAATATTCGTAAAAAATACATAACACATTAATTTATATATATTACCGTGATTTACTGAAATAAATATACTTCATCCTTACAACAAATTTGACCTACAACATTGAATGATGGAATATTCATTTTCAGAATGCTATTTTGTTGCACTGGAAGTAATTTATTCATAACAATTGTATCAAATCAATGAAAGATGGCATTAAAACGTACTAACTAAGTTTATAGATAAGTGCATAACATGTGTATATTAAATTAAATATATTAATATATTAATCAATATGGGAAAAAGGAGCCTACATCCATGGGTGTAGGTAACTACATACACCCGGCTCATTTTTCGTAGATTTTATATTTGTTTGAAATGAAACAATTGGGGAATTAGATCACTATATATCATCATGGTGTCATTCAAAATTCAACTTAATTCGAGATTCCTATCATCTTCATCGAGACTATCAAATTTTAACGGTCTCAGAATTGTTGAAATTGACCCCTTATAGATGAACGTGTTAGGAATGTTTGTTTTGCATGAAACTTGAAACAAATATTCCCCTCAATATATTAAGAAAATCCCCCGAAGGTTTCCTTAAAAAAACTCAAAAATCAGGAAAAAGAGATCGGGTGTAGGAAGTTACCTACACCCCTGGGTGTAGGCTCCCAGCTTTCTATCAATATTATAGGTATCAAAGTTATATTTATACGTATGTCCATTTTATAACAGATACAAATACATATGTAAATATATGTGCAATTTGAATACAATAGAACAACATATTCAGAAATTTACACATGTTTTTCTATTTTGTTGATTTTAAGATATGATATTCCTATTACCTATATTATAAATGATGTATTTATTATAACAATAGCTATAAGTTTTGTTCATACTAGCTGTTTTAATAGCAAAGCACGGAGTATACACTACTTATTTGAGCTGGCATTACAAACATTGCCACCAAAGCAACCATACAATGCGAGGAAGGGTTCTTCCCACCAAACATTGCCGTAACCTCTACCCGAGGGCATGCCTAAAAAACCCCACCCCTTGGCGCCAAAACCCGTTTCCCCCCAAATCCAATCTCCGATATTTCCCCCCTCCCACCGCGCTTCCCTCACCCCCTCCCGGATCCCCGAGACGTACATCACACCTCCACCCTCCTCATGGACGCCGACGACGACTCTCTCCACCCCCCATCCGATGCCTCCCCTCCCCTCCCCCTCAAGCGCCTCAAGAGGGCCCTCTCCAGGACTTCCGACGGTTCCGATCCACCGGAGATCCCACATGCCCCAGGGGAAGACGGGCTGGATCCGTTATTCGGAGACGGAGGGCAGTTCACAGGGTGCGAGGCTGGGAATTTGGAGCAGCCGGCTGTCCGAGCAGAAGGAGAAGGCGGTGAGAGTCCCGGAAGGAAGAAGAAATCGACGAAGAAGAGACTGTGTTTGGACGGAGAGGAGGAGAAGGATGGTAAGAAGAGGAGGAGGAGGAAGGGGAGCGGTGATCCGGACGGGGATTTGCACAAGGAGTCCGTCAGGGAGAAGAGGAGACTTGAAAAGGTTATCTTTTTTATTTTTAGATCCTCCGTTAATTTGAGTTTAGGTGCCGGGTTACGCGGGATGTTTTATTTTGCTCCGGATGATCTCATATGCTTATGCTAAATTGGGCAAAAACGGCGCTTTGATCGGACCAGGGCTTGCTGGTTGCTGCCTCTCTTAACATTTTTTCTTGATCGTTTGTTTCATTTGCGCTGCATGAGAATTAATTGCAAAATTTGCAACCACACTGTGCAGAATAGAGATGCCGAAGTATCGTAACTGTGTTTGCATACAGCGAATGCGATACAGAGATCACATCACGTGAGTGCAATAAGTTATAGTGCATACAGAAATCGTGGCATTTCCCAAGGTTCACGATTTCTACATATCATCTTCAAGAAGACGAAATAAATGGGTACACTGCAAACTCTAGCAGACATCAATAACATCCATGCATGAAATGGCAGAAATGTCGCTATATGTGTTTTTATTTTTCATATTATGTTACCTGCCTGAAAATCTCCATAGTAAAACATTCAAGCAGTAGAGACATTCATATCCTCAAATTCTATTTGAGAATTCACAAAATTAGTCCCAACATACAACAAGAAAAACTATATGAACGTTTTACTGTCCATCTCAACATTCACGAATAAAATCATCTGACATTCACAGTATCATATCAACACTTACCAAAATATGTGACGCAATCAATATGCACATCTGTTAGCTCCTCATCTACATTCAAAATATTGTTAGTGAATTTTGGTTGCAGCGCCAAAGAAAAAACTTTTATCTTCACAGGAATGCGCAAGGCCCAAAAAGATTTGCAATCAGGCTCCTTATCCCCTAGTTCGGGGCTACGTGAAGCCGTGAGTGCACACTATTCTTCTAGATCGAGAAATGACCATCTCGCCAGATCTAATAATCCCCTTTCACAGACAACCGCACAAATTTGTTGTCAATCCATGCCTCTCATGTACAGATACACTGCAGTCCCCTGCCAAGACAAACAAGTGAGGGAAACACGTGTTCAATGGATCCTCCCCGGTTCTATCGTCCAATCGGAATTTAAATGATATTCCACCTGCCAACTTCCGCTCCAATACCTCAACCATTGATAACCAATACGATTGATGCAGACTGCCACTAGAGAGCGGCAAGCCCAAGTAGCTGAGAGGACACCCATGTGGGGTCGTGATGATTGCTGTGCACTCTTCAATCCTGGCCTCCGAAAAATCGACCATGACAAAGCAAATTTTGATTTATTGACTGCAAGCCCGGCAGCTCTCCAAAAATGTCAAGTAGTTCTCATTCTCACGATTTCTGAAATCCCCCATCAATGAAAAATATGGTTTCACACGCATACTGTAGCATGTGGATTGAGATCTCATTTCGACCGTACCTTGAGGTGACACCTCTCCATCACCTACCACACCATAATTGCGAGAAAGTTAGCTGCGCATATAAAGAGTAGCGAGGTAAGTGGGCAATTCCCGCCTTACTCCTTGTTGAGGTTGGAAAAACCCCTAAAACCTACTTTAACTTCCCGTCACTCAAGGTCGACATGCAAGTTGTGGTGACACATCTCTTCATCTAGGATATCCATAAATCCGGGAAGGACCATTTTGCCAGAGCCGCCAGAGAAAGTGCCGATAAACACAATCGTATGCCTTCAAGAAACCAATTATCTGCAAAAGTCCATGAGCACCCTTGCATTCCGGTCATCTACAATCTATGAGCCTATGACTATACTGTCTATCATCATGTGGTTGAGTACAAAAGTAGTGTGGAGTTCATCAACAAGATCGTCGAGAACATTTTACAACCGATTCACCAACACCTTGGTCACCACCATGTAGGTTGCACTAAAAAGCAAATGGTCATAAATGCTCCACTCTTTTGTGCACCTAATTCCTTAGGAGAAGGAAAATAAGTGCACTGCTTAGATAATCAAAATCGTGGTTGCTAGTAGCAAATTCTTCGTCATAGACATAATGTCAACGCTAATCAAGTACCGGAACTCCTTGAAGAAAAATAATAAAAAGCCCACCAGGACCAGACACTCCATGCGTATTTAGCTTTCCTACATCATAAATTGAACTTTACCGAGGAAAACTCCTTTATTTGATCATTTCCTTGCACATTAGATAAAGCAGAGGGCCCTTGCACTCACCATCTCCATCCACTGTGAGGATGCTGACGACTCATTATGCACAAGAAGTTCACTATCGCATGCCCCGCCTCCTTGTCCTCTCCAAACGGCTCATTCGCCACCGACACCGATTGAATGTTAGTTGTATTGCCTCATAGTATTAGTAATCGAGTGGAAGAGCTTAGTGTGGCATTACCTTACCTCACCCAATGTAGTTTGGACCTTTGTCATCATTCAACCTTTTGCTTCCTATTTTTTTTCTGAATGGTTCTCAGGTGTTCTCTCAATTTGGCCTTTCCAACCCCCAATGAGTTGCCTCGTGACGAGCTCCATACATTGCAAGGATCTCTTTCTTATAAGCACACACCTTCACCCTCACAACCTCCTACTTGCGAAACAGTCTCACAATGGTCGTGCCTTTATATTATAAAGAGGACCAAAAATCTCTAATCATCTCCATGAAGCATGATTCGAGTAACCAAACCTTTTCGAAATAGAAGCATGAGCACAATATCTCGCTCTCTCAGAGCTCCATAACAAAGGCGCATGCTCGGATCTAGATCAGGGTAACTTTGATACACGGACTAGTGGAAAAATGATGACAAATTGACCTGAGCAGAGGAAACGATCCAACCTTAACCTGGAACCAAAGTTCCATCATATATGTAGAAGTTTATTTATTTTCTTGTATGTTTTATCTATTTATCTTTTCGTTTGTCTATCTTATGTAATTTGCCCATAGACCTCTCCCTATATAAGAGAGTCTAGGGCTCAAGGAATAAACACAACTCTTATTTTTCCCAACATGGTATCAGAGCGGCGGTCCTGGACCGGAGCTCTCATATCAAACCTCTAAACCTAGCCCTCCACCTTCAAGCCCCTCGCGCCCCCCTCACGCGTCGTTCTTCGGCCCCGCGCCGACCTTCGGCGCCACCTTCGGCCCCGTGCGCTGCTCTTGCTGCCTTCGGCCCTCTTCGGCCACGAGCACCACCCCACGCCCTAGGGTTCGACCACCCCACGTGCCGCCCTAGGTCTCCAGTGCCCTAGGGTTCGGTCATCCCTAGGGTATCTCCTTCGTGCTGCCATCGTGGTCCCTAGGGTTCATCTGTCGTCTACCTAAGGGGTTCCTCGCTTACTTCTCCTAGGGCCCGCTCCTCTACGTTGATGGGTTTGGTTGTGTAAAGTCTACACATGCAATCAAACCTCTTCATGTCAGTATAGACCAAAAGTTTATCTTGTCTACAACTCTGGTTCTCTCTAGTCACAATGTCAGAAAGCAAGATAGAGATCCCCACTACATGCACCTTCAAAGGTCCTACGCCTATTGTGAAGTCTGCATATGTATACACATTCGTTCACCAATTGTCTCCAGGGATTGACAAAACTCTCTCCTAGAGCTGTCAAATGTGTTTTTGTCGGGTATTCCAAGACTCAAAAGGGGTATCATTGCTATGATCCGTTGCGTCGAAGATATTATGTTAGTGCAGATGTCACATTTTTTGAGTCTGTCATGTTTTTCTTTCCTACATGTGACAGGTTGGTGCCATCAACCGCTACTGATGAGATCTATATTCATCCTCCACCGTCCCCACCACTGATACCACCTCCGCCACCACCTTCCAGTTCTTTGGTTCCTCCTCTACCACACCACTACAGTCGACGGCCAGTCCCTGCACATGATCATTGTCAATCATCAAGCATGCCCCAGGTTTGTTTTGATAACATTAGTTCTATTGATGAGACTGATGATACTTCTCAACAGGAGCATGTAGGGGATGATTTGGATGGTGGTACAGTTGACGCAGAACTTGATTTGCTTATTGCGCTAAGAAAGCAGAAGAGATCATATGCTTCATATCCGATTGCCTCTCATGTTACCTTTGAACGTCTGACATGGGACTTCAGGAGGTTTGTCGTTGCCTTATCCGCTGTGAACATTCCACGGATTCACCAGGAGGCATTAGCTGATAGTAGATGGTGTCTGGCTATGGAGGAAGAGATGGCAACCCTTCAGTCGAGAGATACTTGGAGCCTTGTTCCGGCCCCTACTGGGGCATCTGTTGTGAGTTGCAAGTGGGTTTTTACGGTGAAGCAAAATGCAGATGGCAGTATTGATAGGTACAAAGCTCGACTGGTTGCTCGTGATTTTACTCATACGTATGGGGTAGATTATCTTGACATGTTTTCTCCTGTTGCTCGTCACTCTACCTTACATATTCTTTTATCTGTTGCCGTAATTCGAGATTGGCCCTTGTTTTAATTGGATGTCAAAAATGCCTTTTTATATTGTGATCTTCAGGAGGAAGTTTACATGCAGCAACCACCTGGGTTTACTGCTGAGGGAGAGTGTGTACATGTATGCATACTTCATAAGGTAATATATGGCCTAAAGCAGAGCCCAAGAGCTTGGTTCCAGAAGCTCTCTGATTTGTTTGAGAAGCAAGGGTTCAAAAGGTTGAATGCAGCTCATTCTCTCTTTGTACAGAGGACACCCATAGGTACGACTGCCATTATGGTATATGTTGACGATATACTTATTACATGATACGATATGCATGGAATAAAAAGAGCAAAATAATTCTTGGGTTGTGAATTTGTTACCAAGGATCTATCAGGACTTAGATATTTCCCGGGATTGGAGTTTGCTAGAAATGAAAAAGGACTTGTGATGGCTCAGAGAAAGTATGTCACTGACTTGTTAAGTGACACATATATGCTTGGATGTCGACATGCTTCTACACCCATGGATCCAAGTATAAAGATGCATGATGATGATACTAAGGAGGTTGACAGGAGGAGATACAAGGAATTGGTAGGAAGGCTTCTTTATGTTACTATTACTAGACCAGATATTTCATTTGTAGTAAATAAAGTGAGCCAGTTCATGGAGCAACCTCGTCAGGTACATATGGATGCTATATATATGATACTAAGGTATCTTAAGTCATCTCCAGGTGCATGATTGCTATTTAGGAAGGATGACACTATTACTATCTCAGCATGTGCAGATGCAGACTATGCAGGGTGCCCACAGGGTAGGAAGTCTACATCAGGCTTTGCTATATTTGTTGGAGGGTCACTTGTCTAATGGAAGAGTAAGAAGCAAACTGTACTTGCGAGATCCAGTGCTGAATTAGAGTATAGAGCTATGGTCTGATGCAAAAATGAAATGCATTGACGAAAAAACATTTTTTTTGTTGGTGGATTTTCGGTAGAAGAAATTGGAGGGATTAAGAAGAAGAAACTCGTCGGAAAAACGAGGGATTTGGAGGAGAGAAACGTGAAGACCACGTGGGGAAGGAGGGAGACTAAAGAGGGAGATAGAGATAAAATCTCAAATTTTCATTAATACTTGACTGACTAAAACAATGGACCCTCATCCCTTTATATAGGAGGGATGAGATTACAAAAATAGTAAACTAATTTAAATTGACAATTAATTATCCTAATTAGACTAACTAATTAACCGACCAAATTTTAAAAAGCAAATCTATAACTAATTGTTGGAGATCACATGCGATCTCATTTATTTAATTAAGACCCGACAACTTTAAATAAACGTAAATAAAATTGATAATTAGAATTAAAAAATATTTGACCCTATAATGTCGATCCACACTGCATCAACTCTCCTCCGCTTTAAAAATTCGTCTCCCGACGAATTGCTGGATCTGCAGGCTTGGAGGTCGAACTGCGTGCTCAGTCATCTTTTGGAAGAATTGGTGTGGAGCGAACGACAGAGTCCATACGCGAGCGTGGGTGACGCGGCCTTCGTGGTTGAAGAACATGTATGGCGCGAACAGTGGCGTCTTCTTGATTGTTGTCTCCTCCTTGTGATGATCGAAGAATTGATGAGGCATGAACAATATGGCCTTTGGCGAATCCATAGCGAATCAATGACACAAGGAGAGGAGGGGAGGAGATGTGTCCAAGGAATGAAGCCATGGGGTCCTTATATAGGGGAAGCCCAAGGCCCTAGTCCTATTTGGATAAGGAGGGTCCCCAGATTCCTGATTTGCAGCCTTCTTTTTTAAATATTTTTACCGCCGGGGGCTTGAGTGCAATTTTCGCGCCCCTTCACTTAAGTACTTTTCATTAGAGGAGTTCTTGAACCTTCCCTTTGAATAAAATCTGACTCGATCTTAATTGATTTGAATCGAGATTCAAATCTACATTATCCTAATCTGGCTCTAATTCAAAATTCGAAATTTCAAATTTAAAATTGACTGACTAATTTCGAGATCACATGCGATCTCTTTATTTAAGTAAAATACGACGATTCGAATAAACGTAAATAAAATTAACGGATAAAAACATCAAGCCCTATATTTTAATTTTGTGCTGCATCATGGCCCAAGCATGTGCAGAAGTGATGTGGGTTCACGCAGTTCTGACAGATCTACATATAGATGTTCCTCTTCCCATGCCGCTGAAATGCGACAATCATGCTGCATTATTCATTGCAAATAACCCTGCATTTCACGAGAGGACAAAGCACATTGAGGTTGATTGCCATTATATCCGTGATATGATCCAGAAGGGTTTTATTTCTACAACACATGTCAGCTCAGGAGACCAAACGGCAGACATCCTTACTAAAGCTCTGCTTTGGGGTCCCTTTCAGAAGTGCTTATCCAAGATGAGCATGACAGATATTTATGCTCCATCTTGAGGGGGAGTGTAGAAGTTTATTTATTTTCTTGTATCTTTTATCTATTTATTTTTTCGTTTGTCTACCTTATGTAATTTGCCCATAGGCCTCTCCCTATATAAGAGAGTATAGGGTTCAAGGAATAAACCCAACTCTTATTTTTTCCAACAATGTATAATGCTAATTTGCATAATCAAAACTCCCCAATTGCAAACCCTTAATCGTCTCAAAGAAATCAGAAGATCCTTGATTCCTCGATCCTGGCCCTAATGCATTTTTAGGTGGTTTACCGCAAACAAAGTGGCATTGAAGTCTTCATAGTCAACCGGGGAACCTAAGATAGATGTGAGCTGGCCTCTTGCATATCCTCCCAAAGCTTTGGCCTAAAATATCCGTGGGCTTGTACACACTCGAGAAAGCCCTTAAATCATCGGTTCCCTTGTCCCTAAAAAGGACCGAGATCGGGCATGTGCTAATAATCTCAAACACATGTTCGAATCAATTGTTTTTTTTTGAAGATCAAAAGAGGGGGTAGCATGCTATGGTGCCCTTCGAATCAATTGTTGTTCCACGCAACTAAAAAGTCCCTAGAGCTGCTCATTGCATCCACCAATCTGTTAAACCGCAAGGGCACTTTTATGTAATTTTGTCTTCCACGAATATATAGAAGGGACCCTTCAATGAAAAAATCAATTCAATTTTCTTTTATTCTAATTCAAGAATAATCATTAGACAAAAATAACAAATATCGATGACACATAACACAACAAATAAGATGTCGTCCACATACACGAAATATGAACCAAATTAATTGTAGAAGTACTTTGTGGATCAAATTGTGAAGGATGCACGTTAAGATGGAGGTAAGAAACTATTTTGATAAGAGATAAGATTGCGTTGGTCCATATATGTACTTGTTTAAAGTAATAAACTATCTTGATTTTGTCTAATCTCTTTGATTAGGTATTTGGATGCTAACTTCATTTGATGGAAAAGATTTGGTCGGAGGAGGTTGGGAATTTGCTTTTGGTGTTGGGGAAGGGCATTGGTGATGGAGTGTTAGGATTTGGTTGTGTTAGGGTTGTCTAGGGCCAATCATTGTCGAAACTCTTGTTGTGTACTGCAGTGTCTTTGGGGCCATGATTGAAACTTGTAGCCATGATTGGTTTGGGTTTGAAGGGCGACGATATGCAATGTCATCCTTGGAGCTTGCTTGATAGGTGGGGTGGCTAGAATCTTATTGATTTTGTCTGAGGTTTGGGTCAGTTGGATGTATTCTTTGCATAGGTTGATCTTTTGATATCTTGCCGATGACAAAACATGATTCTTGTTGCTGTAGAAGTTGTGACAAACAAATTGCACTTTGCTTGATGGGGATACCTTTATCCTTCCAATTGGTTAACGTGTGCGGTGATTAGTGTTGCACGAGTTGAATGTGATCGTTCGTTTTAGGGATCCAATGTTTGTGGAAATCTAGTCATCGGACACGCTAATGGGGATAAGGGTCAGAAAGGCCGTTGAACCAGTAGTTTGGCCATTTGATTTTGTGAGAGGTTTTATTATCGGGCTTGTTCTATAGCGATGAGTTAATGCTTAGATTGAGAGTTGCAATGGAAGAGGGAAAGGTGCTCATGGTAGATGTTGTTGTGCGAGGAGATAGGATGGTTTAATGGGTGGTGGTCTAGGTGGCAATAAAGATGCAGTATGGGTCATGCATGGTCTTGGCTGAAGGTGGTGAGTTGGGGGTAGGGATAAGCATTGGGATGGGCCAACTCAGCTTAGCATGAAGCCTGGCCCATGTAGCATGATCTGGTCCAAGCCCAAAAATATGATGGGCGGAGCTTGGGCTCAAAATGTAGGCCCAGCTTGTTTTTAGGTCAGGGTTCGACTGAGGTCAGCCCTAACCCGCTAGGTCAACAAGCTCGACCCAAATCGAGGCCTGCTAACCTAGCTTGCCTTTAGGCCCACTCGCTAGCATTATAACCAAGCGAATTTCCTCAACCATTGGACTAAGATGTTCATCTTATCCTTTGTTGTTGGATGAACCAATGAAGCCCTCGAGTTCCTTTCCCAGTTTGGCAGTAGTAGCACCCCCCCTTATTTGGCTACACCCTCTCCAGAGAAAAAAACCTCATGTAGACACACCCTTCACCTCCCCAGTCCCCTCCCTGGCTCCCTGTGCCCAACCACTCTCGTCGATAACACCCCTCCATCCTGCACCTCCTCTGACGCCACCCTACATGCACTCCTCTTTCAATGGTATGAAGAGCTCAAGATCATTGATTGATGAAGCTCTCGTTAAAGCCTTCCATGTTAAGAAGAAACTTTATGATAAGGATATCGTCTCCTATGCCACCATTTTTCGGTCCATGAACAAGTTTCTCGATGCTATTGTCCTGATGGGAAATGCATGTGCTCTCTCGTATTGTGGGTGCTTTACAAGGATGAAAGTCAGTTTTTAAAGGTTGATGATGTACTTTCTCCGCACTACATTTTTTTATTTTTTTGCACACTAGGGTTGTGGTATCTAAGATATCTTGCAATTGAAATTTGTTGAGATATTAGTTATCTTTATTATTGTTTTCTTATTACTATTTCCTTTTCCTTCTTATTGTAATTTGCCCAATAGGTTCCTCTCCTATATAAGAGAACCCTAGGGCCTCTCATAATGAAATGAATTCTTATTCCCTCAACATAGTATCAGAGCGACGGTCTTAGACCGGAGTTCTCCTACCCCACCAAACCCTAACCCTACACGCACACCCCCTCTCCTTCGCCGCTCCTCCCTCCGACTCCACACGGCCTCCAGGACCGCCGTCCGGCCTCGGGAGCTGCAGTTCAAGCCTCTAGGTCACCGAACGACGTTGTATGGCCTCCAGGGCTGCCACCAGGCCTCAGTAGCTGCAGTTCGGGCCCTCGGGCTGCCACGCCGACCCCCGACGCCGCTGCACGACCCCCATGCCGTAGCCCCAACCCCCCCTTTTGACCGCCCAGGCTGTCGTAGACCCTCCCATTTGCCTCCACACTTCTCTGCACATTGTTCTGTGGTCTGATTTTGATCGAAAACTGTGATTTCAGACCTATAAATCACGTTTTCCGGTCCTAGCAAGAGAGAAGATTGATGATGATTGTTGTATGAGTCTACATGTACAACCAATCCTCCGTATGGTCGTGTAGACTCGTTTCAATTGGTCTACTTCCCAGTCAAGTTTCGTTATTCGGCTATCATTATGTCAGAGAACAAGGGTGACATTTTTTCGTCCGGAGCCTTCAAGGATCCGGTTCCCATCGCTAAGATGGATGTGACCAACTATGAGTTGTGGTCCATGCAGTTTCTCACCCTCATGCATAACAATGAGCACATACTGACAGATCCAGAGCCAACGGATACGACTCGGGTAAATGATTATTGGAAGTAAGATGATGCATATGCACGTGTTTGGCGATGTGGGATACTCACACAGAGATAGCCAATGATATTCTGAACCATCCTACCGCCAAGGCGACGTGGGACCTTTGGCTTCCATCTATGCTCAAGCGAAGAATGAGGCCAAGATTCTTCAGCTACAATTTGACATCTACAAGGCCATGTAGAATGACCGTCCTCTGCACGTGTACTACAGTTCACTCTGAGGCATGTTTGAGAAACTACATAGCTATATGCCTATTACGACATCTCTTGAGCAACAAAAGGCATATAGGAACTCCATGATGGTCGGAGTTTTCATGATCGGCCTTGATGCATAGTATGATGCAACACGTACTTAGCTTCTCACTGGAGTTACTATACCTCCCATGGAGGAGGCCTATAGCCGACTCATCTGGATTATCATGCCTCTTACAGCCACTTCTCAACCCTCGTTGGCTATGGCCTTTTCTCATGGGCGAGGAGTGGAGACTCAGTCTAGTGGACACACTCCTCGTGGCAGAGGCGGTGAACGTCCGCATAGTCTCTGCACCTTTTGCCGTCGACCGGGATATGCAGAGGATACATGCTACTAAAACATGGATATCTCGTTTTTGGTCGTGTGGCTGAATAGATTGAGCCTTCAGATACTCTTACTTCCCAAGCAGATCCTCGCCTGGATGATATAGTCTCTCGTATTCGAGAGATTATGACTCGTTCTGCAGGAACCACTGCTACAGACACAGTTGTCGCAACCAGAGCCTCTTCGAGCTCCTCAGGTATCGCTTATGCTTTCATTGGTAGTAATGGTGCAGATGTGACAGAGTGGATTATGGACTCTGGTGCTTCTCATCATCCTTGTGGAGATAGAGCACATCTGAGGTCCTACAAGACCATACCGCCTGATAGATGAGTTGTCATTGCCAATGACGACCACCTACCAATTACATGACAAGGGGAGGTGCATTTGACACCATCCATGTATCTTCAGAATGTTTTATATGCTCATGACTTTCAGATGAATTTACTTTCCATTAGTCAGATTACTAAGGATCTGCATTGTCGTGCCATCTTTGACCCATCGTCTCTTGTGTTTCAGGGCATACCCACAAACATGGTGATTGGATCTGGCAGTGAGCATCGGGGACTTTACAGACTGGTCCAACATCCTCTTGTTGGTGTTTCTACTATACCTACTGGACCAGTCTCCCCATATCTGTGACACCTTCGTTTTGGCCACCTTCCTCTGCAGAAGCTATGCCATGTTCTTCCTCAGATTTCCACGAGATCCTCTTTTCAGTATGAGACATGCCAAAGCATCATCGTTCCTCTTTTCCATCTCGTCAGAGTCGGAGCAGTTCTTAGTTGTTTGAGCTCCTTCATTTAGATATCTGGGGTTCGAGTCGTGTGGCTGATCATCAGGGGCACTGTTGTTATCTTGTTGCTGTTGACGATTTTTCTAGACTTTCCTGGGTCTTTCTTTTGAAGAATAAGTCTGAGGCTGGATCTGTGTAAAATATTTATTAATGAATAAAGAATATTTTTTTGGTAATGTTAAATATCTTCGTATTGATAATGCCTTAGAGTTCTGTACCTTACAACTTTCCGAGTTTCTAAGATCTCATAGCATTGTTCACCGGACCTCATGTGCCTATACTTCCCAGCAGAATGGTGTTGCCGAGCGCAAACATCGTCATTTACTTGATGTGAACAGAACCTTGTTGATACAGAGTCGTGCTCCTCACTCTTACTAGGGCGATGCTGTCCTTACTGCATGCTATTTGGTGAACTGCATGCCATCGTCTGTGTTGGGAGAGAAGATCCCTTTCTCGATTGCGTTTTTCAAGAAGGATCTTTTCTCTCTTACACCTCGTGTGTTTGGATCTGTTGCCTTTGTTCATGATGTCTCTCCAAGTCGTGAGAAGCTCTCTCCTAGAGCTGTCAAGCGTGTGTTTGTTGGCTACTCTTATACCCGGAAGGTGTACCGTTGCTTTGATCCGCTAAGGCGGAAGTACTTTGTCAGTACCGACGTTACTTTCTTTGAGTATGTTATGTTTTTTTCTCCTACATGTGACATACTTGCCTTATCTGACTCTGACGGTGAGATCTACATTCCTCCACCTCCTACCATCGTTCCTCCACCTCCTGTTCTACCACCTCCTCCTAAGACACCACCACCACCACCACCTACAGCTGCTCCTGCTGATACACATGCTTTTGTGGCTCCACCTTCTACTGTGACTCAGTTTTTGCCACGTGTTTTTACTCGCAGGTCTCGTTCAGTTCCCCTGCTCACATGTCTTGCCCATGGTTACAGAAAGTAGTAGTCGGTACTTGGTCGGCAGGGTCACTGACTAAGGATTAATCGACAGTCAGGCGACTAATCGGATTTAGTCGACCATTAGTCGGTTTTGAATTTTTTAATTATTTTAAATATATAAATCATTTTTATACATAGATTTGTACATTTTCTATACTTTCACAATGAAATAAAAGAAGTATTTGACTTTAAATATAACATTATTGCATATTAGAATACGTTTGCTTATGTATTAGCATAGATTTGTATATTTTCTATACTTACATAATGAAACAAAAGAAGTAATTGACACTAAATATAACATTAATCACATTAGAATAAGTTTGATGTTAAAAAAAGCAAAAAACAAAAAAAAATTATGAAAGTTTGATGTAAAAATCGGCCGATTAGTCGGCCGATTAGTCGGGCTGATCGACTAATGGCCGACTAGGCCTAGTCGAGTCGGCTACCCCCCGACTCGACTAGTCAGCCGATTTTTGCAAGCTTGGTCTTGCTCGTCATCCAGCATGCTTCATGTATGTAAGGAGCACATTGTTTTGATTGATGGCACTACTGAGTTGTCTGTGCAGTAGGATACCATACATGATGAGCATGTACCCTCTCAAGAGGGGAACTCACAGATTACAAATTTGGCAGATGATCTTGATGTACGAATTGCTCTACATAAGCCAAAACACAGGTGTGCTACTTATCCTCTTGCAGCACCGATTTCCTTGAGCAGGCTGTAAGGGGATTTCAAGAGATTTACCTTGACACTATCAGTTGTGGAGATACCACATGCATATCAGGAGGCTCTTCAGGACAGTCAGTGGAGATTGGCCATGGAGGAGGAAATGGCTGCGCTACAGTCACGTGGTACGTGGAGTCTTGTTTCAACTCTAGTTGATGCATCTGTTGTGGGATGCAAATGTGTGTTCATTGTGAAACACCGTGCGGGCGGTAGCGTGGATCGCTATAAGGAGAGACTTGTGGCACGTGGGTTCATCCATACAAATGGGGTGGACTATCATGATACTTTCTCACCAGTTGCCAGACATTCTACTCTACGTATTCTACTTTCTGTTGCTGTGACACGAGATTGGCCTTTTTATCAGCTTGATGTGAAGAATGCCTTCCTCTATAGTGATCTGCAGGAGGAGGTCTACATGCAACAACCACCTGGGTTTGCTGGGAGTGTCAGAAGGTTTGCAGGATACACAAGGCTATCTATGGTCTTAAGCGGAGTCCAAGAGCGTGGTTCTAGAAGCTCTCGAACTTGATAGAGCGACAGGGGTTTGCGAGATCGACTGCCGATCACTTCTTGTTTGTGCAGAGGACTCAGAGAGGTACTATTGTCATTCTTGTTTACGTTGATGATATTATTGTTACAGGAGATGACGAGCAGGGCATTCAACGTGCCAAGGACTTCCTAAGTTAGCAGTTTGTGACCAAGGACCTTGGATATTTACGTTACTTTCTTGGGTTGGAGTTTACCAGGAACCATCGAGGTCTTGTGATGACCCAGAGGAAGTACGTTACAGATCTTCTTTCAGAGACATGTATGGCAGATTGCAGACCTGCCACTACTCTTGACTCGAGCATGAAGCTCTATATGATGATACTGAGAAGGTCAACAAGAGGATATACAAAGAGTTTGTTGGCAAGCTACTATATGTGACTATAACCAGGCCCGACATATCCTTTGCTGCGAGCAAAGTGCGTCAGTTTATGGAGCAACCCAGACATGCACATATGAATGCAGTCCATATGATTTTGAGATACCTAAAGACTTCACCTGGTACCAGACTCCTTTTCAGCAGAAGCACATCTCTCTCAGTTACAGTGTGTTCAGATGCAGATTATGTTGGGTGTGCAAAGGATAGAAAGTCTACATCATGCTTTGCTGTGTTCATAGGGAATTATCTTGTTTCATGGAAGAGTAAGAAGTAGATTGTGGTTGCCATATCAAGTGCTGAGTCGGAATACAGGGCCATAGCGGAGGCTAGTACAGAGATGATGTGGGTCAGATTTGTTCTTACTGACCTGACTATAGAGGTGCCTCTTCCCATGCATCTTCAATGTGATAATCATGCTGCTCTTTTCATTGCCAACAACCCAACCTTTCATGAGAGGACGAAGCACATAGAGGTGGACTGTCACTACACTCGTGACATGATACAGAAGGGTCTATCTCCACTATGCATGTTAGCTCCGGAGACTAGACATCAGATGTTCTTATGAAGGCCCTAGCGAGAGGACCTTATCAGAGATGTTGCAAGCTGAGTATGATTGATATTTGTTGAGGGAAAAACCGAGATAATTTCCATTAACCCTAGAGCTCTCTTATATAGGAGAAAAGCTCTATGGGTAATTTACATAAAGAGGACAAACAAATACTAAATGATAAAATTACTCTAACATGATAAAATTACTCTAACACTCCCCCTCAAGCTGGAGCATATATATCCAACATGCTCAGCTTGGAACAACAAAGATGAAATGGACCCCTAGCAAGGGCCTTGGTGAACATGTCTGCAACCTGCTCTCCTGATGATACATGAGAAGTTGAAATAAGCCCCTTTTGAATTAAGTCCCGTGTATAATGGCAATCTACTTCAATGTGCTTCGTCCTCTCATGGAAGGCTGGATTATTGGCTATGAACAAAGCTGCTTGGTTATCACATTTCAGATGCATGGGAAGAGGAACATCAATAGTTAAATCAGTTAAAACTGATTTAACCCACATCATCTCAGCACTACCTTGGGCCATTGCCCTATATTCTGACTCTGCACTAGATCGAGCCACTACAGTTTGCTTCTTACTCTTCCAAGCTACTGGTGAGCTGCCAACAAATACAATAAAACCTGAAGTTGACTTTCTATCATTAGGACACCCAGCATAGTCTGCATCAGCATAACCTGTGACGGATATCGAGGTATCTCTTCTAAATAGAAGACCAGTGCCTGGAGACGACTTCAGATATCTCAAGATCATAAAAACAGCATTCATGTGAGCCTGCCTGGGTTGCTTCATGAATTGGCTTACCCTATTAACCACAAAGGCTATATCCGGTCGGGTAATAGTGACATACAAGAGCTTTCCTACTAGCTCTCTATATCGTCTCTTATCTACCTCCTCAGAGTCATCATCATACAGTTTGATATTAGAATCCATAGGAGTAGCCGCTGGTCTACATCCTGCCATACCTGTCTCAGATAAGAGATCCGTAACATACTTCTTTTGTGTCATTACCATACCTTGCCTGTTTCGTGCAAACTCCAGCCCTAAAAAGTAGCGAAGTGTACCCAAATCCTTCATAATGAACTGCTCGCCAAGAAACTCCTTGGCTGCTTGAATGCCCTGCTCATTGCTGCCTGTAATAACAATATCATCAACATACACTAAGATGATCACAGTACCTCGCTGGTCTCTCTTTACAAAGAGAGTATGATCTGCTGTAGATCTGACGAAGCCCTTCTGTTCAATCAACTCTGAGAGCTTCTGAAACCAAGCCCGTGGACTCTGCTTCAGGCCATATATGGCCTTATTAAGACGGCACACCATACTGGACTCCCCCTCAGCAGCAAACCCCGGCGGCTGCTGCATATAGACCTCTTCCTGTAAGTCACCATACAAGAAGGCGTTCGTGACATCAAGCTGAAATAGGGGCCAGTCGCGGACAACATCAACTGCAATGAGGATCCGTAAGGTAGAATGACGGGCTACTGGAGAAAACGTCTCCTGATAGTCCACCCCATATGTTTGGGTGAACCCACGAGCAACCAACCTGGCTTTGTATCTATCAACCGTACCATCTGCCCGATGCTTAACAGTAAAAACCCATTTGCTTCCGACAATGGACGCACCTGGTGGAGGATGCACAACACTCCACGTACCACGTGACTGCAATGCCGCCATTTCCTCTTCCATAGCTAAACGCCACGGGCTGCTCTGTAGGGCCTCCTGATAAGACCGTGGGATGTGTACTGCCGATAACCCAACAACAAACTTGCGAAAGTCCGGGGACAAACGCTCCAACGACGCCTGAGAGCAAAAATCCATCCCATATTTGGGATTCATCGTCCTAGCACGCTTCTGCCGTCTATGAGCAATAGGTATATGTAGATCATCGACTGGAGGAGTGATAGTACCATCAGTACCCTGTACATCCATCTGCGCATTCAAATCACCTGTGCCATCAGTAGAACTCAAATGATCAGTACATACCTCGGGCGTGCTGGATGATGGAGGAGGCACATGAGCAGAGGGCCGTCGCTGATAGACCTGAGGATAATAAACAGTAGTTGGTGGTGGCGGTGGTGGTGGTGGTGGTGGCGGCGGTGGTGGTGGTGGCGGCGGCAGTGGTGGTGGAGTGGACTGTGGTGGTAGATTAGAGCATGGGAGGTGGAGGCGGCACATAGATGTCATCTCCTTCCTCTGAGTGAGTGAGTCTGTCACCTATAGGAGAAAAATACATAATGGACTCAAAAAAGGTGACATCTGCACTGACGTAGTACCTTCGTTTAACTGGATCAAAACATCGATATCCTTCTGGGTTTTGGAATAACCCACAAAAACACATTTGACAGCTCTGGGAGAGAGCTTGTCAAGACCAGGAGAAAAACAATGAACAAATGCAACAGACCCAAAAACACGCGGTGTTAGTGAGAAAAGATCCTTCTCGGGAAACGCAGTCAAGAACGGAATCTTCTCCCCTAACACTGTCGAAGGCATACGATTAAGAAGATAACAGGCAGTGAGAACCGCATCCCCCCAATAGGAGTGAGGGGCACAGCTCTGAATCAAAAGGGTTCTGGTCATATCCAACAAATGACGATGCTTCCGTTCAGCCACCCCATTCTGTTGGGAGGTATAAGCACACGACGTCTGATGCACAATCCCATGAGACATAAGAAATTTGGACAATTGGGTACTGCACAACTCTAGAGCATTATCAGACCGTATGTACTTCACTTTAGCAGAGAAAATATTTTTTATTTTAATAAGAAAAGACTGAATAAAATGACCAGCATCAGATTTATTTTTAAGAAGAAAGACCCAAGAAAGTCTAGAGAAATCATCGACAGCAACAAGATAAAACCTGTGCCCTTGAAGATCAGGGACACGACTGGGACCCCAAATATCAAAATGTAGCAGCTCAAAAAGACCATGATGACTTGGACCTTTACGACTCGGAAAAGATGACCTGTGATGTTTGCCAAGTTGGCATGCCTCACACTGAAAATTAGACTTGGGAGAAATCTGTGGAAGAATATGGACCATCTTTTGTAACGGAAGATGGCCAAATCGAAGGTGCCAAGTGTAGGGTGACACCGATCCAGCCCTCATAGAAGAGATACCAGCATAAGGAGATTGCACCAGACGATAAAGACCCCCTTGCTCATGGCCAGTCCCAATCACTCTGCCCGTTAATATGTCCTGAAAAACAAGAGTAGATGGGTCAAATATAGCACGACAATGTAAATCTTTGGTGAGTTGACTAATAGACAGCAAATTCATCGAGAACTTCGGTGCATAGAGAACATTGGACAGTCTCAAGGTAGGAGTCAACTGTACCTCCCCCTGACCAGTAATAGGGGAATATGTACCATCAGCTATCACCACCGATCGTTCAGATTGAGCAGGATGAAAGACACTAAACTGACCTCTGTCACCACAGAGATGGTGTGATGCACCTGAATCCATGATCCATTCTGATAGATCCGCCTTGTACCCCATAGTAAAGGCACCTGAACCTTTGAAGACACCCACAGATGAAAAATCTACCTTGTTGTCTAACATGACGGTAACAGTAACCTGTAACTGGGGTTACAAAATTGGAAGACAATGTCTATTTGTACATAGACTCAAACCAGAGGTCACGCGTACAGAACATGTTCATTCAAGGAAGCATGGCTAGGGCATATAGTGCATACTCGCACATAGTGCATACTCACATTCATGCAGCTTCAGACTGGAGGGGGGGCTAATCGCCAGCTTCGTCAGTTCTGATATTGTATGTGGTCACGACCAGTTCTGATATTGTATGTACCAAGCGAGTTCTGATATTGATTTCGGAATAGCTTAACCTATCCGAAGCATTAAACAGTAGAAGAGCAGATGCCTATCGGAATATCCACGCTCACCGCACCAACAGCGATATCGCGCAGAGGATTTATATCGCGCAGAGGAGTCGCACAGAGATGCACAGCGATACCAAGCGGAGTCGCAAGCAGAGTCGCCAGGCCAGCGGGAGTCTTGCAGAGTCTCGCGCAGAGGGAGAATCGCCAGCGGGAGAGAGATGCACAGCGATACCAAGCGGAGTCGCAAGCAGAGTCGCCAGGCCAGCGAGAGTCTTGCAGAGTCTCGCGCAGAGGGAGAATCGCCAGCGGGAGAATCGCGCACAGGAAGCGCACCGGGCGAATCGCGCGCGGGAGGGCTATCGCGCACAGGAGGATCGTGCGCAGGAGATGGCTCTCGCGCGCGAGCAGGAGGCGGCAGAGGCACCTGGGGGCACTCGGGCAGAGGCGGCGCCGGCCGAGGGGCTATTGGTGGGGAAGGAACTAGGGCACAGGCTCCGGTCTAGGACCGTTGCTCTGATACCATGTTGAGGGAAAAACCGAGATAATTTCCATTAACCCTAGAGCTCTCTTATATAGGAGAAAAGCTCTATGGGTAATTTACATAAAGAGGACAAACAAATACTAAATGATAAAATTACTCTAACATGATAAAATTACTCTAACAATATCTACGCTCCAGCTTGAGGGGGAGTATTGAGATATTAGTTATCTTTATTACTGTTTTCTTATTTACTATTTCCTTCTTATTGTAATTTGCTCAATAGGTTCCTCTCCTATATAAGAGAACCCTAGGGCCTCTCATAATGAAATGAATTCTTTTTCCCTCAACACAATCGTATAAATTGTTTGGCTTTAATATGGTCAGGTGGTAGTGCATTGTGCCTACAACTCAAAAGACCAAGGTTCAAATCCCCCCTTGTGGGGCTTGTGTTAGGAAGTCGACAACCAACATAAAAAAATAGTCGAATCTTTCAACATGGATTTGAGCAAGAATCCATGTAGCCAACCCTACTTATAGCGGGCGAAGGCTTCACCATTTTTGTCTGGCTTTAATATAATAGTTGTTCTCAGTTATGCACTTGTTGCTTACAAATATGACACCTGTTTTAATATTTTTTAACCAAAAAACTCATAGCTCCAATGCATTTCTATTGTCTATCATTTGAGCTTACCCGCACCAACCACAGAGTGCCAATGCAAGTAATGTTTTTTGCGAAATTTGGTTGGATGAAGTTAAGAATGGATTCATAAAAAAATCTTTAGCACATTACTAAACACTTCAGCACAATAGATGACTTAAATTATTATTGCCAGTTGATTTTAATGGTGCAATAGCTCTCTCAACATATTCTTGATGTGAGCATAGTGGAGAGCATTGCACAAGTTTTAAATGGGGGTGTGGAGCGAGATCAAAATCCTACTCGTAGTATATATGGATCGGCCTGATCCATAAATTGAGATGGACTTGTAATTGACTGATCGAAAAAAATTAGGCAGGTCTGGGCCTGGCCCAAAGCTTGATTTTTGTTATATGGGCCTGGGTCCTTATGGGCCCGGTCCATGCTCTTCCCTAGTTGGGGTGGGGATAGTCGATGGTCTGGTCGTTGACGACATGGTGTCACAATGTTTATGGGACCATTCTTGGTGATAGTGTTTAATAGACTTTGAGTTGGAAAGATGATATTTGGTCATTTCATTGAATGTGAGATGGGTTTTGTCGACACAATTGAGGTGGAAGGTGGACAGTCTGATTTTGGTCATAGCGTATAAGGACCAGTTGATGTTTGTAGAAAGAAAAAGATTTGAGAGGACTTGAAATAGCTGGTTGACTAGGTTGGGCATGCATAGTTTTCTTTAGGTGCATATCAATGTGACTTTGCATAGGTATACGATCATATGGATGCTCATGCATAGATATGGCAGTCGTAAATTATGGAGGCATGGTTGATGAGCTGGGATTGATAGATTATTTGATGAAAGGGTGCATATCTGCATGGTGAAGCTCCTCTGCATGATTAAGGATGGACCAATTCTTGGCATTATCTGTAACGAAGTGCATATCCAATACGTGGCCTCTGTGCATATACAGGCTGCATAAACGGCATATGCGGCCATATATGCAACCTATGCAGCACATATGGTTGTATATGTGATGCATATGAATTGATGCTTTTCATCCATGATTGGAATGTGATGCATATAGGTTTGGGGGTGTGCTGGAGAGCTTTGTGGATGCGCCATGCCTGAAGGCGGATCATCAAAGGTTTTCTTTTGTGGCCCTTGTCATTGTGGGGTAGAGGCAGTGACATGTGGGATGGCACGGGGCGCTGAATAGTTGTAGTTATTCATTGAGGTACGTATATTGGATTATCGTTGATGAGTCATCCGTTTAGGGTGGTTGAATGGATATTAGAGATGGGGGAGGTTGAGGGACCGGAGGTAGAAGCTGCTATCGAGGGGTGACCATTGGGTCATTTATTGAAGTAGCTCTCTTAACAACATTGTTCTGCAGATCGATATTGAAATGCCTATAAAGGTTGAGAAGTGAATTGATGCTGTGCAGGGAATGTTCTCATGGAAGAGGGTGGAGGAGGGGGACATTGCCTCTGCTGGTTGAGTAGGAAGTGCGTGGGCACATGCGATCTGGTGGGCTAAGTGGATTATGAAGCTACTGAGGATGTGGGGTGGTGATCTTCTTAGCATGATATTGGAGTTATGCTATGGCAAATGCCTTTTTACGGAAGATAGGGTTGTACTATCACATGCATTTTGGAAGGGTTTGATGCATGTGTTGGTGACAGTGAAGCCACATCTGGTAATGTAGTCAGGAAAAAATGGTAAATTTCAGATTTTGATTAGATGATTGGACCGGGTGGAACATGCCTGATACTTTTGAGGATAGGAGAGAGGACTTTGTTTGCGGCACAGGTTTACGAGGTTCGAAGGGAGCATATTTTGTTATCCGATCTGAATTTTGCTTTTGACTGCTGTTTGATTATGAAGGCGAAAGAGTCCATGAAGGTGAGGGTGTATAAATGGTTGGTAAGAAGGAAGATGCTAATCAATAAGGAGTTCTGAAGCAGGTGAGGAGGAAACATGGACAGATTATGTTTGATCTACAGGTTGGGTAGGGGAATGTGGGCTACATGTCACACTGTTAGAGAATATTCTATAGAGAATATTCTATAGAATATTCTCCTTTGATAGGCCTGTCTGTAAGGCTATATAAGGAGCCCCACACCCCCTGTACTCATTAAGAAATTCTAATAGAATATCTGCCCCTTTGAGGGCTTCTTCCGTGGTTTCATCGCGCTCCTTAGGGGGTAGGGTTCTACGTAAATCTTTGTTCTTGATGTTTATGTTTCTTTATTTATCGATTCCGCTTCCGCTTCTCTGATTTCAACATGGTATCAGAGCGGGTTCGATTCTCGAGGATTCATGTTATGTTTTTATTTTAGTCGAGTTTCGATTGAATTTTTGTTCATAGATTTACTTTTGGAGAATGGTCAAATTCCAATTCAATTATAAGGTTTCATTCTGAAACCCTAGTTCTGTTTCAAGAGGCGGCGCACCCTCTTACTTCCAGGACACGCAGTTCCTGGATGGCACCCTCATCTCCTTAGCGCAGTCTCCAGGCGACGAGCAACATGCGCTCAAGGCCATCGAGAACAGCCTTAGCCCCTCCCGGGCGCTGCCGTTGTCGTTCATCTTGGCAGAGGTCTCCCATTCTCGACAGTCAGGCGAGGAAGGCAGTACGCGAGTCCAACAGACCTCCAGGCGCAGGACAGGTGCAGGACAAAGCCCAATTTCCAGACCTAGCCGCACCAAGCCCCCAGTTGGCGCAACATGTGGCGAGGTTCCATCACGATCTCTACGTCTCCTCTCATCTGTTCAAAGCTCCGAGCGGTGCTGATTGTGACCTTCAAGGCACCTCAGGCGACATCGCTCCAACGATCCAGGTTCCAGACGATCGCTTAAGGAGGCGTGCGCGAGCAGGTTCCAGCGCAGGCGGCGCTCCATGGCTCCAGGCGGAGCCTGTTGGCGGTGCTCCGATCTCCCACAGTGCTCCCAGGCGGGGAGCTTCTCCATCGACACCGCAAGTCACCCTCTCTAGTCGCAGACCGCCAGGAGATGGCATCTCTTCTCACTGCCATACCCACGAAGCTCATCAGGCGGCAACGTCTCTCCAACACCGCCACACTCTTGATGGTGCTCCCTTGATATCGCCGCGCCCTTGATGGGGCTCCTGCTTCGAGATCGCTACGCAGGGGGGATCTCCAGGAACACCTCTCTTTCCCGATCTCCATTAGCGACGCATGCCAAACAGAGGGTTTGAACCCTAATTACAATGTATTGGGCCTGCTTTACGGGCCGAAATAAAAAAAAAGACGGTGAACGGCTTACAAAAATTTTTGAGAAAAAAAACAAAAAATGGAGACGGCTATTAAAAAATGAATGAAAATAGCCGGAAAAAAGTTTTGCCGTAAAAAAGAAGTGGTTGAACGACTTAAAGAGAGAGAGAGAGAAAATTGAAGGAAATTTTTTTGCAATGATGCAAAAAAGCATGTTTTAGTTTCTCCCAACTTGATTAATGCTCCTATTCTATCAAGTATAAGAGAAAGGGGGAGTCAGAACTAAATTCTTCAGGACTTCTGTGCATCCACGGCTGACAGACCAACACTCCAGACTACTGCTTCTACTGATCATCTGTCTTTACCGAGCATCAACTTCTTCGTCGAGGCATATACTTCTTCTTTTACGACCCGATCAGTTCCCCGCGCTGGACTTCTTCTGCAGCGATTCTTCTCCAGACACGATAGAGATATGTTCCGGTGATCTGATATCGCAACGGCTCTACGTGCATGACAGAGATACGTTCTGATGACCTGAAAACCGCAGACCCGTCCTCGTGCATGGTCCTCTACCAGCAACGGACATGTGTTCTTGTGATGTATCGTGTGAAGATGTGTTGTATACTTTCTTTTTGTTGCAAGCTGCAGCTTTCTCAGCTCCAGCTTGAGGGGGAGTGTTAGAGAATATTCTATTAGAGAATATTCTATGTGGCTATTTGTTAAGAGAATATTCTATAGAGAATATTCTATAGAATATTCTCCTTTGATAGTCTTGTCTGTGAGGCTATATAAGGAGCCCCACACCCCCCGTACTCATTGAGAAATTGTAATAGAATATCCGTCCCTTTGAGGGCTTCTCCCGTGGTTTCATCCCGCTCCTTAGGAGGTAGGGTTCCACGTAAATCTTTGTTCTTGATGTTTATGTTTCTTTATTTATCGATTCCATTTCCGCTTCTCTGATTTCAACACACACAAACTTGTGATATAGAATGGGTAGTTGTGGGTGGGTCAGTTACTTTTTTGTGCGGGCTTCAGTACCAACTGGGTAGGCGACTTTATAGAAGATGATGGCATGAATGGCCTGCTAGCAATCCTATGTGCCATGTGGAGCAAAAAGAGCAAAATCGTATTCAAAGGGCGAGAGGCATAATGTCGAATATGTGGTGCACATTGTGGAGGCATTATATGTGTCCCTGGTGTCATTGCGTTGAAAGTGGACCAGTAAGAAAGGGTGGGTTGCTGCTGTATTGTAGTGGTTTTATCCGTTTTAATTAAATTTTGGATGTTATCCTGCGATGGATGATTATCCTTTGGCTTCTCAAAAAAAGATTCGTTTTGGTTTTGTCTAGATCAAGTAAGACACTGTAATTGAATCGTAATAAACTGCTTGTAACGATCTCATAACCAAATTTGCATCTTATTGATTACTGGACAATGATTCCATAGAATCCATTTCCGGAGTCATATCTGGTAGGTCTTTTAAAGCTAACTGATTTTTCTTCTGTCTGCTGTTTGATTAATATCAGGAGAGACAAGCTTATCTTGAGCAGCTTCATGCCGAGTCTCAGAGACTGCTAAGGGGTGAGGAGTCTGAAGTGAATTCTTTATTTTCTTATCCTGGTCCCCGGAAACTGAAGAGATGAGAGGCTCACCCCTTTAATATTGTGCGTTTTTGTTCTTTTAGAGACCAAGAATGCTTCTTTCAAATCTGCACCACCAGTTCAGAAGCCAATATCTTCTGTTTTGGAAAAGATTCGTCTCAGGAAATTGGAAATGTTAAAAAAGTCTGTTCTTTGGATCTCACCTGTCTGCCGCAGTTTGTTTCTCATTGAAACATTATCTGAACGGAGGGTCACTTTTTAGTTTCTTTATTACAGGTCTAACGAATTTTACGATCTTGAATCTCCTGCGGAAAATGAAACTTGTGAGAACAGTAATCTTTGGGCCCCTGTTGTCTCTTGTTCTCAGAGTGGCAAGAAGGATAATTCCGAGAATGCTGAAGAGGTAGATGGTTTAGTAAATGTTTATAATGACTGTTTTGCTTTGGTCTGAATCAATGCATCCCTTTTGGACACACCTGTTAGCTTCAGGAGACAGATTTTACACCTGATAAGACTGATGCTGATGCTGTAGAAGCTTTAGATAGCCCCAGTGGGAATAAGCATCATGAATCGGTGAGTATTTTTTTTATAAAAAAGTTGGTGCTGGTTTATTTTTTTTATTTGTAGTTGAGTATTATTTTGGCTGGTGTGACTAAAATTGTCCGTGGATTATGTTGTTTTATTTCTCACATGCAGCAGATTGTTTACACGTGCATGGCACTCCTAACTACATAATTACTAGAAGGATAATGTTATGGTAGTTTCATGCTTAGTCATTTGCAGGCATCGAGTTTGCATTAAAATAACAAAATTCTGCAATAATAAAGATATTAGACTTTCACAACTTCCTTTAGTTCTTAAATGACTGTGGACCTCCAGTATTTTGTGGCATGCCAACAGTTTCCTAGATGCCGTTTTTAATGGAAATGGTTGTCCTGTTTACTTACGCTGTAACTTGGATTTTCTAACTTACCGAGCCAGTGTATTTATGACATTGTTTTGGCCATGTACTTTTGTATTTATCAATTTTTAGGTCTACCTATGCCAGGGATTTTTCGTAACATACAGGTTTATCATGGTGCTCTGTGTTCACCTCCACATGGGGATTCATCAATTGATGTCAATGCAGGTCTGAATGCATACTAGAAGTGTCATGTCCTTTGCAATTTTGCTTAAAAGAAGAGTAAAGAGGAGGGAGCTATATTGGTGCCCCACTGGGTTGTATGGGCTGCAAGTCTGCATTACTATTTTCACCTCTTTGTTTCATCTTTATGCTGTAGTTCCCGCAATATTACACTGATATTCCTTCAGTGGTTTTGTACCTGTGAAAAGAGGGAATGCCCAAAGAAAAGAGCATGCCCTTTTTGTGAGACCTCAGCCTCCTTGTCGCCTCATATATTCATATTCGAGATTATTCAATTCAAACTAAGAAACACACTATTTGCATGGTTATGACATGGTATCATTGTCGACCCATGCATTGAGAAATGAATGTGTTGACATAACAAATCACGTCAATAAAAAAAGCCCAGTTTTCACAGAGATAGATGTGTGCAAATATGTACAAGACACAACTAAAGTATAGGGGCATGGAAGGTTTATTTTTCTTCCAGGCATTCCTCTATATTGTCTTTGTTTGGGACTTTTAGTTACCATATATGATATATCAATCTGCTATGAATTCACTATGTTATGAATGACTCATGTGGAAGATAGTGTAGGGTTGCTGCCTCAATTGGGTGATTGGATGTTGTGGAATAATTCATTGTGTGGTAGCATCATGTGTTTAGCCCCTTGTCGCTTATTGTGATAGTTATGAGTGGGGCATATACATAGGACCTTGTATTGCATGTTTCAGTGAGAATAAACAATAACAAAAACAAAGCCTTTTTTCGCATTAAGTAGGGTCGGCTACATGAATTCTTTGCCTCCATTCAGATCTGTCTTGGGTCAATCTCGGACTTAGATCCAAAAAACTAAGATCCTTTTGTATAGTCTCATTTCAACACTTCTTGGCCCTTCCTCGCTGTCAAGCCCGCGGATTGGATTACCTGTTTACACATCATTCACGGTATTATATTTGCTACCGATCGTATTAGGTTACGGAAATTGAGGGAAATTTTTTGCGTTTCGAAATGACATTCACAATTAGTGTAAACAACCACAGAACCAACAACAAGTATCACCAATTCACATTTCATTAATTTCCATATACAATTACATGTAACAAAAGAAACTGCAATATGTACATGTATCCCAAAATGTAACAGAAAAAAAGGGAAAAACATAAACATTATTCTGTACATAAACTGTCACATGTGTACGACGAGTGTAATAACGGAAGTTTGGGATCATCTGTCAGTCTACTGCGATGCGTGCGCTTTGCTTGCCACATATGTTCAGAACAAGAGAAATGTTACAATTGTTTAATACAATCTGGCATATTAAAATAACAGGTAAGTTAGTGTTTTCAAAAGAAAGAAAGTAGATAGGTATTGAAATTTAAATTTACAAGCTACTTACATAAAAGTATGTTTTCAAGCTATTATGTATGTAAATACCCTGATCACCCATCACCCCATAACTTTCCATATATAATATTTTTATATATAAATTAATGATCATATGTAGGTTATTATCTTTTTATCATTTAGAGATCATGTTGATGGATCTTGATATTGAGGATGATGAGTCTCTGATCTGTTCTTTATTTCTGTCTAATTTCTCAAGTCTAATGGATAGTATGTGGTCTTGGTCTGAATGTGACTTTACACTATGACTCTAAAGCGTGAAGAATACCTCAAGGTTGGGGTGCCTCTGTAGACATGTGGTGGAGTATAATGAATCCTAACTAAGAAGGCACGCGGTAGAGTATAATGCATCCTAACTAAGAAGGCACGTGGTGGAGTATAATGCATCCTAACTAAGTTCCCAACATGTCAACTAGCTTCTTCTGACATATGTAGTAGTAGTTTTAAGATCTGATTAAAATGTCGATGATTAATGATTGACGATGATTGATGATTTCTGCACCAAGCTCAAATGTAACTAACTCAACTGTTGTCAACTAAATTGTAACACATCACCAAGCCTATTGGCGGAACTGTAACTAAAACTCAAGCGGTGAGGAAGTCTCCTAAGAGACTTTTCCGCTTCGCCCTCTAAGTGGAAGTGCAATCCAGTAGAGGGCTAGGCCTACTTCAAAACTATGCCCTTGAGACGAGTGGGAGAGACTTTCCGGAAGAGTCACTCCAAAAACCGGCCTGACTGGTACGAGCAAACGAGCTCGTAAAGTAAAACCAAAATCGAGGGTCCCCTAGCCTAAGCACCTTAAGAACAGAGGGTCAATGGAACTGGTTAAAAACACGGATCCCTACAAAGCATAAAAATACCGCGAGCTCGCGTAAAAATTATAAAAAAGACTGGGATCCTAGATCCACATACTTGGCGGTTGCTGCCTTAATTAGGCTTCCTATCTCCCGCCCAACTGAGGGTCATCGTGCCATCACACAGTCAAGTGTAAGGGTCACTATGACCGACATTATTAATCATCATCATCATCATCATCGATTCACCGGTATTTTCACTTGCTTGATTATTTCTTTCTTCATTCTTTCTATGTTCAACTTTACAGATCTAGAGTGATCCTTTCATGAGTATTAAAAGTCATTAGATCTAAAATGATCCTTGCATTTCGCATTGTCACAATCTCGATGATCAACATGCATTAGGCTCCATATTTTACTCTTATTTCTTGGTTCATGGCCTCAAATTTCAATGAAATTCCACCGAATTTCTCAGAAATTTCCATTTCTCTAGGTCACCGAAATCAAAATGCTACCTTATTTCATTTTCTAGGATTTCAACAAAATATCACCGAAATGTCAACGGAATTTCATCGAAATTGCATGTTGTTTCGGTGATACAACAAAAATAAGGGAATCTACCTTTCACTTTAATCAGAATGTGCATATATTAATGAATTTTCACTTATTTATTCATTGTTGTGTTGATTTGTTAGAGTATTTTATGTTCTTTAAAGAAGTTTCTTTAGTTAGTTTCTAAATTTTACATTTAAAACCAAACCAAATCAGTTAGCCACAAGATTTAAGAGTTAAATTCAAGTTTTAACTGAAGAGCTTTATTTTTTTTTCTTTTTATTTGATATATATGTTTTGATTAGTAGTTCTTTTATGTGTCACCTCATTCTTATTGACGAGGTAATTATCATGGCTTTTGCTTCCAGTTTAGTATTCAATTCTGACTCTAGGCAACACGCTGCTCTATATATCAATATATGTGATGATTATGATGATAATATTACCGGTTTAAAAAAACGACAATAATATTACTTAAAAACTTGTATTTACAATTCTATTTTACAAATAAGTGTCTAGTTCTATTTTATTTATTGACTTTTGAATATTAAAAACCTCAGTTTTTAGAAAAAAAATCAAGTTTGGAGTCTTTTCCAAGATTTTTGATGATTTTACCAAATTTCTCTGAAATTTCTCTTTCTGAACATTATGGCAAAACAAAATCGAAATCCAAAATTTAAGATTTTGCTTTCTTGCGGCTTCTCTCTATTATATGGAGTACGCGCGACTGTGTAAGGGCTAAGTTGTTAGCAACCTTTCTAGTCTTGTGACTGTAAGTATTTGCCTACTATCAAGTTGGATATAGATTATGCTTGTGAATGCTATGCAGTTTCTTGGTGTTAGTTCATTTGTTTGTATTTTGTATAACATGTATTTTACGATCACAAGCTATACAATGCATCTACTAGACATACATATTAGAATATATTTTTACTATCATGAGAGAATGTGGATTGAATTGCGAGTATAGCATTACAAAATTTATATGTAGATGGAATGGGGATGAAATGACACCCCAAAAATTGTCACCAATCATTTCTGCACATAAACAGATGACAGGCAGGAAAAAAGATAAATTTGACAAAGTATTCGCTGACGATTTATGCGAAAAATCCACTTGTTCATTCGGAGATTTAAAGAAAAAGTCCACGTAGAAAAACATAATTCTTAGATGATTTCTGTTGACTTTCCTTTATGTGTATGCAACTTTAATCAACTAAGGGGTTCTAATGGTCTATTTGTATTTTTTGTATTGAACGATGTTCAGTATAAGCTGTTTTTTAAACAATTTCCCACTTTTTTGCCCCGGCCGCTTCTATTATGTCAGAAGTTGAAGCTTACTCAGAGTGCGCGATTTATATTTATTTTTGTACCTATACTAATTAAACTGATATTTTGCCTATTCTTTGTGGTGTAAGTTTGCAGCTCCCAACGTCTATTTATTTAAAAATTATGTTTCATAAGATGCCTGTTGTGTCTCAGTTTGTCTGCACTTAAATTTGATGTTAATTGCTATGTGTTCCCCTTTCTAAACGTGTATATTTTGCAGGTTCTAGATAGTAATTATGAAGATGTGCATTATGGTCCAACAGTTGGCTTAAAGGTCTAATACTCTGCCCTATTTTACACTTATAAAGCTTAATAATAGCTACCTGCAGAGTGCAAAGCTGAAGGTGCATTTGTAATTTACACAGGACTCTTTAAGCTCTCCAGTCAAGTATGAGGATAAGATAAGATCTGGAAAACAAGTTGATAGTTCACAGGTGAAAGCTTCTTCTCAAGAAAATAATGTCTCATCCTTGCCAACAACGAACCCAAATAGTGGCGCAGATCTATCAGATGGCACGTTAGTATTTCAAAACTCTCTTCTATAGCAGTGATTTTTTTGGGTTTGTGGTTCGAAATCATTATAGCATCTAACCTACAATATGCAAGTATTTACTCATGACTTTTGTTTCAGTGGTGGACCTGCATTTTCCTCAAGCTGTGTACATGTCTCCCCCAGCTTTCCGATCCCTTGCAAACATCCCAATCCAACCTCTGATGATTTCATTTTTTCTCGCTAGGTCATGTTGTGCCGCTCCTCTCTCTGGCACCTGATTCTCTTTTTGCAACATGCCTCACTAGACTATGTCCATTTGACCTCAATTACCCTTTCACGCATCGCCATTCTGCATAGGTACATTCTCTCCACATTCCACCAAGATCTTCCGACATTTGGGGGTTGCCACACTCGAGGACACTTGATTGTTGGTTCACCATTGCACATTGTAATCCCATATAACCATCAATCATCCAACTCATTTGCATCCCTCCACACGTCACGACCCCTTAACCTCACTACTATCGATCAACATTTAAACCCTCTGAATGTTGCGGATCCTCACAAAGGCTACAACGATGCCCACTTGCTCGTCAACATTTTTTTTATCAAAGTGGTCAGTTATGTTGAATGGACCCTCGGCTCCTTCAAAGCTCCATGGCTTTCGGCTTTTTGTGCTTTACAACCTCTTATGTCTCTCTGGAATCTTTTGGTGTTGATCCATTGACACTTTGTGCCCCTTGGAGGAATTTGACATTCAAGCCTTTTGAAACCCTATATGCATTGTGGTCCTGTAAGCTATCTCGTGATACTTTGGCAACTGTTTGCACATGTTATAGTTCTTCAACATCTCTTCTCCTTTACAACCCTTCATGCGTTTGTTTCGTCACATGCTCCACAACTTCGAATTCCTCACAACAATGCTTCAGTGTATAATTTTTTATGATAACTAAAACCTCTCAATTGTCATCGTGTCATTCCGTCATGACTTGTAATTTTGTGTATTTGATATTTTTTGTTAGCATTATTATAATGAGCTCTTTGAATATGTGTGATGTTGTTATTGCTTATTGGATGTGTCATAGGTATCATTGCTTATTGCTAAACAGTTCATGTATGTGGGTCATTGGATCTCTCCATGATCCAATTACCACATGCACCCGTGTTAGTCCCACATTGTGTAGGAATGGGATTTGGTTATGTTCGTGGGCTATATAAGAAGCTCCATACCCTTTGTATTCACTGAGAGAAAAGCATAATGAAGTATCCGGTCTTTTGAGACTTTCTCCCACGGTGTCATCCCACTTCTTATGGAGTAGGGTTCTATGAAAACCTATGTGTTCTTTCATGGTTTTTATCTCTTTCTCTCTGGTTATCGCTTCCACATTGCGTTTTCTACATGGTTCTTGGATTTGTTCTTAAAGTTTTGTTTCCTATGTTACTGTTGGAAGAAATGAGTACGTTGTTTATTCCACAAACCCTAGGCTCTCTTATATAGGAGAGGAGCCTATGGGTAAACTACATAAAGAGTTCATAAGAAGAAAGAAACAATACAAAATAACATAACTGCATAACATAACATATATCTCTACACACCCCCTCAAGATGGAGCATAGATGTCTATCATACTCAGCTTGGACGAGCATTTCTGAAATGGTCCTCTAAGTAATGCCTTGGTGAAAATATCTGCAGTCTGGTCCCCTGAGCTGACGTGAGATGTGGAGATAAAACCCCTCTGAATCATATCTCGTATATAGTGACAATCAACCTCAATGTGCTTGGTTCGTTCATGAAATGCTGGATTATTTGCAATAAATATAGCAGCTTGATTGTCACATTCTAGCGCCATAGGAAGTGGCACATCTATATATAGATCAGTAAGAATAGCTTTAACCCACATCATTTCTGTACTGACTTGGACTATAGCCCTATATTCATACTCTGCACTGGATCTGGCTACAAAAATTTCTTCTTGCTTCTCCATGAGATGAGAGAATCCCCAACATATACAGCAAATCCAGTGGTGGACTTCCTATCTTTAGGACATCCTACATAATCTGCATCTACCCATGCTGAGATAGTGATCTCCTTGCCTTTCTTAAATAATAGACTTGCAATAGGTTGTAGAGAAGTTGGCGGAGGTGGTCAGCTATGTTGGGGTAAAGTTGACCGAGGCATCCCTCTCTATTGCTAGATAAGTTAATTTCTTGGGTAACTAGATAAAAGGATGGCGATGGGTTTATTGTGTGAGGCCTAAAAGGCGGATGTGGTGTGCCTATAAGAGTCAAAGATGGAATATTAGGACATATTTTCATGGAGATCGGTTGCAGGATCCTGGTTGTCTGAGTTCCAGGAAGTCCCCTCGGTGGTAGCCTCGAGGGGCATTGCGGTTATCTAGAGCGATGATTTGCTGGAGGTGGAGTCGATGAGTGCTACTCGGATCCTTTCTATTCTTTGCGGAGGCATTCTAATACGATTCTTTCTTGATGTCTATGGTTTATAGTCCACTATGGGTTCTTGCTTCAGTTGAACTGTGTGAGGAGCTAGGGATGATGATGTCTCGCTTTCTGGATTCAGTTTAGATTGTGGCCATGACTTCAGTGTCACTTTGTTTGTTGTTGATCGTGCAGGTGGTAGGGGAGGGGTGGATCATGGATCCCCTCTTTTTGCTAGCTTTGTTGAGGAATGTTATTGGAGGTATTGTATGCTAAAAACTCTTCATACACATAGTGTAACTCCTCTTCGAGAGGTCTCGTCTGGATCGGTTCTTGGCTCTGTGGAGTTGGAGGGGTTCTTGTTGACAAGTATGGTTTCACTTCCCCATTCTCACTCTGATCATATGCATATTTGCTGGAACTTGGGGGAGGGACCATTCGGGCAACTTGTTTCCTTTCGAGCGCTTGTGGATGTAGGACTTCTGCGAGAGGGTCTTGCTCTATTGGCAGGGGTAGGTAGCAAATGGTTTGGTCTTGAGTGATGGTTGGAATCTGCATAGTATGTTGTTTGAGTTCAAGAGGAAGATCCATACGTGTAGGGGGTTGTAGAGGGATGATATGCGACGGAGGTTCAACATGAGGAATCGAATGCTGATGGAGGGGGAATGTTGGCAAGGTGTAAAGAACACAATGTTTTGTTGGAATATGACAAGCAAAGGGAGATTCACTAGTGGCAACAGTCGAGGCATACTTGATTGAGGGAGGGGGATGCGAACTACCGCTACATTTACTCGGTGATGAATAAGCGAAGGAGGCGTAACATGGTGCACTCCATCGAGATTGTTGGGGAGACTTCGGAGGGTGACCAGACTATTGGGAGTGCGTTGAGCCAACATTTTCATCATGAGTTTAGCTAGCACATGGTTATTATTGATGCCGGGTGGGAGACTAGAAATATGCCATGTTTGTCTGAGTTGCATATCGAGGAGCTTACATGTTTGTATTCCATTGTTGAGGTTTCTTGGGCGATTTTTGACCTAAATACGGATGAGTTCCTGGTTAAATCACTGTCCCCATTCAGACGTCGTCTATTCCCAGTAGACATATAATAAATCGGGTCTCGATGGCTTCTAAGATTATAGCTGATTGGAATTGGAGGAAGGTCAAGGGATTTTTGTGGAAGGTTGATTTCTTCAAGGTGTAAAATTGTGTGGATTGGAGATTTATTTGTGTGTCCATTCATCACATGGGTTTTCATGATGAGTGTGGATGAAGAAGTATGCGACATCTTTTTATGCAGTTTTTGTGAATGTCATACATGTTCGGGTTTTCCCCCAATTGTAGAGTGGTGTTCATCAAGAATGCCTGATGGCGCCACCGCTCTTTGTTTTGGGGGTTAATGCCCTTTCCAGATGGTTACCATGACAATAGATGGTGGTTTCTTCTGTGCTTTTGTTGTGGGAGATATTTTTATATTTGTCTTGTAGTATGCTGATGACATTATTTTCTTTGTGGAGGGTGACACTGGTTCGATTGAGGGAGTTGATATGGTGCTTGAGCTATTTAGGATGGTGTGTGGGTTGTAGATCATCATGGCAAGTCATCTTTTCTTCTTTTTCTGATGAGCTAGATCGATGTTGTGGGGTGCATGACATCACTCGGGACTTAGCATGGGGCACTTCGGATCATATATTTGCATTTATTGCTGTTGGGGGCAAGCTGTCGAGGTTGGTTGATTCCTTATCGATTGTGGAGAAGCTGGAATGGAGTTTGGTGGATCTCATGCTTATATAGGGAAGGCTATTTGGTGCTATTGTAGATGATCTTATTTGCTAATCCGATCTTGTCATGTTGATGCGCCTTCTGTCAGTTGGGGTTCGAGGGAAACTTGAGGTGTTGAGGACGAAGTTCTTTTGTCATCATAGGGAGGATACACCTGCCCCTAAATGTGGATACAACTTAGAATTATAACATATACAAAAATCAAAACTTAAATACTCATATGTGGAAAGATGAATAATGAATTGAATTACAATGAGGCCTTGGAGTTCTCTTATATGGAGATGAGAACTCTTGTTAGGCAAATTGCATAATAGAAACACAAAGAAATATATATACATAAAAAACAGGGAAAGATAAACTATCTCTCAACACTCCCCCGCAAGATGAGCATAGCTGTCGATCATGCTCAGCTTGGAACAACACATCTGAAATGACCATTTGGTTAGAGCCTTGGTGAAAACATCTAGTGGATGTTCCCTTGAACTGGTGTGGGAAGTAGAGATAAAATCCTTCTGAATCACGTCACAAGTGTAGTGACAAATCCACCTCAATGTGCTTGGTTCTCTCATGGAAGGCAGGGTTGTTTGCAGTGAAAAGAGCAGATTGATTGTCGCATTGTAGATGCATGGGAAAGGTGCATCAATAGCTAGGTCAATCAAAATGGATCTGATCCACATCGTCTTAGTGGTCCCTTGTGCCATGGCTTTGTAGTCTGTAATTTGACTTTGCACTAGATCTGGCAACCACGACATCTTGCGTAATCTGCATATGAGCATTGCTATAACGACGAGGGATGTCCCTCTGCTAAAGAATAGACTAGTATCGGAAGAAGACTTCAGGTACCTCAGAATCATGTGAATGACATCCATATGTGCCTTTCTCGGCTGCTCCATAAACTGGCTAGTTCTGTTTGTTGCAAAAGAGATGTCTGGCTTGGTGATGGTCACATATAGGAGCTTCTTAACAAGCTCCATGTATCACCTCTTGTCTACTTCCTCGGTATAATCATCACATTGCTTCATGCTAGGGTCCAGAGGAGTAGTGTCAGGCCTACAATCTACCATATCTATCTCAAAGAGAAGATCATTAACGTACTTACTCTACGTCATAACAAGACCTCGTTGGTTCCTAACAAACTGAAGCCTTAGGAAGTAATGTAGATTGCCAAGGTCCTTGATGACAAACTATTGTCCAAGGAAATCCTTAGCCTCAGGAATACCATGCACATCATGTCATGTAACAATGATATCATCAACATAGATCAATATAGCAATTATCAAAGTTTAAAAAAGCGTGAGGCGATTCGAGACGTTCTTCCGAAATGTGAGGCGAGGTGTAAGCCTCAAGGCGGTCGAGGCGTAAGCCTCATTTTTTTTGGAAAAAATAAAATTAGCAAAATAAATTAAAAATACATACAATAATATTAAGTTTTGCCAAAACATATTAAAAAACAATTTCACACTAGTAAAAGATACAACACAAGTGATGAAAGAATTGAAGTTCAGAAAAACTAATATTAGGCATGTGATTGCTTCGATATTCACAACAAAACACAATAATTATTTTACTCTATGTGTTTCTTTTCAACCATGCTTCTTCATATCTGTGATAACTATTTTAAGAACACCTAAATAACATCAAGTTGCACACTTGCAACTATTATAGAAGTTTCATTACAATTCAAATACAATCACATACGTTGTGTACAATAGAACTAGTATGTATGGATGCAATATGATAAATTGAACATGATGTATACAAAATCATCGAGCTTCGCTTGTTTCAAGCAATCTCTTCTCTTTGTATGGACTTATTTATAAATATATGCCAGGTTTATTATGGAAAAACTACTAGCATAAAAATATATAATCTTTAAGGCAAAACAATGCCATATGCAAAGCTCATAACCCAAAAGTAAAAAAAGCCTTGCCCTTGAGGCTTACGCCTCAGCCTCACATCGACCGCCTCATCACCTCATGCGCCTAACAGTACCTCGAGGCTTACACCTCTGAACTTCTGGGTGAGGCTCAAGCCTCGAGACGCTTTTCTCTCTCGAAAAATGCTTCGAGGCTTTTGCCTCAACACCTCTAGGCACACTTTTTAAAACAATGGAAATTTCACCTTTCGAGTCTTCTGAACAAATAATGAATGATCTGCAGTCGCTCTTGTAAAGCCATGTTGCTCTATCAAGTTCGAGAGCTTTTGGAACCATGATCTGGGACTCTGCTTAAGGCCATAGATATCCTTATAAAGTTTGCAGATCTTCTAACAGTCCCCTCAGCAACAAACCCAGGTGGTTGTTGCATATAGACTTCCTCTTGTAAGTTACCATAGAGAAATGCATTCTTCACATCAATTTGATACATGGTCCAATCTCGTATCACTGCAACAAGAAGGATCCGAAGTGTAGAGTGAGGAGTCACACGCATGGAAGGCTGTATCGATATCGATATCGTTTCGATATCGTATCGATACGATATTTCGACGATATATCGCTGAAATATCGCCCATATCGACGAACCTTTGCGAAGAAAATGCATGGAAATCGGGATATATCGCCATATCTGTGTCCATATCGGTCCCATGTCGATATCGATGTATCGGCGATATATCGCCGATATATCACGATATTTCCTTCCATGGCCACACGGGAAAAAGTATCCTGATAGTCCACCCCATATGTCCGGTTGAATCCACGAGCCACAAGCCTCACCTTGTAGCAATCAATACTGCTGTCTGCACGGTGCTTCATTGTGAATACCCACTTGCATCCAACCACAAAGGCCTTTATAAGGGCACGGCAAGGCTCCACATACCACACGACTGTAGCACGACCATCTCCTCCATAGCGAGACACCACCGATTGTCTCGCATAACCTTCTGGTATGTTTGTCGGATCTTTGCAGCTGGCAATCCCACGACAAACCTTCTGAAATTCTCTGAAAGACGCTCTAATGATACATGGGCAACGAGAGTGCATGGCACACGTATGCCTTCGCTTTTGTAGAGCAATGAGCACATCAAGATCTCTAGTGTTATCTGTGACCTGTTAAGTAGGCTCTTGTGATGGCACCTGCTCTTCATGTAAAGTGGCTTGCTGTGCTGCATAGACAAATCACCAGTGCCTTTAGTAGAAACAATGTGCTCAGAACATACATGGGACACGATGGATGACAGGGAAGGCCCATGAGCAAGATGGACAATAGTTAGCCTGTGATTGTAAATGTGTGATAGAAACTAAGCCAACGTCCTTGGTGGTGGGGACGGAGGAGCAACCATAGTAGGACCGTAGGATGTGACGGTAGAGGTGGTGGCGGAGTACGAGCAACCACAATAGGAGGTGGTGATGAAGAAGGATGGGGTGGTATGTGTACATCCTCCCTTGACTCAGAGGCAATCATCCTATCACATATAGGAGTAAAGTTCATAACTGACTCAAAAGGTGACATCAACACCAACATAGTACTTTTGTCTAACATGATCAAAGCAACAATACCTTTTTTGGGTTTGAGAGTATCCCACAAAGACACACTTGACAGCTTTGGGAGGGAACTTGTCTTGACCAGGGGTCAGATGGTGAACAAAATCCACTGAACCAAAGACATGAGATATTAGCGAGAAAAGATCCTTATCGGAAATGCAATCGAAAAAGGAATCTTTTCACCAAACACATTGGATGGCATTGTGTTGACCATGTAACAAGAAGTAAGAACAACACCTCCAAAAGGAGTAGGGCACACGACTCTGAATGAAAAGAGTCCTATTCACATCAAGAAGATGCCGTCGTTTGCTTTCTGCAATACCGTTCTACTGAGAAATGTAAGGGCAAGAAGTCGGATGTATGATGTCATGAGACTTGAAGAAATGAGATAATTGAGTAGTATAAAACTCTAAGGCATTATAAGAACTGACATATTTGAACGTAGCAGAAAATTGAGTAGTGCCCTCCCACGATAGCATGATTAGGCCCCATCTGGGTTGCACGAGGGACACATCGTGTCTCCCTGATCTCACCGCTCCTGCAGTGTATTTCCAGTGACTCTGACATGTCTTTCACGCGACTCCAATGCGTTTCCAGTACATTTTCAGGGCATCCTCTACAATTGTTGGCCTCTTAAAGGCCCATTGATGTCAAAGGAGATATAGATCTTCATATCCAGTGATTATTGGAGGTGTCTACCTCCCCAAGACTTGACAGATGGTGTCTAACCCGCTGTGATCAAAGTTTGAAAAAACTAAAAACGGAACGAGGCGGTTTCCCTGGAATCGAGGCGAGGCGTAGCCTCGAGGCAGTCGAGGCGTAAGCCTCAGTTTACAAGGAAAAAACCTATAAAAACTACAACAAAATATATACTAATGAAATTATATATATTCTAGCTAACATATGATATAAATTACTATAATATATGATGAAATTACAAAGATAGGAACACCGAGAGGAAAGATATACAAGTGTGTGTGCCTTTTTACTAATTTTCCATCCAATCAGAGATTAACTCTGTTGATATTCCCCTGAATTCTAACCATCTAACCTAAGTTGAAGAATCGTCGTATGCACCCCTAGAATTTTTTATTAAGGATTTTATTTCTATTCGGATATATTGATCTGTTTGAATGGTAGTAGTACATAAAAATAAGTTTACGGGTAATTTTTTCTATGATACTTGTGGATTTGTATGTTTAAGGGTATAATTTAAGAGTTTTTTGACATGATTGGACATGTTTAATAGTAAATATGAACATGAAAGCGGCCAAATTTAAGCATTCATTTTATATAATTATATCCTAAACAACTACACTTTTATAAAGATCTGAAATTGCTAATAGGATAAATGAATTAACATAAAAAAATAATTTGAAAAAAAATGCCTCGGCGAGCGCCTCGCCTCCGCCTCAACCGCCTCGACTAACTGAGGCGGCCGCCTCTCGGGACCCTGTTGAGGTGGTCGTTCAGAGGCATTTCTGGCCGCCTCACCTCGAGGCGCATGCCTCGTGCGCCTCGAGGCACGTTTTTTTGAACCATGGCCGTGATACCTAACAATCATGGGTTTAAATCTTGATGAGACCAAACAGTTTTTTACTTCGTTAATGTGATGGCACAAGGAACATCCATCAAACTCAATGGTGATGGTATATACACCCTTTGGTCTTGGGCATTCAAGGTCTTTGTAGGAGGCCAACAAAAGATTTTCGTTCTCACAAAGGACCCATTAAAGGAGACAGATAAAGACTATGGTACTTGGCTCAAAGACAATTACCGGATCATGAGATGAATGACCAACAATATAGAGCCGCCTAATATTGCCGCAAATCTGTTGTTCAAAGAAACTGCAAAAGAGATGTGGGAGGAGCTAACCCAAACCACTCGTAACAGACCATCAAGTCCTGATTTCTCTATATTTATATGTGGATCGGTTTGCGTCCTAAAGAGAGTCCACTTTGGTGTACTATCAGACTCTTATAGGGCTTTATGAGAAGCTTGCTATCTTCCGACCAACATTTTGCGCGAAGCATGTGTTAGAAATGTCATAGTGGAAAGTTTGCAAGTTCTTGTCAGGGGTTCACCCTTGATCTCAGTATGTGAAGGATCACTTTCTCACATCCAGTACCTTGCCGACTCTCATGGTGATTTTCTGACGGCTTCAGGAGATTGAGACTTTTATTTGTTGGATCCTTGCTCTGGACTATGCGGAGAGTTCTGCTTTCTCTGCTTACTTTAGACAGGGAGGTTGATATGGTACTCGCGGTGGACGAGGCCGTGAAGGTAGACGTGGATGTGGTCGTGAATCGAGTCTTGGATGTGGGCGTGAACCTTCTCAGGGACGAGGTCGAGGCACTGTGCATCCTCCTTGCACCCATTGTCAACGGATGAGTCATCATCCTGATCGCTGCTGGGACAAATCTAGCTTTCCTCGGGCACATATTGCATCTACAGATGATGGTGCTACATGGACATAGTGCATCAGGTTAATTTTAGTCTAAGTAGACAATGCATCTCAATCACTGATTACTCTCGTCTGTTGCAGTTGTTACATACTCCTAGGGCTTCTTCCAATGATAGGGCACCTAAAACACATTTGGCTACCACATTAGGTACTATAGCCAATTGAATTACAGACACAACCCTTGTATGGATAATTGATTCCGGAGCCTCCACTCATCTGACGGGTGAAGGTAGCTTGTTAACTTCTTCTCAACCTTCTTCCACTGTGAAATCGGTGCTGGTAGCCAATGGGGCTCACTCCTCTGTCATAATTGTAGGGAATATGGAGCTCTCACCTAAATTTTGCCTCACTAGAGTTCATTGTGCTCCTGATTTCCCTTTGAGTTTGATATTTGTTTACAAATTATTTGTTGAGAAAAGTTGGCTTATGGAACCCTCCTTTAAAGATATTGTCATGAATCACTGGTATCATTCCCCGGCCTCGGGCTCGGCGGCGGTTAAACTCTCTCAGAAGCTCTCCTCCTTGCGTCGGGTTCTGGTTGATTTCAAAGCTACCACTAGACATTCGCGTAAGGCTACTCGTATCGATGCGGAGAATCTTATTGTGCTCCTTGACTCCACGGAAAACGATCGTGACCTTTCTATGGTCGAGCTTCATGAGCGCTCTGATGCTATTGCGCGGGTTCAGGCCGAGGATAAAAAGCGTTGTATTGAATGGCGTCAAAGGTCTAAGGAAAAATGGATCAAAGAAGGCGACGCCAACACGTCCTTCTTCCATCGGGCGGCTAGCAACCGGAGGCGCATTAACTATATCCGATCTATCTCCATCAATGATGAAATGTTCTCGGGCGATCATGCGATGGGTACTGCCATCTCTGACCATTTCAGACGTTCTTCTACTGCTCTCCCTCCTCGGCGGTGGCGCTGGCTCGGGGGGGGGGCACGGGTTTCGGATGCGGACTCCTTTTTTCTCACTTGCCCTATTTCCTTGGCGGAACTTAAGACTGCTGTGTGGGGCCTGAATAGTGATTCCTCCCCGGGTCCGGATGGTTTTCCAATTTCCTTTTACAAGGATTTCTGGGACGTGGTCTCGGGGGACGTGCTCGCAGTGGTCTCCGACTTTTGCTCTGGCAACCTTGGCTTTGATCGTATCAACAGGGCTCACATTGTGCTTATTCCGAAGAAGTCCCCAGCCCTTCGCCTCGACGACTTCCGTCCTATTGCCGTCTCCAACGCTATTTATCTCATTGTTGCTAAAACCTTGGCAAACCGTTTATCGCAGATCTTAGACGGCCTCATCTCTCCGGTTCAAGGTGCGTTTATTAAAGGAAGACATATTGCGGATTGTATTCTTGTGGCGTCGGAGATTGTGGCTGATTGGAAGAGGGAGAAAAAGAAAGGAATTTTATGGAAAATCGACTTTGCTAAAGCTTACGATTCGATTGATTGGCGCTTTCTTTGGTCTGCTCTACATCGGCGGGGATTCCCGAATGTTTGGATTTCTTGGATGCGCAGATGTCTCCACGGTCTCTCTTTCTGTGCTCATCAACGGCCGTCCGGTTGGGGGGTCCTTTCAGCCGCGCAGGGGGGTTCGCCAAGGCTGCCCTTTGGCCCCTTTGCTCTTCGTTCTTGCCTCGGATGTCTTGTCTCGAATGGTGCACGGCGTCATTGATGCCGGCCTAACATCGGGCTTTATGAAGGGAGGCTTATGCGTGCCTATTATTCAGTACGTGGACGACACTATTTGCTTCATTGAGGGGGGCCCCGACGCGGTGGCTGGGATGGCGCAGACTCTCTCTATTTTCTGTGAGCTTTCGGGAATGACGAATAATGTTGATAAATGCAGTATGATGCCCTTTGGCTTGTCGGCGGTGGAGGAAATTGAGTGCAGCCGTATACTTGGATCTCACATTGGGGAGCTTCCTCTCCCATACCTTGGTGTCCCTCTTTCGATTGGCCGGAACCGCTCTAATGATTGGAGGACTATTCTGGATCGGATGGAGTTGCGCTTGGCGGGTTGGAAGGCTTCTATGCTGTCCCGGGGCGGACGTCTTGTCCTTCTTAATTCGGTTCTCTCTGCTATCCCCATCTACTTCCTCTCGGTTCGGAAGATGCCGGTGGGTGTTCGCGTTCGTTTGAAAAAATGCATGCGTCGTTTTTTGTGGGGACGCGCGGACGGCAGTGGCCGCGGGATACACTTGATTGCTTGGGATGTGGTGACCCGGCTTAAGAGGTTAGGCGGTCTTGGCGTCCGTCACTTGGCTCGCGTCAATGAGGCTCTTCTCCTGAAATGGGTGCATAAGATTTGGGGCAAGGATGATTCCTTTTTTGTCAACGTGCTACGTGCGATCTTGGGCGAGGCCTGGAACACCTTCATGCGCGGGAACTGCCCTGTGCACTCCTCTCTCTTTTGGCGTTACGTCTTTGAGGCTTACCAAAGGAACTGCTCTTTGTTCTCTCCGGTGCTGGGGTCGGGTTCCGTCTTCAAGTTCTGGTAGGACGACTGGTCGGGGGGTGGCGCCCTTCAGCATCGTTTCCCGTGGCTTTTCGCTCTGGCGGATAATCGGTTGGCCTCTGTTGCCGACTACTGGATCAACGACGGCTGGTGCCCTTCTTTCTCGGGCATTCTCTCGACCCAACGCGCCAACGACCTTGCCTCCCTGCTGGAGGCTCTTTCCTCTTCCGTTTCCCCTACTGGTGGGAGGGACCATTGGGCTTGGAAGGACGGTCCCTTCTCCTCTCGCAAGGCCTTCTGTGCTCTGCTTCCTCCTCCCCCTCCCTTGGCCGCTCCATTGGTTCGTGATTGCGCCTTCGTATGGGGGCTGCGCTTGCCCGCTCGGATCACCTTCTTCTTTTGGGTCTTTCGCCATCGGCGGCTGATGACTCGCGACCGGTGCGCCTCTTTCCTTCCCACCCCAACGTCCAATGCCAACTCTGCGGGGGGTCGGTGGAGTCGGCCGACCACCTCTTCTTTCAGTGTGTGTCGGTGACTCGGATTTGGGACGATGTGGCCTGGGCTCGTGCGACCAATACTGAGGACTTCTGCGACATCCTTTGGGTCAACAGAAAGCGACCCCGTTCCGATCTGCTGGGTCCCATTGCGCGCCTTTGGTCTATCTGGAGGGCTCGCAATGAGACTATCTTCTCGGGGACGCGTTTCTACAAGGAGAATGTGACATCTGCGGCCGTTGGTTTAATTTCAGATTGGTGTATATAGTTGGGCTACGGGGCCCGGTTGTTGTGTTTGTACGTTGTTAACTTGGCTTTCCCTCTTCCCACCTTCTTCCCCCCTCAATCCTGTAAGTATCTCTTTCTATACCTTTAGTTATATATAATTCTGGGGCGAACACCAACGAGTGTCTCCCCCTTCTTTTGAGTTTCAAAAAAAAAATTATTTGTTGAGATCATGGAAGGAAATATCGCGATATATCGGCGATATATCGTCGATATATCGATATCGACATGGTACCGATATGGGCACCGATATGGCGATATATCCCGATTTCTAGGGATTTTCTTCACAAAGGCTCGTCGATATGGACGATATTTCGGCAATATATCGTATCGATACGATATCGATATCGATATCGATATCGATATCGATACAACCTTTCATGGTTGAGATGAATTGCCGTGTTATTTCCGACAAAGTTCATTATTACTTTAAGGACATCTGCATGATGCAGTTGTTTGGTGGGGGAATGAGAAGAGCGGTCTCTACTAGGATATCTTCGTTGAAACTATTTTCGTTGGAGCAATTCCTATCACCTCTGATCCGTTTCTTTGGCATCTGTGACTTGGGCATCCTTAAGCTAAGACATTATCCATGATGTTCCCTAAACCGTCGACACTGAAGCCATTTGAGTGCAATGCGTGTCAATTCGGGAAACATCATCATACTTCCTTTCCTTCCAGGATCGAGCCTCGTCGATCTTTCGCTTTTTCTTTAGTGCATTGTGATGTGAGGGGACCTTGTCTCATCCATACTGTTGGTTGTCATAGTATGTTGTGGTCTTTGTCGATGACTATAGTAGATGTTCTTGATTTTATCTAATAAAAGAATGATCAGAGATTAATTTCATTGTTAAATCTTTCTGTTTGTTAAAATTTCCTTCAATGTGTGTATTCAGGTTTTACGGACTGATAATGACCTCAAGTTTACTCAATATGATTTGATGACTTTCTTTGCCTCCCAGGGAACCACTCACTAGATTTCATGCCCATACACCTCTCAGTAGAATGAGGTAACTGTGAGGAAACTTCACAATCTTCTAGATATTGCCACATCACTACTTATCCATATGAAGGTTCTTAAGACCTACTGGGGCCTTGGGGGGATGATGTTCTTATCGATGTACACTTTATCAATAGGGTACCATCGTCTATTCTAATGCGGGATACTCCTTTCTATCTCCTTTACCCCTTTGAGTTAACTTTTCTCTTGCCATTGCAGGCTTTTGGTTGCACTGCATTTGTACATAATTTTCATACATCTGACAAACTGTCACCACGTGTGATCAAGTGTCTTCCTCGAGTATTCTAGAACTTAGAAGGGATGGCGATGCTATGATCATGTTGACAGTGTAGGTAATATTGGTATCGATATCATTGTCGTATTTATACGATATATGGATGCAACACCGGCCAAATTAGACCGATTTTGTGAAGAAAATGGCCATGGAAGGGCAATATCGGCCATGTTGCCAATATATCGGTCACCTGTTGATCTTGATATATCGCGATTTGGCTTACTATGCGTGTTGGTCACCGCTATACGTTTATGCTTATGTAAGTTATTTCATCTAGTTTGTTAGTGACATACCATTGGAGTTACCACCACCACCCATCATCTACAAGAGAAAGCATACTACTCATTTTGAAGATGTCCCCTTGCCAGTTCCTTATATACAGGAGGAGATGCCGTCTTCAGATGTTCCCACCAGTGCTGCTAGGGATGCCTTAATAGAGCTACCCATAGCACTCAGACGGACTAAAAGGCAATGTACAATGCATCCTAATTCATCTTTTTCTTCTACCAACATTCTCTCTAGTTGTGATCGACGCTTTACAGATGCTCTGATGGCCGTCACTATTCCTCGTGCTCATTACATTGCTTACATGATCATGGTTTGGAAAAGGTCATGGATGAGGAGATGGATGCTCTCTTATCTAGAGGGACTTGGGATCTTGTGTCCTTTCCATCGGTTGTGAAACCCGTTGCTTGTAGATGGGTCTTTACGACCAAATAGTCTACATATGGTACAATGGACAGATTAAAGACAAGATTTGTCGCCAAGGGATTCACTCAGACATATGGAGTTGATTATTTTAAGACATTCCCACCCATAGCCATTGCAGTGAACAAGGATTGACCCATATTCCAACTTGATGTGAAATACCTTCATCTATGGTGATCTTGAGGAAGAAATTTACATGTTGCAGCCATTTGGGTATTCCGTCGAGGGGGAGTGTGTATGTTGACTCCATAAGGCTATCTATGTCCTGAAGCATAGTCCACGAGCATGGTTGGGTAGACTCACTATAGAGATTGGTTCTCTTGATTTTAAAAGCTGACTACTCAGTTTTTGTCAAATTTTACAAAGAAACAACACTCACTAGCATCTTTAAGAAATGAACACCGAAGAAGGGACCTCCTAATGAGTTTTGATCTCCTAGATCTTGGCCGATCTGAGATGGATCTGAGCTCTGATACCAAACTTGTGAGCCCCCGAGGATCCGGGTACCCATTTACACTACTTTCGCGGCACGTATTACAAAGCGGTCGATTTTTGGTCGATTTCACTCGAACAACTTTTGATTCATGATCAATTGATCGTTTTAGGTTGTTTAGTATTGACCAACAACTTTATTGGGTTATTTGGACCTTATTCGGGTCGAGTTCGGGTTTACGCGGATCCCGGATGTTACACAATCTACAATGAGATCACTTGGCTAGTCTCGTTCCTGGTTGAGATTAGACTTCCGGCTAATACACCAGTTCTGTTGTATTGTGATAACAAATCCGCTACTTATATTGCCACCGACCCAGTCTTTCACAAGTGAACCAAGCATATTTAAGTGGACTGCCACTTTATTCGAGACATTGTATGAGAAGGGAAGATTACCACTCCGCACATCTCTACCGAGCTTCAGTTAGCATATATATTCACAAAATCATTGCCTAAGAGATGTGTTTCATGACTTATCTCCAAGTTGGACATGATTGATAAATATGCTCAAAGTTGAGAGGGAGTGTTAGAGATATTGCTTGTTTCCTATTTCTTACTTGATTCTTGTAACCCCCAAAGGACACTTATATAATTCTTTCTTTTTGGCTCTTTATAGTTTCCTCTATATAAGAAATCCTAGAGCCTTGAAATAATACAAGTCATTCTTTTCTCCACAAATAGAATTCCTAGCTGCCAATAGAAAGCTTCTTACTAAAAGCAGAAACAGCTTCAGCAGCTCACAAGATGCAGGAGTGTACGGGCACTTCATTTGTATGGGTACAATGCGGACCTGCAGCTGCTTTGAGCAACTGCGAAGGAGGGGAGAAGAGGGATAGTTCGCTCTTTGTCTCACATGGGGGTGTGAGGTTAATGGGAAAATGTAATTGAGTCTTAGATGGGTATATATAGGATCTTTGGGTAGTTACTTGGCTCTTTTCAAGCCCTCCTACTTGTTGATAGCCATCAGGTGGTTTCCACCAAACGTGTACAAGGATCCCTTTGTTTACCCATTGCCATTGACATTTCTTCTTTGTATTTTGAATTTGGATCACGTTGTCTGCTTAGTTCCCTTAATAGGTTTTTATACCTTTATTTACATGTATCCATGCTCAATCTATTCGATTAGGCCCAATATCCAGATGGGCTTCACTTCAACTGATATATGTTAAACCATGGTGTCCCCAATTCAATTCTACATTAATTGATTGAATTGGAGCCTTCGCTTAGATCAACTCGTAATGTTCTCAGTAGATTGAGTTATTAATTCAATTGGACAATTGATGTTTTCAATTTGATCGGGTATTAATCTGAGGTTTGTCAGATTTAGTCTGGTCGTAGTTTGATGTGCAGGTCCGATAGTCAGCATGTTCACCAAGGCTTCTAAAGAAAAATTACATCGAGTCTAATCTATGTCAGTTTATCTTACGGAGAGATTTATTGTACGAGAAATACATGAGGACGTATGGATTAAGAGCTATGTACTGTGGCAAAGTATGAATTAAGATGTATACTTAGGTAGAATCCAATCACCTACCTAACTAAATGCATACTCACAGTATTATATCAATTGCATACTAATGTTTTTATTATTTTAATATAGAGAAATTATGGCTTGGTTCATGTGTGGTTACTGACGGCATCCACAATAATTAGTTGCCTACTGGATCAACCCCTTGACATCTGTTCTTTTCCCTGCATTATTTCAGTTCATCTGATGATGAAGATTATAACAAGGAGAATGATGACCCAGTCAAAACAAAACCGTCTTGCATTGACTTATTCAAACGAGCTGATCTTGCAAAATCTTTTGTTGACGATGAGGCTGAAGAAGAAGATGACAGTGACCATGACATACTGAGGTTCCCAGAAGAAGATGAAGAAGAAGACAGTGAAGACAATGATGGAATTGATGATCTCATTGCAACAGCATACAAAGAGATGCCTGCTGATCAAGAAAGGCGCAATCAACTTCATCAACAATGGCTTGAGCAGCAGGATGCAGCTGAAACTAATAATGTGCTTCAGAGACTGAAACGGCAACAAAGAAAGGGGAATGACCAAACTACCATTCCAGATGAAAATTCTAGTGAAGAACTGGATGAAGGGACTGACGATGACTCTTTACTTGAAGATTTACCTGCTAATTCAGCGCGACAGAACTCAAAAAGAGCCAAACAGATGATGGCACAAATGTTCGATGCAAAAGATGATGGTTTTGTGTCATCAGATGACGAGGAAACCGAACATCGTCTATCTCGGGAGCGCATTCTTGAGCAGACTGTAAGGTTTTGAATTTCTGATTTTTTTACTTAGTTATTATGATCTGATTATTTCAATCAGGTGTATATTTGTTTTTTTATAGAGGACCGGTTTGACCTTTTCTTTCTGTTTCTGATCCCACCCTTAATTTAGTTGTATGCATTCAACTTTTGTTTATATCTGTGGGCATTTAGGACTGTGTAATTGTCGATCCTATGCAACAATCATGTTGGCAGGGATCCACGTGTGTACACACACATATATATACATATACATGTACACCCACATACACACACATATATGTATAGAGGAGCGATCATGTGAGATGAGGCTTTTGTGAGATAGTGAGATGGGTAATCTGAACCGCTCATTTCACCATCATTCATGGCATGAAACCTTGGGGGATCTTGATCACCACATATCACCATGGTGTCATTCAAAATTCAACTTAGTTTGAGACCTGTATCCCATGCACCAAGACTATCGTTATGGTAAAATGAGTGGTTGAGATTACCCATCACTATCTCACAAAAGCCGCATCTCACAAGATCGCTCCTCTTTATGGATATACACATACATGTATGTGTGTATCAAACTTTCCTTTTGAAATTAAGATGCGCAAAAGTCAGGGATGTCTAATCTAGACTTATGAGGATGTCTAGTTCCAACTTATTAGGCTATAAATACTTGCTTCTCTTTTTCTTCAGGAAAGACACACTTTGGTCTTGTCTTCTGAAGACAATGCCAATTCTAAGGAAGTCTTCAGTCTCATAAAGAAACTAAACATTGCCCCTGATCCTAAGAAGAAACCAGGGCCAGCATCAGGTAGGCATATTCTTGCTCATTTTATAACATCCTTATTAGTAATGTTCATCTAATATTTATATATCTTATGCATTTTTTAAATTATCGCAGTTACTTATGAACCATTGCACTTGTGTGGTAACAGCAACAGCTCTTCGAAGGTGAAAATTTGTCTCTTGCATTTTATCAATCGATTTTCTCAGATATAAATTATACTGAATGCATAAATTATACAATAAATAACAGAGTATTGGGATCTTAATGCATGCTATCATATTATATAAATTGTGCATTTTTTGGCATAGAGGCACTTTAAGATATTGAAAGAATAAGTGACCAATACTATTGCGGCAGACATCCTTTCTAGGACGGGCGACGAGCAACTCTCTTCCATCATCACACAAGCAGAGCAATGCTACATTCAAGTCTTATGTTTTTGGCCGCGATGACAGCAACAGCAGGAGTGCAACTCCAAAACCTGAGGACCTGCCTGACACGGTATTTTAATTTGGGCCTTTTGACCTAATATTATTTGCCTTTCAGATAATGTGTATACAGAAAAAGAAAAATATCTTTATTTTGAATATTTTAATGCCAGAGAATCTATTCACTTAATTATATCTTAAGTGCACTTGTATTATGTGCACTGATGTATAAATATGGACCGTTAACATTACCATTGAATATCAACCTAGTTGGAATCGGGACTGCAATTCAAGACGACAATATTCAAATAAATGGTAATTGTAGAGAATAATACTTGGTTTCTTTTGTTAAGACAACTTACATTCCTCCTTCGAAGGTGCACTGTCATGCCATGCGAAAATACTTAACTGCTATATTATAGATCTTCTCAACCTTCTCTATGTTAAGTTAACCATGGAATTAAACTTTAACACTAAATCTTTCTTCTCGTCATTCTTTCTTTCTTTTCAGAATCAGACAGAAGCCCTGCATCCAAGGACTGGATCCGCAAAATTCACAGGTTCACAGTCCAAGTCTATTTCTTCAAAGTCAGACCAAGGATCTAATGCTTCGGGTTCATCACTTTTCCAAATACTGCGTCGTTCATCTGCGATTTACGATCAGCAGTTCAAGGCACCAAATAAAAGGAATCTACTGGTCTCTGAGACACAAGCTGCTCAGCAGCTTACAGCCTTCAAATTGAGAAGCCATGTGCCAAAAAGATCCATGCCAGAAGCCTCAGTACACAAGTGAATATAAGAAGCGGATGTCTAAGATGTGATTTTTTTTCTTTAAATTTATTTCTGAGCAGTTTGTTTTAATATTGTCTTGTTCTTTTCTTGGTGAACGCTAGGGCTTCGATGATTATAGTTAAGCAGTGGTGGCAAGATATCTTTCCTCGTTCATTCATTCCCATGATTGCCTTCAAATTCCTGATGTATTTATTGCCGTTCTGACTTAATTTCCCTTCAAACTTGTCATTAGTCATTTCGATCGGGCCTTCTGAATTTGGTCTGTCTTGAACATCTTTCAACATTTTCCACTTTCCACTTTGATAAGATCAATGAGAGGGTCTGACATCATGAGTGGCTCAATAATAATCTATGGTTAGTAGATGAAGCAAATATGTACAAGCACGATCAAATAAGTCGACATGTAAGCAAATAGATTTACAAGGTTCACCTGTAATTGGGTTACATCCTTGGATGACGGTGATCAGTTTCACTTTTTGTGGATAAGAATGCATAGGATACATAGAGTTGTAAACCTATGGAGTCTATATACTGTGACGTCCAGATTCGAAAGAACTAAAACCGGTCTGATTAAGGGTCTGCATGACCAATTAGTATTTAATTAATATTGAATAAACTGAGATAGATCCATAGATCGTAGATCAAAATTTGTTCAGGTAAAATTGATCAAAAGTCGATTGCATTATAATGTGTACCCTTAGAAAAAGTCGTGATACGAAATTTGAATCGCAAGACAAATCTCGTTGATCGAGGGTCATTTGATAATTTAAAATCACAAAATTTAATTGCAAATCAATATCGTATGTTGAAAATTTTGAGATTCATCTTCGATCTTAAGTATATGAATATTATATTCATTTTGATTGTCATTCAGAGATGGTTAGAATGATGTATTGCACATCAAAATTCTAGATTCAAGGTACGGATACATAGGACTTTGATATTCTAAATAAGAAAGAAAAAATAAAAATAAATTTCAGAACATTAGCAGCAGAGCTACTGTCCATTCACATGGCCACTTTTTTTCTTTCAATTTCCAGTAGAGGAGCTGTTGGAGCTCTTTTTTCTACTGCGGATCTCCACCATCCAGCAACATGAAGGGTAATTGCATGCTGCTTGGGCCACCCTCTGCTGGAAGACCCATTCCCCCTTGCCGTTGAAGCTTCTTGCTGCCTTTGGAGTCTTCTTGCTGCACAATTTGGCTACAAATAGTTGTTATTCCAATCGATGGAGAGCCCTCTTTGCTGTACTTTTTCTACGAAATTGGAATTTCATGCATGCAAGTTGATCTCCAACCCGTGAAGATCCAAAGGTACAATCGAAGACCCCATCTTGCTGCCTTCCATGCTAATTAGAAACAAAAATCAAAACCCCTATAACTGCTCCCGCTCATTGATGAAAATGCAAGGAATTAGCATGAATTTGATGTTAATTTCAGACTAAGATATGCTACAGATTTTAGGATTTAAAATATAAGAGATGATGAATTAATAGCCCACAATTTAAAATAGAACTCAGACCTATATTGATATAGTTTTCATGCTTAAAAGAGGGCAATTTGATGAAGATTGCATGCAATTTGAGTATAAATTCAGACCATTGTTATTGTACTATTTCATACCATAAAAATTTAAAAATTGGCATTAATTTGGCATGAATGTGACAAAAAATTAGACCACTACATGTCACATTTTCATGATTTAGAACATAAGTAAATGAAATTGATTTTTATGTATTAGAGTCCGATTTCAGACCATTAAATAGCTATAGATTCATGAATGATTTGATGAAAAATTTGAGGTAACTTGCATGCAATCAAGACTAAAAATCAGACCTAAATGTTCCAGATTCACATGCTAGAATGATGAGGATTTGAGGATGAATTGTAACGAATTAAAGAAAATTTCAGACCTCTGATTTCATGTTGATTGGGGAGAGATTAAGGGTGATTTGTATGTAATTAAATCAAGAATTAGGGAACTAATTAGCTGCCATTTTCATTATGAAATTTAGAGATTTGCAATGGAGTAACATGCAATTTGAGACTAAATTTAAATCTAATAAGTAGCTCTAAATCTCAGAGTACAACTATTAATCTTGGATTTTTTTTAAAGATCAAATTGGGTTTTTTTGCATGAAGATTCTACTCTTTAAAAGTTATCGAATTGAGAGTTTAAATCTAAATTTATGATCAGATTATTGCTCCTGATATTGGATTTTGAAAGGATGATAGAATTATGATTTTTTTGTGGAATTGATCTTGATTTAAATCAATTAGCAGGTTATTCATGCTTTGAATGATGCAAAGAATTAGAGATTTTACGTGAATTGGATCATAAAATTGAATTTAATCCAGATCTAATGAGTAACTCTAATTCTAATGATTTAAAGATGAGAAGAATCGGAAAATCTTGCATCAATCTAAACTTAGATCCAGATCCAAGGAACCTTTTAATCTCATGACCTTATAGAAGAGATTGAAATATAAATATTAAAATATTAAGACTTATCTCTTATGAAGTTAACAAATGGTTTCCTAAGATCAATAGGAATAGCAATTCTCAATCAATTGATCCATGAGTATAATCTACTATTTATACATATCATAAAGATAGGTGGTGACAAATTACCTAGAATTGTAAAGTCAACTATAGAAGAGAATGAGAAAGGATGGAGTAGACAAATAAGTGAAATTGATGGTGAATCAGTGTTAACAATAAGATCGTTGACCAAAAGACCTAGATGTGTATAGTCAACCACATAGAAGATTGAGAAAGAATGAGAAATCAAGTTGATGTTGGCAATTCAGTGATGACTGGTTAACAAAGAGTGTGAATCATGGTGAACCTTACACCTGACTGTGCCAGGGTACGATGACCCTCAATTAAGCGGGAATTAGGAAGCCAAGTCAGGATGATAGTCTCAGTGCAAGAGTCTCGGATCCCAGTCTTTCCTCGATTTTTTGCGAGCGCTCGCAGTTTTCCGCCTCTCTAGGTTCCACATGTTTTCTTTTAAGACTAGTTCCGATGACCCTTGTTCTTTGGGATGCCTAGGCTGGAGGCCCTCAGATTTTGTTTTAAGCTCAATTTCCTATACCTGTCGGGCCGATTTTTCAGGATGACTTGTCCTAAGAGTCTCTCCACCCATCTCTGTGGCATAGTTTTGGAGTAGACCTATCACTCTATTGGACCTCACTTCCAGTTAGAAGGCGAGACAGATGGTTCTCTTAGAAGACTTCCTCATCGCTTGAGTTTTGGTTACGTTCTGTCAATAGGCCTGACGATGGCTAGAGTTGAGTGGGTTACAATTGAGATTAGGTAGAATTGGATTTGTTATAGCTGAGTAGGGTTTCAATTGAGCTGGGTAATAGTTGTGGTGGTTACAGTTGAGTTGATTACAAATTGAGCTTGGTGATAATCAAGTTAACATGATTGGGATCAATTACAATTAAGTTGGTTATAGTTGAGTTAGTTACAATGGAGCTTGATTACAGTTGAGATGAATACATTGGAACTTTATTACAGTTGAGTGGGATACGGTTGAGCTTGGTTACAATTGAGCTTGGTTCCAGTTAAGCTAGTTACTATTCCTCCAGTAGGTCCTGACAAAGAGAAAAGAGCACATTATGAAAATCATCCTTATCAGACAAAGAAATACTGCCACGGATGTCAGAGAAGCTAGCGAATGTATTGGGAACTTAGTTAGGATGCATTATATCCCACCGCATGCCTATGGAGGCACCCAAACCCTAAGGCTTCCTTACTATCTTAGAGTCATAGTGTGTGGTCACACTTGGATTAGGACCACAGACTATCCACCGAGCTTAAGAAATTTAATAAGAAAGGAATGAGAATACGAGACCCATCATCTACACTTACTATGATCCATTCACATGACTCATAAACATTGGAAAGAGATTTGGATCACCTCGATCATTATAAGTATTTAATAAAGAAAATGATCAGATCAAAGACTCACCATCCATAATGCTAAAATCCATCAAACATGAATTATAATTAATAAATATGTGATAGATTAAATAAAGATGATGTAATCTATTTATAAAAGTGTTAAAATTGGGTAATTGAGGTAGGATGAGTAAGATAAGGATTTACATATCAAACAACTTAAAAGCCTGTTTCAATACAAGTAGCTCATTAAATTTAATTGTCTCTCTACTTGCTTTCTTTTGGAGCCACTAAATTTCCTATTATTTTTTTAAAAATTGATTAGATGTGCTCAACATTTATTGACGTTCTGTTCTAGATAATGCATGGATTGCAAGAAAAACACATGCATCATGGTATTAGGAGAGTTGAACCTAAGCTTCTGCAATTACTATTGTTAGGTACACTTGTTATAGCTTTTGTTCATGATATTATAAATGCATTTCTTTCTCTTCTACTACAATTTGAGATATATGCGCACAATTTCATTAGATGTAAACTTTTATGGAAATTAATGCAATATAAACTTGTGACACATTGTTGTTTTTGTGGCTTGTTAATTAAATGTGAATCTCATTCGAAAATGCGGAAATTTTCTCTCATTTTTGGTACCTAATGCGATCTATTGCGAACATGATACTACGAGTAATGTGTAAACGGGTATCCTAAATCCACGGAAGTCACAGCTTGGTATCAGAGCAGTGGCACCCCTCTACATATGTTCATAGAATTAGAGTTCTGATCGCATTAATTCTCGGACAACGACAATCCTTCGACTTGTCGTAGTTTGAGAGGGAAATATGACATTCAAATTTAATAACCACAAATGTCATCATTTGCAACTAATTTTCATATTGTATCTCAAGAAGAGAAAACACACAGTAGAAATATTCGCAAACATCAACTATTGTAATTAATATTGGTTCATACACAGAACCATGACATTTAGAGCCGACTTTTCTATATTTTAATTGATTCTAGAGCGACTCATTCATTCAACACTTTGAGATTTCTAGCTTCAATAGGTAGAGTTGCATAAGTCCTAGACCCTCCCTGTTACATCCATGGGCCAGGTGGTCAGATGTTTATCATAAGACTGATTGTCAGAGGGTTACCAATGTTGATTGGTGGTCACGAGATGATCGAAGATTGTCTGCTACTACAGCTTTACAAGTTTTACCTGATTATGGGAGTGGATTATCTGTCAGCTTATTATGCCTTGTTTAATTGCTTCAGGAAGACAACTGTCTTCAGGATTCTGGATTTACCGAAGTTTACCTTTAAGAGTACATTACTTGACTCCAAAAAGGAGTATATTTCAGTATTGAGAGCTCATAGTCTTATTGATCAGAGATGTGATTCATATCTAGCATTTGTCTGAGAGACATGTGATGGAGAAATGATGGCTCAGGACATCAGAGTAGTGTGAGATTACTCTGATGTATTTCCTAATGATTTGCCAAGTTTGCCACCTAAAAGAGAGATTGAGTTCAAGATCACATTACTACCAGATACAAAGCCAATCTCGATGGCTCCATGTCGCATGGCACCAACCGAGTTGAGAAAGCTGAAGGTGCAGTTGCAGGAGTTACATGACGTGGGTTTCGTGAGACCGAGCACTTTACCTTGGGGTGCTTCCATTCTTTTTGATAGGAAGAAGGTCTGGTCGATGAGATCGTGCATAAATTACAGACAACTAAATATGAAAACGGTGAAGAACCATTATCCCTTGCCACACATCAATGACTCGTTCGATTAGCTACATGTATCTTCAGTGTTTTCAAAGATCGATCCGCTATTCTGAAAACAACATTCAAGATTCAATATGAGTACTACAAGTTTGTTTTGATGCCGTTTGTGTTCACAAATGCCTTGCGGCATTTGTGGACATGATGAACAGGATTTCCCGTCCATACTTGGACATGTTTGTGATAGTATTTATTGATGATGAATTGATTTATTCTTGAAGTGGATAGGATCATGCGAATGCTCGGAAGATAGTCTTAGACATATTGTGAAATCACAAGTTGTATGCCAACTAAGCAAGTATGAGTAATGGTTATCCCAAGTCTCATTCCTTAGGCATGTCATTTCTGGAACATGTATCATACTTTATCCTACGAAGATTGAGGCAGCCATGTCTTGGGAGCAGTCCAAGACAGTCACTCAGATTCAGAGCTTTCATGGATTTACGAGCTATTACAGATGCTTTGTCATTGACTTTTCACGAATCGTTCTTCCCTTGACACAATTGACGACTGCACCCATTCTTGTACTTCTTTTTGGCACTCATGATTATGCAGTATAAATAGATGCTTCAGATAAAGGTTTAAGAGCGATTCTGATGTAGCAAGACCATGTAATTGCTTATGCATCACGTCAGTTGAGTCCACATAAGCGGAATTATCCCACTCATGGCTTGAAGTTGGCGGCAGTTGTCTTCGCTTTTTTGAAGATCTGGCACCACTATCTAGCACCACTATCTCTATGGGGGTGAATTTCGATATTTTCACGGATCGCAAGAGCTTGAAGTAATTTTTTTATCAGAAGGAGTTGAACATTAGACACCGCCGACGATTTAAACTACTGAAGGTTTTTTACCGCATGATCTCTTACCATCCCGGTAAGAGAAACATAGCGGCAGATGTACTTAGCAGGAAAGCTCATATACATATGACAAACTAGCTATACTCATGGGATATCCTCGCAACAAAATAATATCAAACTTCATGGTATACCACGCGAGGTAGTGTATGACAAAGACTCGAGGTTTATAGCTCACTATTAGCACTAGTTCATGTCAACACTAAAGACGGGGCTGAAAATGAGGTTCACATACCATCCACAGACTAATGGACAGAGTAAGCACACTATTCAGACACTTGAAGATTTGCTACATGCATACACTTTGGAGTGGAAAGGGTCCTGAAAGGACCACTTGCCGTTGGTAGAATTTCCGTACAACAACAACCATCATTCTAGCATTGGTATGGCACCATTCAAAGTCCTATACAGGCGAAAATGCATCATACTTCTCAGTTAGCGTAAGATAGGTGAACTCGTTCTTTACTCCATAGAATTCTTAGAGAAGTCTACTACGACTGCTGATTTTGTAAGGCGAAAACGTTTGACGACGTAGAACCACCAGAAAGTCTATGGAGATCGTCGGAGAAGAGATTTAGAGTTTCATATAATCTGATCATCTTCTTTTAATCCATTCAAATATGTCTTATCAATATTTAACTTAATCTCTTATATTGACGGAATTCCTGTAAATGTCGGTAGAAGATTGGGCATTCCTACGAGTATCTCCCATGAAAGAGAGTATAGAGATTTGGTGTTCGTGGCAAGTTGACGCCACGATATGTTGGACCATTGAGTTTATTGCTCACATGGGGAAGGTGGCCTACTGAGTAGACCTTCCTCCACATCTATCAACCATTCATGATATGTTTTACATATCCAACCAGAGGAAGTACGTACATGACCCTCACACTACAAGAAAGAGTAGAACAGGCGACGGTCAACATCCGTCGCAAATGATAAAATGACTGTCCCCTCTGATCAATGGGGACGGTCACGCGACCGTCTCCGAAGGTGGCGTTCCATTTGGTATAAGCGACGGTAGTTTGCACCGTCCCCTATACTCACACATAGGGGACGGTCGTGACCGTCCCTAAAAGTTGTGGTATAGGGGACGGGCATGACCGTCCCTTAAAGGCTCTTATTGGGGACGGGCATGACAGTCCCTTAAGTATTCAGGGGGGACGGTCAGGACCGTCCCAAAAGGGAGGAATTGGAGACGGTCATAACCGTCTCTAAGAGCAAAGGGGACGGTCGCAATGACCGTCCCCTCTGTTCATCTGCTAACAAAAAAAATTTCCATTGCCCCCTATTTGATCTTCATTTTACCCTGTATGTCACTATAATGTAGTACCTGTTACAATAAATTTTTCTTCATAATAAATATTACGATCACCACACAAAAAAAGCATTCAACATTCATAAAGTCGTCGTCCTACAACATATGCATTCAAACAACATAACCTACTTTGCAAAATAATTGTCCGAAATAGTTATACAATATACCACAGTATCCTACAAAGTCACCAAACTATCCTACTCGTCGTCGTCCTCATCGTCGTCGTCATCCTCATTGTCATCAGCATCATCTTCTTCTTCGCCGTCATCGTCGTCGCCTAGCCTCGCAGCGGTATTATCATCTTCTCTTGGGTGGCTAGTCGACGCTGCACCTTGATGTGCCTGCATGAATGCATTGAAAATCGCCATTTGTTGGCGCAAATCCTGAATCTCCAAATTCATGCTAGACACTTGAGTCTCTAATTCCCTCTCCCTTTGTGTCTTCTGAGAGGTCGAGCCGGTCCCTACTCCATACCAATTCCGTATGGTGGCACCCCGACCACCACAACGGACGCGTCCCTGATGCTCTGGACCGGTCGCCTGGAGGAAGGCCGCATCAGGAGTAAGAGGCGGATGACTCGTCCCAGTGTTGTCTACAGAGCCAGTGGTTGTGAGCCTGACCATCTCCTCCTACAAATTTATTTAAGTAAGTTAAAATTCATTTAATTTGTAAAAGAGATGCAAAAATGTTATGAATAGCTTACATGAATTGGACCATATGCATGATCCACCCAATGAACTTCCCCGCCCACATCGCGGCTCTTAGACCTCTCGAAGACTTCCATTCGGCTGGGCACTCGCTCGTTCTCCACTTCCTAATGTGAAAAGATTACTAAACTTACGATACCATTTTAAAACATATATAATGGTTAGAATTTAAACACTAATCATAAAGTAGATTACTTACGAAGTCATCCTTCAGTTGATTTGTGTTTCTTCTCCCCATTCTATGGGTAGACTTGAAACATTTCCTCCGATTTTCAGCATTTCTCCTTGAGATACCTTATACAAAGATAATAATTTTAATAATAGAATTGCAAATGATGTATGTATAAAATGCACATATATATGTCACATACCGTATGTTCTTCTCCCATTCAAATATAAACCATCACCCTCCATTGTTCAGCGGGTACATTCGGAGGACAATTTGCCAAATTGGTTTCCAATGGAAGCTCCGGGTTGAAGTACTTTAAAATATAAAGAAAATTACTTATATACTTAAATGATGAAAAACAAATTTATACTTAAATATAAAGAAAAGTACTCACTCGGGCCTTCAGACGACCTCGATGTTTACACAACAACTCCGCACCATGGCCTAAAATCAGAGCATCAGTGGCTGGGTCACGATCCCAGGAAAAACTAGACTGCAAAGAAATCAAAGCAATCAGAGCATCAGTAACTCTTTCTATTTGAAATGCCCAATCCAAGAACGCATTCACTCCTCTCTTATATTGTTGAAAATCATCATATCTCTTATCCATCCATGATTTATCCATTTTACTGCACAATCAAAATAAAATCCACCATTGTGTTATTATAGACAACACGTTTTTCCACCCTAAACCATAATCAGGTGTTTCTCTTATACACAACAAGATTTTCTACATATATTATACACGATAACATTATATTTAAAGGAGTGTTTTCTAGATCTATTATACACAACCCTATTATACACAACAACATTACATCTATTATACACAACAACACATGTCATATTATACACAACCATATAGATGTTCTAGATCTACTATACACAAGATCACGTTTCTCTATATTATATTAAACAAATCAAGCAACCCTAATATGGGGAAAAACCTATTATATTAAAAAAATCAAGCAACCCTAACATATCATCAAAAAAACTCATTCACATGGGGAAAACATCCCTAACAAGAATATCAAGTAAAATAAACAAGAATAAAAATAAAGGAGTGTTGATAGATACCGGAAATGGAGAATAACGAGGTCGGAAAGCACGGAGAAACCGGAGGCGACGCCGGGGCGGCAGGGGGCGGCGGTGGGGTGGCGGCTTGAGTTGTGAGAAAGTGAATAGAAACACAGGTCGAAGGGGTTTTTTTCGATCTGACCAATGAGGACGGTCGTTATGACCGTCCCCATTGGTGACGATCGGCGACGGTTCACTAAAGACCATCTCCTTTGGAAGGCATAAGAGACGATCTTCAGTAACCGTCCCCAAAGGCCTTCCACAGGGGGGCGTATGGTCCAGTGGCCTGGTCATGGCAGAGGGGACGGTCATCAATGACCGTCCCCTCTGGTCGATCACTTTGGTCCATTCGTCAGAGGCGACACCAACAGAAGCGTATTGGGGACGGTCAGGACCATCCCCAAAGGCCTTCCACATGGGGGCGTATGGTCCAGTGGCCTGATCATGGCAGAGGGGACGGTCATCAATGACCGTCCCCTCTGGTCAACCACTTTGATCCATTCGTCAGAGGCGACGCCAACAGAAGCGTATTGGGGACGGTCAGAACCGTTCCCAAAGGCCTTCCACAGGGGGGCGTATGGTCCAGTGGCTTGGTCATGGCAGAGGGGACGGTCATCAATGACTGTCCCCTCTGGTCGACCACTTTGGTCCATTCGTCTGAGGCGACGCTAACAGAAGCGTATTGGGGACGGTCAGAACCGTCCCCAATACACAGGGGGGCGTATGGTCCAGTGGCCTGGTCATGGCAAAGGGGACGATCATTAATGACCGTCCCTCTGGTCGATCACTTTGGTCCGTGGGACGGAGACGACACCAACAGAAACATATTGGGGACGGTCATAACCGTCCCCAAAGGCCTTCCACAGGGGGGCGTATGGTCCAGTCGCCTGGTCATGGCAGAGGGGACGGTCATTGATGACCGTCCCCTCTGGTCGACCACTTTGGTCCATTCGTCAGAGGCGACGCCAACAAAGGCGCAATGGGGACGGTCAGAACCGTCCCCAAAGGCCCTCCAGAAGGATGGAAATCGTCCAGTGGCCTGGTCATGGCAAAGGGGACGTCCCTATTAAGTTATTACAAAAGGGACGATAATCCACATACCGTCTCCCAGTATGTGGTTATTGGGGACGGTTTTTTTGATGACCGTCCCTAAAAAGTGGTATTAGGGACGATCAATTGCAAACCATCGCTAGTTGTCGTCCCTAAAAAGGGCAATTCCTGTAGTGTCAATACATCATCAGCTACGAAAACTTCAACGTGGAGCCATACTCGATATACGAGGAGAGGCCAACACATATACTAGATAGTGTTGTGAAGAAGCTTCGTAGCAAAGAGATTCCCTTCTTCAAAGTGTTAGGGCACCGACATTGTGTCAAAGAGACGACATGCGAGACCTAGGCAGGTATGTGGGGACGATACCCGCAACTCTTTTCAGGTAATTGTGAAAACAAGCCCATTTAATCATTTACATGTTGAAAGGATATGATTTATTTTCTCTTTGAGGTTTTTATGGGTTCAGAACCCTTTTATGTTTTTAATGACCAGATGAAATCAAGACAAAACACATTGTGACCTAAACCCGAGTCTCGAGGACGAGGCTCCCTTTGAGATTTTTATTTTTCTGACATCCAAATCTGAATGAACTTAATTCGACCCGATTAAGGGTCTACGTGACCAATTAATATTCAACTAATATTGAATAAGATCAGATAGATCCATAGATCGTAGAACAAAATTCGTTCAGGTGAAATTGACCAAAAGTCGATCGCATTGTAATGCGTTCCATTAGAAAAAGCTGCGATGCGAAATCCGAACCACAAAACAAATCGAGATCACCATAAGTTTCGATTCAACAAAATAAGACCAACGAAATTGACCGTTCAACAATCGTAGGTCGTATGATAATTTAAAATCACAAAATTTAGTTGCAAATCAAGATCGTATCTCAGAAATTTTGGGAATTCATTTCCGATCTGAAGTATATGAATATTATACTCATTTTGATTATCATTCAAAGACGGTCAAAATCAGCTATTATATATCAAAATTTGAGACTCGAAGCACGAATATAAAGGACTTTGATATTCTAAATAAGAAAGAAAAATAAAAAAATGAAAAAAATAAATTCAAGAACAGTAGCAGCAACTGCTACTGTCCACCCACTTGGCCGCTTTTTTTCGTTCCACTTGAACCCAAGTCTTCCTCCATTTGGCAACAAGAGGTAAATCCCTTCTCCTTATAAATATAAACCCAAACCATCTTTAATTCTCTTAAACTCCCCCTAAAAGACCCCCATCTGCTCCAATTTCCAGCAGAGGAGTTGTCGAAGCTCATTTTTCTGTTGCTGATCTCCACCATCCAGCAGTTGGAAGGGCAGTTACATGCTGTTGGAGCAACCCTTTGCTGGAAGACCCATTCCCCCTTGTTGCCGGAGCCTCTTGTTGTCCTTGGTGCCTTCTTGCTGCACATTTTGGCTACAAATAATCGATGTCCAACAGCTATTCCAATTGATGGAGAGCCCTCTTTGCTGCTCTTTTCCCTCAAATTGGAATTTCATGCATGTAAGTTGATCTCCAACCCATGAAGATCCAAATGTACAATCAAGACCCCCTCTTGCTGCCTTACATGCTAATTAGAAACAAAAATCAAAACCCCTATAAATGCTCCTACTCATTGATGAAAATGTAAAGAATTAGCATGAATTTTATGTTAATTTCAGACTAAGATATGCTAAAGATTTTATGATTTAAAATATAAGAAATGGATGAATAACACACAATTTAATCTAGAACTCAGACCTTTATTGCTATAGTTTAAATGCTTAAAAGATGACAATTTGATGATTATTGAATGCAATTTAAGTACAAATTCAGATCACTATTATTGTACTAGTTCATGCCATAAAAATTTAAAGAATTGAGAGTAATTGGCATGAATGTGACCAAAAATCAGACCACTATATGTAACAATTTTCATGATTTCAAAGATAAGTAAATGAAGGTGATTTGTATGTATTGGAGTCCAATTTCAGACCATTACATAGCCACATATTCATAAATGTTTTGATGAAAAATTTGAGGTAATTTGCATGCAATTAAGACTAAAAATCACACCTAAAAATGTTCCAGATTTGCATGCTTGAATGATGAGGATTTGATGATGATTTGCAAGGAATTAAACATAATTTAGGACCTCTGATTTCATGTTGATTGAGGAGAGATTTAAGGTGATTTATATGATTAAATCAAGAGTTAGAACACTAATTAGACAGTTATTTTCATGATTAAAATTTAGAGATTTGTAATGGATTAGAATTCAAATTGAGACCAAGACCACAAACTATCCACTGAGCTTAAGAAATTTAATAAGAAATGAATAAGAATACGAGACTCATCATCTACATTTACTATGATCCGTCCACATGACTCATAAACATCGGAAAGAGATATGGATCACCTCAATCATATAAATCATTAAATAATCAAGATATCTGGATCATCTCGATCGTTATAAGCATTTAATAAAGACAACGATCAGATCAGAGACTCATCATCCATATTACTATGATCCATCAAACATGAATTATAATTAATATATAAGTGATAGCTAATTACGGATCATATAATCTGTTGGACATGCGAACCCACAGTGAGTCATTATGCAATAAATGTTATTGCAAATAACATTTCCAGATTTGAAAAGAATAATTAATTTGCATAATAGGTCCCTTAATACAATTAGGGTTGCGTACCATGGCCATATTATTGATCATACATCTGTTGATTTAATTGTTGAACCATAGAGGCTGGTTTTTGGACGAATATCTAAAGAGCTAGATTGAGGACTCATCAAAAACTATCAAATGATTGTTAAGATAGGATCTCCAGCCTGAGTAGGAGATGGCAATCCTTTCTTTAATGGGATGATATCTAACTGACCTCTTGATGCAGATCCTCGACATAGGAATATAGATTCGGAGGTGTTTGATTAGTTTGGTCAAAGAGTTGACTTAACGAGATCGAGATAACCAAAGATCTATGTCATATGTTGTCATGATATAGGCACGCATTCTCTGACCGGAGACAGATGTGTTACTATATGTTCGAGCATGTACATTTGGCAGATCGAAAGATTGATGATCTAATCAAGGTCTATACACCGACACACCAGTGTGTATACAATGGCATATGAGTAGTGAGATCTCTCAAAGGGATCATGCAGGTTCATTTATTGAACCGAAAGGCATGTGCTCACTCATGAGATATTGAGAATCAAATTCCATGCACGGTCATCTCAGTTTGGAAGCTTGACTGAATTTGTAGGTTTGATATATGATTTTCGAAAGTATATGATCAATACCTGGGTATGATATATTCTTTTGGGAAGTATATGATCGATACCAACTCCCAATGATCAAATGAGAAACTTAGTGATAAACTCTAAAGGACTCAGTCTAAATAGATCCATAACTTCGGTTCATTCTAGGTCTTCCAGTATGCATGATGTACATGTGTTAGGAATACCCGAGGGTGACGTGATCATAAACGATAGTATAACCATGACGCTTCGATTACGAGGGAGTGATGAAACAAGTCTAGAGAAGTGATTTGATTTTAGTCCAAATGTTGGACATTGATCTGAATGTGATTCATATACAATGAGAAGATTAGATCTATGGCTTTGATTTAATCAAACATCTATGTGAAGTCCCCGAGATCTGGATTTGAGATATGATCTCAATATCCAAGTCACTATTCGTGGAACGTACAATCACCCTATCCTTATCTCCAAGTATTCACTTAGAAAATGCATTATTCTTGAAAGAGTTCAAGGATAAATTTATTGTTGATAGTGTCTGAGCATTGAGGAAATCGATAGTTAAATGTGATTTAAATCATGAATAATTTGATTCATATTATTTGACCATATAAGAAGAGTTATCTATGATAATTAAATTTGATTTAATTATCAAAGATGTGAATAATTCATGTTATTTGAGCACATGAGAAGAGTCATCTAGGATAATTAAATGTGATTTACTTATCAAAGATATGATTAATGTGGATATCTCTATCCATATAATCATGGATATTATAAATATGATTTATAATATGTTGGAGAGATTTAACTGTAAATAGAATTTACAAATTGTATGTTGTGAATAAGATTCGCAATAAACAATTAATTGTAAATCTAATTTACATATTATGTTGGACATATGAATATTATTCATATTTGACAATGACACGATTGAAGTTTTCATAAATTTAATTTGGAATAATTTTTGTGAAGATAAATGCAATAATTGTTATTGCATATCAATTAATATATATAGATAAAAAAGAAGACTTTATCTCTTTTTTGGTGGTTGTCCACCTTGACTTGTTCAAGGGGGACGACTACCCTATGTTTAGTAAAGAGACTTAGCCTTCTACATTATCAATGTATATTTATTAAATTTAAATTGAATTAATTATTATCTTGAAAAAGGATATAATTAATTTGTTTTCAACTAAATGTTGTTTTTAGAGCAAAAAAAAATCATGTCCATTGATTATTAAACTTTTAATCTACACTATAGATTAAAAGAGCACATGGATTGAGATCCATGTGCATCCAACTAGTATAAAAGGAAGGGTGGCCCTTGTCATTAAAACTACTCACATTATTCCAAGAAGAATTAAATGCTCTCCATCTCTATCTCTCTACATACGCCTGATAAACCCAAAAATTCAGCGGTCTTGTATTCCACACAAGGCGGGAACACAGCCGAAGCGTTAACCACTCAAAATCTGAATTTAATCAACAATTAACCCACAATAAAAGAATAAATCAATTAAGTCCCAAAATTTGTGAATTAACATTTAACTCTACCACAAAATGCATAGTGAATAAGCATGTAGAGGTCGAACCACAGAGAGCAATACAAAAGTTAAGTAGCCTATGATGTTCATGTACAACAGAGTCATCCTTGCATGAATCCTATTTTTGTGGGTTTTGGGGGTTTATTATTTTTTTTATTATTATTTTTTATATTATATATACTTATATATATACATATTTACATAATTTATATAATATAGACATATAAAGATATACACCCATAAAGGGTATGTATAGAGAATATAATACATATATATATAAAGATATTTATTTTTTTATTCTTTTATTTTGAATTTTTGTATTTTGATTTTTAATCTTTGAACCTTATATTTTATATTATATATATATATATTTCTTCTTTTTCAATATGGGAATATATAAACTATATAATAAGAGAGGTACTAGAATATTTATAAAAATGAGCAAAAATGCTCAAAAATGCAGAAAGAAGATATTTTTGGTCTTTTTATGATTTTTTACTATTTTTGTGATTTTTGGGTATTTTTCATAGTATTTTTAATATTTTTCAAAAATAAAATAATAGAAAACAGGGACTTAAGCTACTGAACAGAATTGAACTGAGGTTTAAAAAAAGAATTTGATATCCAAAAATCCTCAAATCAATTTTACATTATAGATAATAAAAGAAGGAAACTACAGAAACTTAATATGTATTTTTAGGAATTTTCTAGGATTTTTTAGATTTTTATGTAGTTTTTAGGAGTTTTCTTGTTTTTAAGGTTTTTGTTTTGAATTTATTAGTGATTTTTGGACTGACACTAAAGTATGATAAAATAGACAGTAGGCAATTTTTTTGGAATTTTTCTAGGTGTTTTACTATTTTTTGGGTATTTTCTAAGCTAGTCAGTAGATAAAATGCATGTTTTTGATTTTTAATAAATATCAAAATGCAAAAAAATAAAATGCAAAAATATGGCGTGAATGCACCACTTAACAAGAGCTTACATTAATTTTTAAGGAATTTTTGGGGTTTCCTAAATGCATGGAATAAATGGAACAAGTAATCAAAAATATATACAGCCTGGCAGGGGCATTTTTGCAAATAAACATAAAGGCAGGGGTTACAGTGCAAAAACACCAAAATATTTGAACGTATTCTGCAATTTTAAGAACTAAAACTAAATAAGCAAACCCGCCAGGGCCCCCTTACAAATTGACCATCACGTGGGACTACACGTGATCCGCACCCACAGGGACCAAAATGTAATATCAACACAGTTCGGGGTCCTGGTTGCAATTTTCACAAAAATAATACACTTAAAATTTTATTTTATGGACTAAAGATAAATATACAAACATCCACAGGGTCTTGTGCAATTTAACCTCCTCACGTGGGACGACACGTGAGGTGACGTGGATTGGACCTAAAAGTAATATCACAAACATACGGGGGGTCCATACAAAATGTCCACAATAAAATGAACTTCGACATTTATTTACAAGACTAGACAATAAACACAAAAACACTGGGGTTAAGATCTGCAAATTACCCATAAGTGCGCGCTGGTGGACGGCGATGATGATTTCACTTGGACACGCGTCGCGCATCCAACGGCCGGTACCACTTCGTCGATGAAGGGCTGAGATTAGATCAGCCGAGCTGATCTGACGGTCGGTGTAGGGCTTCATCGAACGGCTCTGGCGTGATCTGGGGGTGCCATCCTGATCGGACGGCGGTGGAGCCTTCTGGACGAACAGGGAAGAAGCTCGCGCGAGGCGAGCTTCGATCCTGAAGCATGGGCTCCTCCGGGGTTCTCCCTCGCGTCTGAGGTGCTCTGATCGTAGCTGGAGGCGTCCCGCATCTGCCGGTGGTCTTGGCATGGCTCCTGGAGGTCCAAGGAGGTCGGGCGAGGTCGATGAAGGTCGGGACCTCCAGGAGCCTCTTCCTGGATCGAATCGAGTCCAAAGGGGCTCATTGCTTCGTGTGACCTGCATAGGAAGAACCAGGGGAACGAGGGCTATCTCCTCGACCCTGGTTTGTGAAGCTTTGGTGCAAGATGAGGTGAGGCGGAGGAGCTCCGATGATAGGTGGAGGTGGAGCTCCGATTCGTAAGGACTGGGGGTCCTTGGTTGAACAAAAATGATCGGGAGGTGAGGCATGCGAAGGGGAACGAAGTGAGGTGAAGATGGCGATCGGAAACAATGGATGTCACGGTGAAGAAGTCGCCCGAGCGGAGCTCCGGCGAACTTCAATTTTTCTATTTTACGATAAGCTACTGATCTAAAGACTAAATTAAGGACGGAATTGAAATGCTAGAATTAAAATCTACCTAAAAAGCAAGAAAGAACAACTCTTATACCTGGGGGCCGCCAGGGAGCAGGACGGACGCCGGAGCTCCACCACGACAAAATTGATCCCTCCTCCGGCCGATTCGAGTCGCTGAAATGCTCCCCCTGTCACGAGGAACCTTCCAGGAACAAATTCGAGGCTTTTGGGTGGATGTAAATTTGCCAAATTTGAGGAGGAGGTCGAGGGCTCTTATTTATACACATTCTGGGCGCCCTACTTGGCCCGCATATTCCGGCGAGTACAATGATCATTTTCTCAATCCAACAAGCATACGTGATAGATGGATGATCCCTCTACAGATCTCGTGAAGGCGGCGAGCGAGAACAAGGGATGAGACGCCCGGGAAAAATGGCGCAAGTCATGGAAGCAGCAAGGTTCAGAGGCGCCAGGTCCCGATGGGACAGTTGACTAGAGGTCAATGAGGGCTGGCTCCTCATTGGTCCACATAGGCCGCTAACGGACAAAATAGGGGAATTTGTTTGAAAATGATTTATTTGACATAGTAAATGATTTTATTGGAATTTGCTTATAAAATGAAAAATGTGTATTAATTCATGTAGTATTTATTCATGATTTTTATTTAATTTTTTGATGTATTTTATTATGGTTTTATTTTAATAATGTATTTATGCATGTATTTACATGTATTTTGTATATTTTATTTTTATTTTGTTTATTTTATTTTCTTGTTTTATAAATTTATAATTTATTTTTGTGAGTGTGAGGATATTTTTATTTAATTTTTATGAGTTGATTTTCTTATTTTAATAAATAGGTATATGTATATGTAGGTATACTTATATGTATTTTACCTATATATTATATATACTTTATTTATTTAATGTATTTTCTTGGTTTTTATTTTGGATTTGTGTTTTTGATATATTATATCTAATATTTACAATATTATAAAAATAAAATAATTAAAGAATGTTTTCCCTTTTTATTTATGTACATACTCATCATAGGTATTTTACCTATATCTTGCATAGACTTATATTATTTTACAAATTCCTTTTGGTTTTATTCAAGTTTCAATATGTACATGTATTATATACATTATTTACAAAATTCTAAAAATATAATTTTGTAAAAATAATGAACAATGAATAAATTGAATATTTTAATCAAGCAGATTGCACAATGAAGGCCAAAAACCTAACTTTCACAGATAAACTCTAAAAATTATGAAACCAATTTTATTAAATACTTCTTGAAAAGTTATATACAATTAAAGGTTGGGTAATTTTGAGTTTTTATTTGCAAGATATGGGTCTGTGAAGTTGAGATTTTGGCTTTTTATTCTGGGTATAAAAGGTACACTGTGAATCATTTTTGTACAAACTCAATTTTGTATTTTTATTGACATTATTATCTACAACTTTCATGTACGAAGTTTCTCTATTTGATGAATGAATAATTATATACAAAATAAGTGTCAAAAATGCTTAAATAGATGAATAAATAAATGAGGTATTTATTGTGCCGTTGACCCTTATCTCCCCCTACTTTATTCCTTGTCAATCAATTCCATGCTGACCTTGGCCTCGGGGTTCGGGTCATAAAATATTTGCAATATTTTATTCCTTTTTCTTTTCTTCTCTTTATTCTATATTTTTGGCATTAAAAACCTTATTCTATGTACATTTAATGCAATAGATAATGAATGCTATTATGAACAAATTGATGCTATTTACATGCATTTGCTGGGGTTTTTAAGGCCAAAATGATAGAATAAAGGTGATGAAATAGAGATTCATCACTGCCTATACTTGCCTTTGCTAGTCCCTAGCAAATACTTATGCAATAAGTACAAAAAGAATAAAGAAAAGAAAAAGAGAATTAAAGAAGGAGAGAGTGAATAGGGGTGCTTTCCGCGCAATGTATGTCTTTACAAAATCTGAATTTGGAGCTTCTGTCAGACCTTGTGTGTAGATGTGTGTGGAGCCTAGTCGGGAACCATCTTTAAAACACAACAGCCTTCGAGAGTTACAGAACTCGGTTCAACCCACCTCAATAGCCCGGTCAGAACTGGTCTACATCATACGCAAACCCTTATAACTATGAAGCTGACTTGTGTAAGTGATAGTGGCTCTCCCCAACTGAAATGATAAAGGAACTTTCTCCAGAATGACAACCCAATGATTCCCCAATCCAACAGCTCTTTCCTCGAGGAGCGGGGTATTCCCTTCTAAGTTCAAGTGGCAACCAACTCAAGAGGAGGGGGTGAAGAGAAGAATAGACGGTAGCCAGTGTAGCTACCTATCCGAGGATGCAAGACCAGTGTAGTCAAGTCATCCAACTGCAGGCTCACATATTTGACCTTGGAACTCAAGCTTGCTTATTAGCTTTACAACATATGTACATACTTTGCAGGCATTTTATTTTTGTACATGCCAGACCATTTTTTTTGACATACTATTCACAGCAGCATTTACATAAGGAGTTTTTCCTCTTGAGCTAGTAGACTATCCCTCTTTTGAAGCTTTATTGCAACCCACAATCTCCTGTCGTTAGACCTCAAGGCTACTAGACCAGGTTGGGGTGCACTTCCCTCCCTAGATGAGGACGAGTGTTTCCACCCGTGTGCATCTCAGACTGACAAATCCAACCCCTCACCACTCCAACTGAGTTGAGCCAAGTGAAAGGTGCAAGTGTCCAAGTTAGGTCACAATCATCAAGAGTCATGCGTGTATCTCGAAAAGTTCTAGTTAGTCAGTTGAGGTGACTTGAACCCAGCCCTGATTTCTCAAAGAATTAAGTCTACATTGACCTGAAGTACCTTAAACCTAGTTCCCATAAGGTTCTCGTGCTGTTAGGTGAGGTATGGTCCAACCAAGCTCCAATTTTAGACTTTATTGGACTGATTCAATCATCAAGCTCACTCAAAAAGAATATGAATGGTATGCTCATGCTATGCACAATGAATGATGCAATTTTTCACGAAGAATTTACAAAAATCAAAGAATCTGTTTACATAAAGATTTTTTTTTGCAAATAAGAAGCTCGACACATACAAAAAGTACATACAATTATTTACACGGGCGTGCCACTTTATTTACAAAATTTATAGATTTTAAAGACTTTACATGTTTTAATGAAGTAGTTTATTCATGTTATCTTTTTATACAGAAAGAACTTTATGTATTTTATTTACGATTTACATGTATTTGTAATGATGCTTTTATTTCTTAGATTTATTTTGAAAAGAATTTTTGCAAACTATAGTACACAATAATATTTACAAGCATTTACACACATTGGAAACTATTTTTGCAAAGATTTTTCACACTATATACATTTTCCACAATAGTTTTTACAAACATTTTTTTCAAAACATTTGCACATAGGTTTTTCAAATCCTTTATTTCACACAAAGAAAAAGTTTTTCAAACAAAGCAATTTTGCACAGGTTGAAAACATTTCACAACACATTTTTCCAAGCAGTTCACATAATTTTTCAAATCATGCTATAAAAGTATTTAACCCTGATTTATTAGTCAGTATATACAAAGAAAAACTGTATTTTATGTACAACATAGTTTAGGTTTTATTTGAAATTATTGCTTATTTTTGTATGAGAGATTTTTGTGGAAACTCCTCAGACTTTGAGAATTATTTTCAAAAGATTCTTGAAAACTATAGTCCAAAATAATTTTACAAACATGTACACGTATTTGAAAATAATTTTACAAAGGTTTTTCACTCAGAATAGATAGATTTTTCAAAATAATTTGACAACCAAATTTTTCAATCATTTGCAAACTAATTTTCACACATTTTTATTTCACTCAAAGAAAATAAATTTTACAAACGAAACTGATTTTACAAAGTTTGAATACTTGTACACACTATTTTTCAAGCAATTTTCAAAAGATTTTTCAAAGAGAATATTTTCCACAAAATGCTTTTCCTGACTTATTAAGCAATACAAGTACAAAGAGTCAGAGGAGCTCACAATCATCTTTCATTATTATAGAAATACTTTTTACATTACTTTTTAGCTTGAAGTGATGTTTTATTTTTCAATATGAGTTATGGCTTATAGTATATACATGGTATATACGATCCCCCTATACTTAGCTTGTGATATGTCCTCATAGGTCGAAGAGAAAAGAGAAGACATAACTCGTACTGTGTATAGACAAGTCAAAAGAATATATGAATAAGAAATGAACGAATGAGAAGTTGACCGTCTCCCCTATATTTAGGATCAAGTAATCCTAGGTATAGCAGACTTTACAGAAAGCAGGGAGGGTCAAGGGTGGGAATACACAGATCGTACTTAGATTGTCTCCCCCTATACTTAGGGCAAGATAGATAAGAAGAGGAGACAATGGAGAGGATCAAAGAATAAAAGAACTTTTGGTGCAAACCCCCCTATACTTAGGACAAAGTACGTCCTAAGTATAGAAGACTGACAAAAAGGAGCAGCACTTTCTGATACAAAAATGCAGAAAAAGACGAAAAGAAGAAAAGAAGTAAAGAAGAAAATCAGATAAACAGTCTTTGGGATGCATCGTCTGAATCTTCTGATGCTGCCACTATTGTGGATATGTCATCATGGTGTATGAGCTGAATAGAGTCTACAACGACCAAGAATGTATCTGGTTCGAGGTAAGGCTTCAAGAGTTGACCATTGACGATGAATGGTTGTGCATCAGGAGACAATTCTGATATAGCAATACTTCCATTATCACGCACTTCACAGACTCAGAATGGCCCTGTCCACTTACTCTTTAATTTGCCCGGGAAGATCCGCAACTTTGCATCAAATAACCACACCTTCTGCCCAACATCAAAGGTCTTTCATCTGATGTGCCGGTCATGCCAGCGTTTTACCTTCTCCTTGTACATCAATGTGTTATCGTATGCATAGTCTCGGAACTCCAAGAGTCTGTTCAGATCATCCTTTCTTTTCTGACCACTTTTTCGTGAGTCCAAATTGCAATTGTTAACTGCCCATAAAGACTTGTGAATTAATTCGACGGGCAAATGGCACGGGCTTTCCGTATACAAGACGATAGGGCGACATGCCCAAGGGAGACATGTAGGCGGTTCTGTAAGCCCATAAGATCGAGTCCAAGAGTTGGGACCAGTCTTTCCTGTTTGGCCTGACAAGTTTCTGCAGGATAGTCTTGATTTCTCTGTTTGATAATTCTGCCATGCCATTGGTCTGAGGATGGTAAGGAGATGCGACACGATGATCGATGTCGTACTCCTTCGTCAATTTCTTGACCTCTTTGTTAATAAAATGGCTACCCTCGTCTGATATGAGAATTTTCGGTATCCGAACCGCGAGATGATGTTCTTCTTCAGGAACTGACACTGTTCGGCTGTCGGCGGCTCGAGCAGGGATAGCTTCAATCCAACGACTCACGTAATCGACGGCAAGAAGGATGTGCTCAAAACCTTGACTGTTAGGGAAAGGTCCCATGAAGTCAATGCCCCATGCATCGAAAATGTCTGCTATCTGAATGATTTTCAGGGGCATCGAATCTTTTGCAGTGAGTGTACCTTTCAATCTCTGACAGTCAATACATCGCTTGACAAATTCTGCTGCATCCTTAAATAACGTGGGCCACCAGAAGCCACACTGAAGCAGTTTGGCTGCCGTACGGTCTCCATAGTGATGTCCACCATATTCGAGCGAGTTACAATGCTCGAGGACACTAAAATGCTCCTCCTGAGGGATGCACCTGCGCCAAATGCAATCTGCTCCTTCCCTGAATAAAAGAGGATCCTCCCATTGATAGAATCGGATGGTCGACATGAATTTGTTCTTCTGATTCTTCGTCCAATCCGCTGGTGTTACCCCAGAGGCGAGGTAATTGACTATATCATCATACCAAGGAAGGGAATCCACTGCTAAGATTGATTCGTCAGGAAAGGTTTCTGTAATGGGTGCACTGTTCAGAGGAGGCTCGTGCTGCTCAATTCTAGAGAGATGGTCTGCTACCACATTCTGAACTCTAAGCTTGTCTTTGATTTCCAGATCAAATTCCTGGAGGAGAAGGATCCATCGAATCAGTCTCGGCTTGGCATCCTTCTTCTGCTGAAGGTACCAGATAGCAGAGTGGTCTGTAAAAATTGTGACTTTCGATCCAAGCAAATAGGATCTGAACTTCTCAAGGGTGAAAACCACGGCCAACAACTCTTTCTCTGTCACTGTATAATTTCTTTGCGCCTCATCTAATGTTCTGCTGGCGTAGTAAATGGCATAGGGCGCTCTTTCTTTCCTCTGTCCCAGAACAGCCCCGACTGTAAAGTCTGACGCATCGGTCATTATCTCAAAGGGACGAGACCAATCTGGCGGCTGTAGGATCAGAGCCTGAGTAATAAGCTCCTTCAGCTGATTGAAAGCAAGGAGAACCTGCTGATCTACATTAAACTCAGTTTCCTTGCACAGAAGTTCTGTCAAAGGTCGGGCAATGCGGCTGAAATCCTTGATGAATCGTCTATAAAATCCCACATGCCCCAGGAATGACCTTACATTTTTCACTGACTGAGGTGGCTCTATATTTGTAATAACATCCACCTTCACCGGGTCGACTTCCATGCCACGTTTAGAAACGATAGCACAATGCCTTCGGTAACCATGAAGTGGCTCTTTTCCCATGAAAGCACTAGATTAACTTCACGACACTTCTGAAGCACTCTGTCTAGGTGCTCAAGACAAGAATCAAAACTGTTACCATAGACAGAGAAGTCGTCCATGAACACCTCGAGAAAACCGCCAACCATCTCGGCGAAGACTGCTAGCATGCATCTTTGGAAGGTTGCAGGTGCATTGCATAATCCAAAGGGAATTCTCTTGAAAGCGTAGGTGCCGAACGGGCAAGTGAAGGTAGTCTTCTCTTGATCTTCAGGAGCGATGGCCACTTGGTTGTACACGGAATACCCATCCAAAAAGGAGAAGAACTCCTTGCCTGCTAGTCTCTCCAGAACTTGATCAATGAATGGCAAGGGGAAGTGGTCCTTCTTAGTTGCTGCATTAAGACGACGGTAGTCAACACACACCCGCCAGGATGTTGGTACCCGAGTGGATATTTCCTCTCCTTTGTCAGTTGTAACCACGGTAAGCCCGGATTTCTTTGGAACTAGATGCAGTGGGCTTATCCATTTTGAATCGGAGATGGGATAGATAAAACCTGCATCACACCATTTGGTTATCTCTTTCATGACGACGTCCCAGAGGTTAGGGTTCAACCTTCTTTAGAATTCGCGGGATGGCTTGGCATCTTCTTCCAGATAGATGTGGTGTGAACACAAAGCTGGATTTATCCCTCAGAGATCTGATACGCACCAACCAAGTGCCTTGCGGTTCTTTTCTAGAACCTCGAGAAGACGAGATTCCTGATCTGGATTCAGCCTGCTGCTGATGATGACCGGATACATTTGTTCTCCTCCCGTAAGGAAAGCATACTTCAGGCCTGCGGGAAGTGGCTTGAGTTCTGGTTGTGACCTATCCAACTTGTTGGTCACTTTAGACACTATGCTGGTGGTGGGATGTACTTCTTTGAGGGGGTTACCATCCTCATCATTCTGTTGAGATCCTAGTGAGGTGCCGAACGGTTCTGCGCTAGGCTGATCGTGTTCGGTCTGGAGTGAATGATCAAAGAGATGCGCCTGCATCTGAGAATCTGTCTCCCAAGAATCATCGGAGCATAGGGTAACTGTGCTTTCCAAGTCCTCCTCGAGTGTGAGGATTTCTCGGGTCCATGAATCATTCAATGACAAGGATGAATCTCTGACCTCTGCAATACAGTCACAGTCTGCTTCGGATGCTGCATGCCTCTCATCAGTCGTGACGTTCGGCTCTCTGCTCATGTTTATAGTGATCTGCTTGGTGTTCGAGCTAAAAGTAATCTTGCCAGACCCGTAATCAACCACGGCACCTGAAGTGCGTAGGAATGGTCGACCAAGGATGATAGGTGTCTGGAGCAGGGGTGCTGGTGAGTCCATATCAAGGACTACAAAATCAGCTGGGAATTGCATCTCCTGCACTTTAACCACGACGTCTTCCAAAAGACCCCGGGGCCGCTTGATGGATCGGTCAGCGAACTGAAGGATCATTCGTGTCTGCTTGAGCGAACCCAGCCCAAATTCTTGCATTATTGATGATGGCAAAAAGTTGATGAAAGATCCACTGTCGAGGAGAGTGCGCTCGAAGACCTGATCAAAAATCTCACAACTGATAAGAGGTGCTCCTGTGTCTTGCTTCTTCTGTGGGAGGTTGCTGATAGCGGCGACAGTGGCCATGGAGAGCACATGATTTTCTACATCTCTGCGTCTGTTCTCTTATGCTGGGCGACACTTGTTGGTACATGCCTCCTTTAGTCCTTTCTTCACAGCTGGCATGTACTCCACGACCTTCAATAAGGGAATCTCAACAATCAACTTGTCTAGTATTTCCACAACTCCCTGATCAGACAATGCCTTTTTTCGTTTTGCAATTTTTTTGGATTTTTCTATTGCATGAGGAAAAGGAATATGTACATCTCTAGCAGGAAAAAGAGAGTTCTTATTTACATCAAAATCATCGCCCATAGAATGTTGTATATCCGGACTATAAAAAGGAGTACAAACTGTATCCTGACATGTTGGTGCTGCAGGGCGAGCAAAAAGTATAGCGTCTGCTCTGTCGGCTGGCGAGGGATCGGTTGCTGCTGGTGGCTCCTCCAAGGCTGGCGCGGCTTCGCTTCGGCTACAAGCTTCTTTTTGTTGTTTTTGATTTTGCTGATTTTTTGTGTTTTTGACTGGGGTTGCTGGACTTGCACGACGGCTGGAATGACTTCTCCTTCTTCTTCCTCCTCACCCGCCCCTGTAGCAGGCACGGCTGATGCGGAAGGTGATGATCCACCTATTTCTTTATTCACCCCATTCTTGGTAGCAAGTGGAGGCAAGGTCCTACTGCTCCTGAGAGTAACAGCATTAGAATAAACAGTAATATCATTTTCAGACACGGACAGGACATCACATTCTACCTGCTCTTTCTTTTTGAAATTATTGGGGTTGGCCTCGACCTGAGCTGGAATAGTGGTTCTGGTGGCGTTCAGGTCGTCAAGCCTCTTGGTCATTTCCGCCAGCCCTTTGACGAGTTGGGCCAGGCAATCCATGGTGGGGTTCACAGGGGATGCCTCGGTGGGTTCAGCGTGCAGACCACGCTGCTGTTGCATGGATAGGTGCAGAGGTTATTGCTGGTAGTGCTGGGGTGGTGCAGGGAGTTGAAGTTGTTGATAAGAGGGAGGAGGATACTGCTGATATTGCTGAGGTGGAGCAGCCGCATACTGATGAAACGGCTGTGGGTGGCGGTATTGCGGCTGCTGGTATGGCTGATTCTGCCTCCATTGATTTGTATATTGGGGAGGCTGATGGTACTGCTGCAGTGGTTGAGAGGACTGTCCAAAACGACCACCCTGAGGTTGGTGGTATTGCTGGTTGGCAAGTGGCTGACCCTGGGGTTGTCCCATAGGACGGGTCGGCTGTGCTTCGTTGGTTCATACCCCGTTCACTTCCTGAATCAGGGGTGGTGACGGGAAGACTGGATCAGATCCTGAAAGAAACTCCAGTTGGTACACAACCATCTGCTGATGCGGTTTGCCCTGGTCGGGCGCCTGCACGTAGTACACGTGCTGGACTGCCGGTGGCTGCTGGCTCGGCTGAGGCTGATGCTGCGGTTGCTGCTCTTCCTTCTTCTCAGCTGGAGCTTCTGATGGTGCTGCCGACTGAACAGAGTTGATGGTGCCCACAAACAGTTCAAGGTGCTTGTTGATCTGATCAAGCTTGTCTAAATTCTGAGTCCTCTTCTCGATTACAACGAGTTTCTCAAGGTCCTGTGATCGCTTCTCAATGATGTCAACTTTAGAGAGATGGACCCCGATGATGCTGAGGTTGGAGCTCTCATCTCTCTCTGCTTCTCTAGACGCTGCCATGTGTACTTGTTTCTGGAGGATCTGGGGCTGCTTCTGGTAGGCTTTTGATGAAGAGAGGGCGGCCTCTCCTTCGGCCATTTCTTCGAATATCTGCCAGACCACGTCTTCATCCTTGTTGAAGTGCGAACCCCCACATGCTGCTTCAACGAGCCTTTGGCTCTCGATGTTCAGTCCCCCAAAGAAGTGATGGACCAAGCTGGTCTTCGGAATCTCATGATGGGGACATATCTCCTGCAGATCAGTGAATCTCTCCCATGCTTCGTGTACTGACTCGTGGGCTCCTTGGGAGAAATTACTGATTCGGGCTCGCATCTAGTTGAGCCAACCGAGAGGGTAAAACTTATGCAGGAAGGCTGACTTCAGCTCCTCCCAGGTCGTTACAACCTTCCCCAGATGGTTGACCCAATAGAGGGCCTTGTCCTGTAAGCTGAAGGGGAACGCCATCATGTTGACAATGTCCAAAGGGACATTGGGATAGTGAGTGGTGCGGCAAATGCGTGAGAATTGCTGCAGGTGAATGTACGGCTCTTCACTGGTGTTTCCATGGAATGTAGGAAGAAGAGCAAGGAACTGGGGTTTCAGCTCAAAGTGAGCGTGTACCGGTGGGATGAGGATCCACTCGGTCATCTGGTTATCTCCCGGATTGTATGTCTCTTTTAGTGTAGGCTTGGGTGGCGGTAGTTCAGGTTCTTCATCATCAGGGTGACCACCACCTCCACCTCCACCTCCTCCTCCTCTGCCTCTGCCTCCTCCTCCTCCTCCCTCGGCTCGGTTCATCACATCGTTCAACATATCCTGAAATGCTGTCTGCGCTAGGGCCTGCTCGGTCAGCTGCTGTTGGATGGCCTGGATAGATGCCAGCAGTTGTGCATTGACTTGATTCTGGTCTGGCATCTGTCCTTCTGGTTGGGGTGGCTGCTGACCCTTGCCCTTTCCTTGGGGAGCCATATCTGGGTCTGAGTCGGACGAAATGAACTCCAGAGTAGTCTCCAGGGCTTGCTCTGTCTTCTATCTACAGAATGAGAGAGTCCTGATCAGACCACTTGCAATAGTATTCAGCTGTCATGATAAAGTTGGAATTCAAGTCAACCCCAGCGTGTTGTGAACGGAAAAGGATGTGGACTGTAATCGACTTCCATTCACAACGGCGAAGGCAGGACAAAAGTGATCCCAGTTTATTGGGTGGCCAAGAGAAAGGTAGAAAACGAGGAGTCTGGAGATAGATCCGCAAAGTCCGGATCGGGTTCTCGGGAATCGCCTCGAATTTATTGGCGGAGTTGAGTCTATGGAATCGATGTGGATTTCAGCGTGGTCCCGACGGAAACCATCCATGGATCAACTTCGCGAAGCACAAGAGAGGATCGGATGTTGGAAGAAGGATACAATGGTCAACGAGGAATGAAAAGGAGTGCAAAATAGAAGAAAGGCTCGGTTGAGCGGGGGTCAAAGGAGAATGACACAACAAAATTTGCGCAAAGGCGCGGTACTCGATCTTTGAACCTTAATCTAGCTCCATACAAATGCAATACAAAATTGGGTTCACCAACTCACACCATGTGAAGCCGTAAAGGTTCGGCCATTTATTATCTTGTCAAGTTTTAGAGTTGTTATTTTAGGCATATCTTGTAACAAGTCCTTAGTACGCTACCCTATAGGAGAGAGAGTACTGCCAGAAGAGTATCCCGTACTTGTCCTCCTCCTGTGTAACCTGTAGTCTGTACTTTTTGGGGTCCTTGTAACCCTTCCTGGATCCCTACTCAACCAAAGAAATAGAGAGAGGAAGCTGATAGGCAAAACCAATACTTCGGTTCTCGCTCGCAACGGAATCACCCGTAAGCGTGCAAGAACCTACTCGGACGCAGGACAATGAGACAGACACCCCCGTGAAGGTGTGGCTTATGCTCGATACTTCGGACAGGGTCGATGCTCTACACAACAGAGAGTCATCATTGGTGACCAAGTCCTACTTGCCTACGTACGATAGAAGCGCCATTACTTCGGAAATCCAGGCGATACACAAGGCAGTTGCAGATTGGGTTTTTGGCTCTAATCCTTATGGGATCGTACTCGCTCAAGGGAGTAGGGTTTTGGTCCCCCTCTAAGGTACCTGAAAACAATGAGGGCTTTATGAACCCAGTACAATGATAGTCCATTACAGATTTTATTAAGGTTAAAGTTTATTTAGCAGTCCCCTTGTTTTAGCTTTTTGGATTTTCACTTTTTTTTGAGTCTGTTTTCATACCAGCGCCTAGCGTTTTTTGTAGATTCTTATTTAAGTCCTAGGTGCTCAAAATCAGAGGGAGATAGCGGGAAAAGCCGTGCAAGTGGTTCCATGATGGAAATCTCACCATTAAACCGAATGATGCATGCTGAGTTAGAAGACTTACAGTGCATCCCAGCTCTCACCATGCGGTATGCAAAATAGAATTTTTAAACCTATCTACATGTCGGTATGCAAGGCACAAAATCACCCTAAACATTAGCGGCTATTAACGTGAAGAACCATAAGTCGCTCATTCATCTTTAGCCTAAAAAGTCCGGTCTTGGCTCACCCCTCCTCTACTCAACACACTTGAGTTAGGAGAAAGCGCTTTATGGGGCTTGCTGTGGCACAAGGGCTAAGAGACAAATGAACGGCTTGTTTAAGTTTGACTAGATCCATACGAAGTATACTATAGGAACATGCATTCTTATTAATGTTTGGACCTAACTACCGAGTCAAGCAACCTATATCTAGGGGCTCCAAGCACACAAAACAAAGTAAAATAAAGGCGGAAAGCTCAAAACTTCGGGAAACAAAGAAAAGAAAGCGATGGAAAACTCGAAAAACTGCGATGAGGCCCCCGGGTGAACAATCACCCGGGCACTGGACCTCATTGTGAAGAGTAGAGTTCTGTTAATTATTACATGACAAAATTATCTCTCTCTCACAATAAATTACAAAAATAATCCTAATTGCTCTAGACCTATCTAATTCCAATCTCCTTGCATCCTTGGTGCTCTCTCCAGTTGGTCATGAAGTGAAGACCAACCTCCTCTAAGCTCGGCTGCCTTGGCTTCCTAAGAAACCATCCTCGCGTGGCGGGCCCTCGCAACAAAGTGACAAAGAGATTGAATTAGTATAAGCTTAATCAATAAAATAAAGTAGATAGGAATTAATCACAATAAACAAATAAATTAAGCATGGTGATTAATTGCAAAAGAAATTGCTGCTCACAAAATCAATGCTAAATCAATTTCTAAATATGAATGACAAAATATGATAGGCTACGCTCATTGCTCCCCGGCAACGGCGCCATTTGATAAACCCAAAAATTCAACGGTCTTGTATTCCACACAAGGCGGGAACACAACCGAAGTGTTGACCACTCAAAATCTGAATTTAATCAACAATTAACCCACAATAAAAGAATAAATCAATTAAGTCCCAAAATTTGTGAATTAACATTTAACTCTACCACAAAATGCATAGTGAATAAGCATGTAGATGTCGAACCACAGAGAGCAATACAAAAATTAAGTAGCCTATGATGTTCATGTACAACAGAGTCATCCTTGCATGAATCCTATTTTTGTGGGTTTGGGGGGTTTTATTATTATTTTTTTCTTTTTTTTTATTATTTTTTATATTATATATACTTATATATATACATATTTATATAATTTATATAATATAGACATATAAAGATATACACCCATAAAGGGTATGCATAGAGAATATAATACATATATATAAAGATATTTATTTTTTTATTTTTTTATTTTGAAATTTCTTATTTTAATTTTCTGAACCTTGTATTTTATATTATATATATATTCTTCTTTTTCAATATGGGAATATATAAACTATATAATAAGAGAGGTACTAGAATATTTATAAAAATATGAAAAAATGCTCAAAAATGCAGAAAGAAGATATTTTTGGTCTTTTTATGATTTTTACTATTTTTGTGATTTTTGGGTATTTTTCAGAGTATTTTTGATATTTTTCAAAAAAAATTATAGAAAACAGGGACTTAAGCTACTAGACAGAATTGAACTGAGGTTTAAAAATAGAAATTGATATCCAAAAATCTTCAAATCAATGTTACATTATAGATAATAAAAGAAGGAAACTACATAAACTTAATTTGTATTTTCAAGAATTTTCTAGGATTTTTTAGATTTTTATGTAGTTTTTAAGGGTTTTCTTGTTTTTAAGGTTTTTGTTTTGAATTTTTTAGTGATTTTTGGACTGACACTAAAGTATGATAAAATAGACAGTAAGTAATTTTTTTGGAATTTTTCTAGGTGTTTTACTATTTTTTGGTATTTTCTAAGCTAGACATTAGATAAAATACAGTTTTTGATTTTTAATAAATATTAAAATGCAATAAAAATAAAATGCAAAAATATGGCGTGAATGCACCACTTAACAGGAGCTTACATTAATTTTTAAGGAATTTTTGGGGTTTCCTAAATGCATGGAATAAATGGAACAAGTAATAAAAAATATATACAGCCGGGCAGGGGCATTTTTGCAAATAAACATAAAGGCAGGGGTTACAGTGCAAAAACACCAAAATATTTGAACGTATTCTGCAATTTTAAGGACTAAAACCAAATAAGCAAACCCGCCAGAACCCCCTTGCAAATTGACCATCACGTGGGACTACACGTGATCCGCACCCACATGGACTAAAATGTAATATCAACACAGTTCGGGGTCCTGGTTGCAATTTTCACAAAAAATAATACTCTTAAAATTTTATTTTATGGACTAAAGATAAATATACAAACATCCAGGGGGTCTTGTGCAAGTTAACCTCCTCACGTAGGACGGCACGTGAGGTGACGTGGACTGGACCTAAAAGTAATATCACAAACATACAGGGGGGTCCATGCAAAATGTCCACAATAAAATGAACTTCGACTTTTATTCACAAGACTAGACAATAAATACAAAAATACTGGGGTTAAGATCTGCAAATTACCCATAAGTGCACGCTGGTGGACGGCGATGATGATTTCACTTGGACACGCGTCGCGCATCCAACGGCCGGTACCGCTTCGCTGATGAAGGGCTGAGATTAGATCAGCCAAGCTGATCTGACGGTCGGTGTAGGGCTTCATCGAACGGCTCTGGTGTGATCTGGGGGTGCCATCCTGATCGGACGGCGGTGGAGCCTCCTGGAAGAACAGGGAAGAAGCTCGCGCGAGGCGAGCTTCGATCTTGAAGCATGGGCTCCTCCGGGGTTCTCCCTCGCGTCTGAGGTGCTCTGATCGTAGCTGGAGGCGTCCCACATCTGCTGGTGGTCTTGGCATGGCTCCTGGAGGTCCAAGGAGGTCGGGAGAGGTCGATGAAGGTCGGGACCTCCAGGAGCCTCTTCCTGGATCGAATCGAGTCCAAAGGGGCTCATTGCTTCGTGTGACCTGCATAGGAAGAACCAGGGGAACGAGGGCTATCTCCTCGACCCTGGTTTGTGAAGCTTTGGTGCAAGATGAGGTGAGGCGGAGGATCTCCGGTGATAGGCGGAGGTGGAGCTCCGATTCGCAAGGACTGGGGGTCCTTGGTTGAACAAAAATGATCGAGAGGTGGAGCATGCGAAGGGGAACGAAGTGAGGTGAAGATGGCAGTCGGAAACAGTGGATGTCACGGTGAAGAAGTCGCCGGAGCGGAGCTCCGGCGAACTTCGATTTTGCTATTTGACGATAAGCTACTGATCTAAAGACTAAACTAAGGACGGAATTGAAATGCTAGAATTAAAATCTACCTAAAAAGCAAGAAAGAACAGCTCTTATACCTGGGGGCCGCCAGGGAGCAGGACGGACGCCGGAGCTCCGCCGCGACAAAATTGATCCCTCCTCCGACCGATTCGAGTCGCTGAAATGCTCCCCCTGTCACGAGGAACCTTCCAAGAACAAATTCGATGCTTTTGGGTGGATGTAAATTGGCCAAATTTGAGGAGGAGGGTGAGGGCTCTTATTTATACACATTCTGGGCACCCTACTTGGCCCGCATATTCCGGCGAGTACAATGATCGTTTTCTCGATCCAACAAGCATGCATGATAGATGGATGATCCCTCTACAGATCTTGTGAAGGCGACGAGCGAGAACAAGGGACGAGACGCCCGGGGAAAATGGCGCAAGTCATGGAAGCAGCAAGGTTCAGAGGCGCCAGGTCCCGATGGGACAGTTGACCAGAGGTCAACGAGGGCTGGCTCCTCATTGGTCCACATAGGCCGCTAACGGACAAAATAGGGGAATTTGTTTGAAAATGATTTATTTGACATAGTAAATGATTTTATTAGAATTTGCTTATAAAATGAAAAATGTGTATTAATTCATGTAGTATTTATTCATGATTTTTATTTAATTTTTTTGATGTATTTTATTATGGTTTTATTTTAATAATGTATTTATGCATGTATTTACATGTATTTTGTATATTTTATTTTTATTTTGTTTATTTTATTTTATTATTTTATTTTATTATTTCATAAATTTATAATTTATTTTTGTGAGTATGTGGATATTTTTATTTAATTTTTATGAGTTGTTTCTTATTTAAATAAATAGGTATATGTATATGTAGGTATACTTATAGGTATTTTACCTATATATTATATATAATTTATTTGTTTAATGTATTTTCTTGGTTTTTATTTTAGATTTGTGTTTTTGATATATTATATGTAATATTTACAATATTATAAAAAAATAATTAAAGAATGTTTTCCCTTTTTATTTATGTACATACTCATCATAGGTATTTTGCCTATATCTTGCATAGACTTATTTTATTTTACAAATTCGTTTTAGTTTTATTCAAGTTTCAATATGTACATGTATTATATACATTATTTACAAAATTCTAAAAATATAATTTTGTAAAAATAATGAACAATGAATAAATTGAATATTTTAATCAGGCAGATTGCACAATGAAGGCCAAAAACCTAACTTTCACAGATAAACTCTAAAAATTATGAAACCAATTTTATTAAATACTTATTGAAAAGCTATATACAATTAAAGGTGATTTTGGGTAATTTTGAGTTTTTATTTGCAAGATATGGGTATGTGAAGTTGAGATTTTGGCTTTTTATTCTGGGTATAAAAGGTACACTGTGAATCATTTTTGTACAAACTCAATTTTGTATTTTTATTGACATTATTATCTACAACTTTCATGTACAAAGTTTCTCTATTTGATGATTGAATAATTATATAGAAAATAAGTGTCAAAAATGCTTAAATAGATGAATAAATAAATGAGGTATTTATTGTGCTGTTGACCCTTATCTCCCCCTACTTTATTCCTTATCGACCAATTCCATGCTGGCCTTGGTCTCGGGGTTCGGGTCATAAAATATTTGCAATATTTTATTCCTTTTTCTTTTCTTCTCTTTTTTCTATATTTTTGGCATTAAAAACCTTATTCTATGTACATTTAATGCAATAGATAATGGATGCTATTATGAACAAATTGATGCTATTTACATGCATTTGCTGGGGTTTTTAAGGCCAAAATGATAGAATAAAGGTGATGAAATGGAGATTCATCAACGCCCCCTTTCTCCCTCCTTAGAGTGGCCATCCACCCTAAACCCTAGAGAGGGCCGTAGTCATCGCGACGTTGTTTTGCTGCTGGATTGACTACTCGTAGATCTCCATCTTCTTCGGTATGCTTGGCTCATGAATAAGATATCGGATCTCATGAGACGAGATCAGGAAATTCATCGCTTGGATCATCCACATGGATTGCGAGGAGCACAGATTTCATTAACGCGCTCGCAAGCGTCTCCTCCGTTGGATTAGACTTGAGACAGGAGGTCTCTTCGTTTAGAGACTCGATCGCAACCACACTTCAAGAGGTAAACCTTATACTTGTGTGTGGTTTAGATGAAACGATCTGAGAAGTTTCTTGGATCATGTGATTTCATCATTCAATTTTTTTTAAATTCCGCAGCTTTGAGCCACTAGTACGACTAGTCGCTCCCGATCGCATACGATACGATTATCACGCTTCCGTGATATGCTTAAGGATCTTCCCATATCCTTCAAGTGGTATAAGAGCCACATGTTGGAGGTTTAAGATATGATACATAAACCTAATATGACATGGGTATTTTTGTTGTGTGAAGTTTCATCGTATTTTGTTCGCGCAGTCTTGTTCTGTGCATTTTTTGCCCTGTTTAAATGCCGTGAAACATGATTTCATCACCTGCATTATTTTCTCTATTAAATTAAAAAATAATAGGACTTGAATTTGCATGATTTGGGTTATATTTTCTTAAGTTATGATTGTTTTAGTGGACATGTATCCACTGTTGCGGGTATAGTATTTTTAGAACGTAAGCAAGAGATAACCACGGTTTTAAAATGCCTAGGAATACATGTTATCACTTGGGTTCATTTAGAAATCAAATCGGCAAATTAAGAAACTTAATTTGCGTGATTTAGATTTTATTTGATTGAGTTATGCTAATCTTAGTAAATATGGGTCACTGTTGAAAATTTACATACTTGATAATGAACCTTATGATTGTCATTCAATTAAATTAGTGGAAATTAAAGGTTAATTTCCTGAAATAAATATTAATAAATATTAATGAAATATTTAATGATGATGATTATTTCCTTGAATAACATTGCCTTCCAAAAATGATAAGATAATTGATCTTGATCACAATTAGTTACATCCCTTCCAACAAACATTGATTCTTGAATAGGTTTGGGGATTTGTTTAGCAAATATCTTTATAATATTAATCAAAATAGTTTTGATAAATACTATATGATATAACTTCGATTGAAAGACCGATTATCATCTCAAATACAAAATGATCAGATTATATTATCCTGACCTGAGGTGGATATGGTTTCTAGTCGGGGATCATTGGGGTAGGAGGTTGCTCCGTGGGCAGTCTGTCCCACTCCCGTCGGTGCTAGCCAGGACAACGAGTAAGAAAAGGATAATGTTTGAAGTAATCATGATGTATTTTTCTAATTATTAAAATTCGTATAATACGTATTTTGATATTATACCATCCTTCAAGTAATAATAAAAAAAATACTTGTTGGTTAATTGTTTAGATTAATAATTGATTTAATATGATTAAATGAATTAGATCTAATTAAAATACTCTATTATGAATAGAGATATTATTCCCTTGGAAGAATTAATTATGTGAATATGATTCATAATAATTAATTAGAATTTGAAATGATATGAAGGATCACATAAGCGACATCCATGATCTTCCGTCAAAGCGAAGGGTTCCGTCGATAGGGATTGTATGTAGGAGACGCTTGTCCAAAGTGGCAGCTCCTGCATACTAACGCATCTGGATCAGACCCTTTACTTCTGTAAATAGTAAGGTTGTATGCGTAGTGACCCCAATATCGTGTCCTCATATTATTGGAGAGATATTGGATTGCACACAACGAGTTCTAATCCTGTTGACGATCGATCCAATTAACGACGGGTCAACATCACCTTAACGGTGGTGGGCTCGGGTGTTAAAGACCGAATTGGAAATGCAAGTGGACTTGCAAGACGGAATGTGTTCCCTCTTTTTTCATCTGAGTTGTAAGTACTCATATTATTGGAATGTGATAAAGATAATAAAGGAGATCCCAGATCTTGCTTGAGATATAATGGTACGTATATCTCTTACGTTGAAAGTGAATAAGGGAATGAACTCTCAGTGTTGACAAGGCAAGACCACTTTGATATAAAAATTCCTAAATCAAAGTAAAATATGTATATATATTTATGCAAATTTCTTATTTCAAATAAACCTCATTAAACCCACTCAATACTATACTCAATAATAACCAGTAAAATATCATGTATTGGATCCATGATCAAGATATTGTACTTGCAGTTGGACACATAATGTATGTGGTTGCAATGTGCAAAATTCCTCATAATAATGAGGAATGACAATTAAATAGACAATAGGACAACGACCTAGGGTTTGCATGTCTCTATAGTTTTGATCTCTCATCGAGTGTACTTTGGGAGTATCATGTCAATGATGATCGTAATTATCAAACAATCCTTATAAAACCTAAGAAGATGTTTTTGCATGCATATGTGCTCTCTGCATTTAATCATGAATGATGTGGTTCTCTGTATTATGTAGAATTGTGGCTCGATAAAAGATGATGTACTCAAAATGTTTGAGTACATGCCTGGACCACAAGTCTTTAAGAGTTAAGATGGATGTAGATAGGATGGGTGTCATCATTCTACTATCTATACTCTAGTCATTCATGAAACTTCATAATATTCATATTGTATGAATTGAATGAAGCATGTATAAATATTGAAGTATTCTTATATTAAAATCTTTTGAATTCAACATAAGAGATCCTTTGTCTTAAGTAACGGTTGTTTATAGATGAAGGGAGCACAATGGAAGCATGGGTCTGACCCAAGTAAGAAGGAAAATCAAAGAGTTGACTGTACTTCTATGACTTCCATTTGACATCCAAAGAAATGGAAGAATGCCAATAATGAAAGATGTTGATGTATTACTAGTATGACTATCAAGTCTATCTAGGATCCCTAGAGAAGGACTCAGATAGTGCATTAGCATAATTGTACATCTACATATCATCATTTAAATCGACTTACTTATTAGATACAATCAAAGTCTAAAATTCTATCTCATTATTCTAATAGCAATTGCAATTGGTTGCATATATTTTAGAAGACTGGAAAATTTGATCATAAGGTTTAATAGTCATCCACATAGATGTTGATGCAATTATTGTAACAATCTTCATTGGATAGATAGACTACATATTTTTAGTGGGAGATCACTTAGTCTTAGAAAATATCCTTATGACTTAGATATTAGAATGCATTCATTGTTTATTTCTAAATATTGAAAATAAACAGGAATTCTTGGAGAGACCTATAAAAAAGATTTATGATGGATATATTTCAAATAGTAATATAACATCTGGAGGACTCTACTAAATTGTAAATTTAGTGAATGGTTCATTAATATTTCTAATACCGAAAAATTAAACCTTAAAAGATCAATAAGAGGATGAAGATCATTTGACAACGATCTCGCATCAAACCTTGGACATATGTCTAATGATGAGATCAATAGACTAGTAAGAGTTAAAGCTTTAGAATGTCCGAAATTTCAAATCTTACATACTTGTGAATATTGTATTCAAAGTAGAAATTGTCCAATCCACCCTTCTCTGAGAATGGTGTAAGATGTCAAGGTATTCAAGATCTCATACATATTGATGTATGTTGATCATCTGTATCATAATAAACAATGATGATATGCGATATCATTCTATGATTATTTGTGATATGAGATTTCTACCCTTCATCTTAGCAACCTTTGAAATGTTCAAAGATTTCACAATTTTGGTTAGGACCAGTCTGAAGGAAGATAAAAAAAATGATCTGATCAGGGTAGCAAGTTCCTATTAGATTAATTCAAGGAGCACCTTATGGAGACATGAATATCATTCCTATCTCACTCCTCCTAATACACCTTAACTCAATAGAATTGTAGGGAGATGCAATTAGATCATGTTTGACATGTTTGACATGATTCGATCAATTATGAATATTAGCATAATTACCTCTTAGTTTCTAGGTATATATGTAGTAGAGGCTACAAAATATGTCCTTAATAAGGTTCCATGCAAGTTAGCTGGAATCTAGCACCAGAGAGTACTACTTCATTAGGAAAATAAAGGATGGTATTGGATACTTACTTTATGATCTTGAGATTCTTAAATGATTTCATCTCAAAGGTGTGCGAGATGTATCCTACATTATGAAGCCAAGATATATTTCATCTCAAAATATATCCTATATTATGAAGTCAAGATTGCATTCCTCTATGAATTGCTCATTGAGCATATTCATATGAAGTAGACCCATGGCTTCATAGATGAGGAATGCAAGGTGTGCAAACTTAAGAAACTCCATCTATGGACTCAAATAAGCTGCTTGTAGTTGGAACATTAGATTTGATGAAATTATAAATGTTATGATTTCAAATAGAATATTGATGAACCATGTGAAGCTTAGTGGGAGTTCCATTGTGTTCATCGTGCTGAATGTATATAATATCCTAATCATTTGGAATGATATTATGATGATAATAAGTGTTTTATAATCTGGTTATTCCATACCTTGAGATATGATCTCAATGACACCTCTTAGATCCTAGTTCTGAAGATGTTCAGAAGGAAAGAGAAGAGAGTATTGGGACCGTCACATTAAGTGGTACACCTTGGACATGTTCCATTCTTGGAAAACCCTAAGGAAGGTTTCCTTCCCTTATGATATGATACTGACCTATATAAAGGGATAACGCCTTAAAGAGTTGAGGAAGTGAATGCTAAAACTGCTTGCCCTTGTGCATCAGTTTTGATAAGCCGGGTGTGTGTTAGATGTGTACAAAAGTCAGATGCCTACCAAACAGTGGGAGTACTAAAGTGTTACTAATCATACTATGGGGATAAAATAATTAATTGTAGTATTAATATCTTCAAATATGACAAGACTTTTGAGATAGTGATCTCAAAGTCTTATCTTCAAGAACTTAAGACTTTATAGATAGTGATATAAAAGTCTTAACTGTAGATGCCTTATAAGACTTCAGACCAGGTCTTGATCTTAAGAAATAGAGATCTCCGGGAATAAGGGCATTCTAATAAGGATAATAGAAATTACATACTGGTTATAATGATTATTGAGTTGTAGTGTCAAAGACATTATAACTGCTTTAACAAGATTGAGTATTGGTTGTATAAGATGCAACATTCGTATTTGATGTGAGCACTGTTACCAGGAGATATGCAAGTACCGTAAAAGGACTTAGCGTTGTCTCTCAGGAAAAAGTATCTGATCAGCTTACTTAGCTATATTAAATAACTTATGACTATCACATGAGTGTGGGTTTAAAGATTAGCCCATCAATGGCTTTTTGGGCTAGTGGGATATTGTTGGACATGCGAGCCTACGATGAGCCATTATGCAATAAATGTTATTGCAAATATCATTCCCCTGATATGAAGTCAAGAATAATTAATTTTCATAATAGGTCCTTTAATACAATTAGAGTTACATACCATGACCATCTTAATGATCATACAACTATTGATTCAATTGTTGAATCACAGAGACTGGTGCTTGGATGAATATCTAAAGAGTTAGATTGAGGATTTATCAAGCACCGTCAAATGATTGTTAAGAGAGGATCTCTAGCCCGAGTAGGAGATGGTGTGAAATCCCGTATTTTCTTTTTCCTAAAATCTGGAGTATTTTTGACATCCAAAAAATTCAAATAATCACGTTCATTACGTAGATCTCGTCGAGATCTTTCCAACGAGCCCAAGAACACCCAATTCCGATATTCCTAGCTCAAGTTATCGATGTTTTAACTATAATAGTTGGGACCCATATATGGATCCGAACCATATCCGAAATTGCACCCATTTTCACCTCTCCCTCTATAAATAGAAGGTGGTAGGCTACTCTCTCAAAGCCCTAGCCACCATCATCCATCCCTTCTCATTGGAGCACCACCACCTTGGACGGATTTTGTCGTCAGAGGACCGTCGTCGACGTCGGAGAAGGAGCTCCGATCGAAGATCCGCGGTCACCATCACGTCGGAAAGCTCGAGGTCACCTTTGTACACGCATTCGCCGCTACAATCGAGAGACGGAAATATCATTTCCGTCTGAGCGGAGATCCCGAGGGAACATCCTCGGAGATAACGATGTTATACCTTCCTCTTGTTGTTGGTTTTCACATTTTTTTTGTTCTCATATGCTTGAACATGATTAGAGCCTTGGGTATTCTTATGGTGCGATTCATATACTGATAGTGAAGTCCCCTTCCCTCCTCGATGTTGGTTTCGTATGATTCCACCGATACTATCTTTTGCCTTGCACCATTATCGAGTTTTCATTTTGTTTCATTTCCTCTCAATTGAATACAATTTACAAACTGGTGTGGAGGTGTGTATTCATATTTTTATTTTTGTTCTAAGCTCTTCAAAAGAAGAGATGCAATTTTTATTATTGTCTAATTATTATTTAAGAGCTACTGTGATTTTCTCATTTCCTTGGCATGAGAATGAGATTAGAAGTTGGACGTTGGGAAAAAGAAAACAACAAGAGCATTTTGGGCCACGTTGATTCTCAGGGTTGAAAATTTCATCCCCCATATTTACTGTTCATATGTTCTAATCCCTGATATCCAATCATTTCATATTTATCTATTGCATATAATACGGATTTGAATACTGAGACATTCTTTTGAACTAATTATTTTTGTCCATGGGGTGTAGAAAATGCCAGCCATGAGTTTTAACAGAGATGGCATAACGTATTGGATTTTGGTGAGGCGTTACATGTTGTTTAAGTTTTTTGGAATATGATCAAATACGCACTACGTGTTATAATCGTATGCCGCCATCATTATATGAAATTAATGTTTCATAAAGTTGAGATTAGATGCACGTAATAAACGTATGCATGCACCTTAACATGCATGTAATGCTAATAAACTCGAAATAATCATCTCATGTGTTGTAGATGAAGAAAGTCGTAGCTAATCACGTTAGTAACAAAAAAAACTACTTTAAGTGTTAGATAAAATGGTGTATCTTGTCCAAAGTGTTAACTATGTCAAATGATGCAAAACAAGCACAATAAAATAATATAATCATGCACATCTATCTGAGTAATGAAACAATGTGATCATGCCCAACTATATGAATTGCTGCCTAAACCTATGGCTAATTATTCTAGAAGTTGTATATGTGAGATCAGGAAGTAAAAGACAGGGAGTGGATGTCTCTCAATTATATGTTTTCTTTAATAGAGTAGTTGTTGATATTACACTAAAATACCATGAAAAATCAAAACTTTCCCAATAAATCGCTGATATTATGGGTGACGCGTTGCACCTAGCAGCCCGTTAGCTTTCGGAGTCGCTCGACGAAGTTGGCAGGTGGCGCAGTTGGCGTTCTTGGTTTCACGCTTTTACACGATATTAAGACTCGGTTAGATGTGACCACATCAAATTTTACCTCGAGTATTAGTATTGTGAGAGGTGTTCCGGGATATAGTTTGAAGTTGGAGAATTTGAGGTTTAGACCTTTTCCTGTTCTAGTTGGACAGAGATACTTGAAGATTTATCCAAGATGACAAACAAGTTCCCGCGTAGCAGAGGCCTGCGAGTCGCGTGCTTGCATGTGCTAAAATAATACCAGAAATGATAAATGATCAGATGTCGGAAAGTTTTATACCGTTTGGATTTTAACCAACTTGTCGAAATATCAAGATCATCGTGGTAGAATTTAAATATTTTTTATAAATAAATAAAATCAATGTGATCGAATGTAAATTAGAATGACTTGGTGTTCTTTCTAATTTTTTTTATAATCGATGCATATGCCATCAAATAAAGTTGAGTATACATTCTTTTCTTACCCCTACATTAGTCATTATAGTGTATGTCTCGTTACTGGGCAATTGCTCATAACGTTACCCTCGTGTGAACCCAACAGGTGTACCTGAGCAGCAGGCGCCACAGTAGCGGTCTTTTGAGGAGATCAGACCTTCTACATCATACTTGCACCAAACAGGGTGCGTTCTACTTAGACTAACTTATTTATTTCCGCATCTTTTTATATTGTTATTGAGAGACATTGTAGTGATACATGTGGAGAGTTTTTTTCTACAAAATTTAAGTTTTTATGATGTATCTCATTCTATGGACATGGACTTGATGATTATTATCAATGAGAATGGATGCTGCATTTTATTTTCCATTTCACATTATACTCCTATTGTTATTTTTATTTCAAATGTTAATCTAATGTGCATAAGATAGTTTGTTGAGTATCATAGATCATGGACATAATTGGACCGTAGGTCCGACGCTCCCATCTCATCGGTTTCGGTAGCAGGAGGGGCGGGACGTCACATATGGTATCAGAGCCTGATACTCCATTCCTTCTTTTGCATATTAGAATTGTTAACAATATTTGAAATATAAATATAGCGGCAGAGTCTTCTGACCTTGTCATTAGTAAGGAGAATAATCTAAGTTCTGTTTAAAGTGTTCATTGTCTCTCTAACCATGGAAATAATTTTTAATATAATGATTCCCGCAGGGAATCATGCCGCCTCGTGTTGACCCTGATATTGCACAACAGTTGGCCTTACTAGTTCATGCCATACAGGGTATACAACAACGTCAGGAGGTATTGGAGCAAAGGCTCCATCAGCAGAATGATTCCTCGTACCAGCCCTCTCGTGAGGAGGAGAGCAGTGTTCACCCTTCGATGTCTCTGGACCCGGAAGGATCAGATGACCTAAAGATGCTGCAAAAACATCAGACGACCTACACAGCATATCAGAGATCTAAGGTGCCATAATTCTTTGACACCGACACACCAGATGAGGCTGAGCTATGGTTGGATCACGTATCTAAGGTGTTGAGGATGATTCATGCTCCTGAAGAGTCTTGGCTTACATTTGTGGAGTTTTCACTAGCAGGTTATGCTGAGCGGTTGTAGTTCACCACCAAGGAACATCTGGAGGATCCCATAACGTGGGAAATTTTTCTTGACGAGTTCCGTAGTAAGTTCTATCCTGATCACTGGGTTGAGGATCAGAGGAGGTTATTTGCTGAGCTGAAGCAGGGGTCAATGACGGTCCAAGAATACCTCATTCGTTTCATTGAACTCTACCGCCACTCACCTGCGACTACTGCTTTTCCTGAGGAGAATTTACAGAAGTTTATCCGAGGACTGCGTGACGATGTGCAACACCAGCTATCTGCATTAGATTTCACTTCCATTAAGGAGGTAGCTGCTAAAGCTACCAAGATGGAGGCAACTCAGAGTCGGCTTCAGAGGAGTCCATCACATTTCCATTCACCTCAGCCCAGGAGGTCTGCTCGTCGAAATTTCTACAGAGCTCGTAGAGAGCGTCGTTTCCACCCAGTGGCTACCACTCCTACCCTTGGCATATTTGCCCCTACACCTACCTTGGGGCAGGGCTTGGCGAGTCGCGGTACTACTTCCTCCCGCTCTTCGACACACTCGCAGAGTCGCAAGACAGGAGGTGCTAGCCTTGTCTCGGGAGGCTCCTTTTCTCAGCCAGGAGATCGTACGTGTTTCCACTGCCAACAGCCGGGCCATTTAAAGGCCAAGTGTCCCTTACTTGTCGGCAGCTCAGGCAGTCATCAACCAAGTGTACATCAAACTTTCTCACCTGCACAGTCGCATGGATCAGCTTCTCGTCGTGGAGGTCGAGGCTTTCAACGTCCTACACCACAATCAACCTTCAGTGCTGCAGGTTCTAACGCCCCATCGCACCTGCATGGACAACTGAATGCAATCACACAGGAGCAAGCCCGCGCCTCAGGAGTTGTAGTGCGAGGTATGATTTCAGTGCATGGTATATCCTTACATGCTTTATTTGATTCGGGAGCTATGCACTCCTTTCTAGCACATCGATTAGTGCCCAAGTTAGATAAAGAGCCAGTCTGTGTTCCATATCCTTACTACATCAAGGGCCCAGGGGGCCAATTATTCATAGTGCGACAAGTAGTGGAGAATGTAGCAGTGCAGATCGGTGGGCACATACTGCCCGCATATCTTTTACTCATTCAGTTAGAAGATTTTGATGTCATCTTAGGTGTGGATTGGCTCGAGCAATATCACACATGCCTTGATTGCTTCGAAAAGACCATAGTATTCCATCTCCCTGCATACCTACCTTCCAGTTTGATGGACGTACCTCAGATAGTGAGGTCTTGTATGTATCGGCATTGAAGGCCCAACACATGCTCGATCAGGGTTGCATAGGTTTTCTCGCCCATGTTGTGGAGTTACCCGTTGAAGATCGTATGATTGAAGACGTCAAAATTGTATGAGATTTTCCTGATGTATTCCCAGAGGAATTACCTGGACTACCGCCAGAAAGGGAGATCGAGTTCGAGATTACTTTGATACCCGACACGCAACCGATATCCATTCCTCCATACAGAATGGCACCAGCCGAGCTCAGGGAACTCAAAGTACAACTGCAGGAGTTATTGGAAAAGGGATTTATACATCCCAGTATATCACCTTGGGGAGCACCGGTCCTCTTCGTAAAGAAGAAAGATGGGTCTATGCGCTTGTGCATCGATTACAGGCAATTAAATAAAAGGACGGTAAAGAACCATTACCCACTTCCACGGATAGATGATCTTTTCGATTAGTTCCAAGGTGCAGCGGTATTCTCAAAGATTGACCTACGATCGGGTTATCATCAATTGAGAATTAAGGACACGGATGTGCTAAATCTGTTTTTCGCACCAGATACAACCACTATGAGTTTGTGGTTATGCCGTTTGGACTCACGAACGCACCTGCCGCGTTGATGGACATGATGAACAGAATTTTCCGTCCATACTTAGATCGTTTTGTGGTAGTGTTCATTGATGGTATTTTGATCTACTCACGTGATGAGCATGAGCATGAGCAGCATCTGCGTGCTATTCTTGAGACACTCAGAGAACACAAGTTGTATGCAAAATACAACAAGTGTGAATTTTGGCTTACCAAAGTAGCTTTTCTCGGTCATGTAATTTCAGGAGCAGTTGTGGCAGTCGATCCAACAAAGATAGAGGCAGTCATGTTCTGGGAGCAGTCCAAGACAATTATCGAGATACGCAGCTTCTTAGGCCTTGTCGGCTACTACAGACGTTTTGTTAGGGGCTTCTCGCAGCTAGCTCTACCACTTACTCGTCTGACACAAAAAGATGTCCCTTTCATTTGGAGCGACAAGTGCGAGCTGAGCTTTCGTACGTTGAAAGAAAGACTGACAAGTGCTCCGATTCTCACCCTCCCTTCTGACCCCTTAGACTTTACAGTGTATATTGATGCATCAAAGGAGGGTTTAGGAGCAGTGTTGATGCATCGTGGTCATGTCATAGCATATGCATCACGATAACTAAAGAACCATGAACGGAACTACCCTACTCATGACTTGGAGTTGGCAGATATAGTCTTCGCATTGAAGATATGGAATCACTATTTATATGGGGTCACGTTTGAGATTTTTATAGATCACAAGAGTCTCAAATATATCTTTGATCAGCGAGAGTTGAATATAAGGCAAAGACGATGGATGGAACTGTTGAAGGATTATGACTGCACTATCTCTTACCATCCGGGTAAGGGAAATGTAGTAGCTGATGCTTTGAGTAGAAGAGCACATACCGAGGGCACCGTAGCATGGCTACAAACTTGGGATATGCTCACAACACTTACTGAGTGGCACCCCTTTGATAGTACTGCAGACGCTGTAACTGTACCTGCCAAGTATAGTGGACTATGGGATAGGATTGTGTATGGTCAACAAACAGATCAGAAATTACAAGACTTATTCCATCGATGCCTGAAGGAGGAGTTAGATGGATTCAGAATCTGTGAGTACATCTTATGGAAGGGGGACCGTGTATGTGTCCCTGATGATGGTGAGTTAATGAGAGACGTCCTAGATGAGGCTTACTGTTCTAGATTATCTATCCATCCAGGGAGCATCAAAATATATAGAGACCTCCGTCAACACTTATGGTGGGAGGGGATGAAGAGAGATGTTGCAGAACATGTTAGTCGTTGCCTTACGTGACAATTGGTGAAGGCAGAGCACAAGCGTCCTCCTGGCTTGTTACAGTCACTTCCTATTCCATTGTGAAAATGGGAGAGTATCTCTGTGGACTTCGTGACATCTTTACCTCGTACAATAGGTGGATATGATGCTATTTGGGTTATTGTGGACAGGTTGACTAAGTCTCCACATTTTATTCCTGTGAACATGGCATGCACTCCGGTGGATCTGGCCAAACTATATATTCAACAAGTTATTCGCTTGCATGGGATTCCCAAGGAGGTTGTATCTGATAGGGACTCTCGTTTCACGTCACATTATTGGAGAGAATTCATGGAGTACCCTAAAAACCGAACTATGTCTTAGTTCAGCCTATCATCTGCTGACTGATGGATAATCAGAGAGGACAATTCAGACCCTTGAAGACCTACTCAGAGCATGTGCCATTGAGTGGAAAGGATCTTGGAAGGACCACCTTCCTTTGGTGGAGTTCACTTATAACAACAACTACCATGCTAGTATTGACATGGCACCTTTTGAGGCATTGTATGGACGGAGATGCACCACTCTCTTGTATTGGCAGGAAGTGGGTGTCAAGGATATTTATTCCACTCAGATAATTGAGGACACAACAAGAGTCGTGGAAACGGCTAGGAAGAAATTATTGACTGCATAGAGCCGTCAGAAGAGCTATGCTGACTAGAGACATCGTGATCTTGAATTTGATGCCGGAGACTTTGTATTCTTAAAAGTATCTCCAATGAGAGGTATTCAAAGATTTGGTGTCAAGGGCAAGTTGGCACCATGGTTCGTTGGCCCTTTCAAGATTTTGTCTCGTATTGGAAATGTAGCATACCGAGTAGCACTCCCCCCTCACTTGGCAGGCGTGCATGATGTATTCCATATGTCAAACCTCCGGAAGTATATTCGAGACCCTCGACATGTGATTAGCTATGAGGACCTCACGGTTGAATCGAATTTATCTTTTCCTGAGGCACCCGTGCAGATTTTAGACCAGGCAGTCAAGAGGTTACGATGAAAAGACATCCCTTTGATCAAGGTATTGTGGCAAAGTCAGAATGTTGAGGAGGCCACATGGGAGCCTGAGGCAGATATGCGACAGAAATACTCATATCTTTTTGAAGGTATGTTCACGAGATCCTATTTCAATCCTCTTTAAGATTTTTATGGGTTTCATTCTCTTTAAGATTTTTATTCCTGAATCTACATCACATTGGAAACTTATACGTTAAATCCTACGTCTCGAGAATGAGACTTCCTTTAAGATTTTTATGATGTGAAATCTCGTATTTTCTTTTTCCTAAAATTTGGAGTATTTTTGACATCCAAAAAATTTAGATAATCACGCTATTACGTAGATCTCGTCGAGATCTTTCCAACGAGCCCAAGAACACCCAATTCCGATATTCCTAGCTCAAGTTATCGATGTTTTAAGTATAATAGTTGGGACCCATATATGGATCCGAACCATGTCCGAAATTACACCCATTTTCACCTCTCCCTCTATAAATAAAAGGTGATAGTCTACTCTCTCAAAGCTCTAGCCACCATCATCCTTCCCTTCTCATTGGAGCACCACCACCTTGGTCGGATTTTGTCGTCGGAGGACCGTCGTCGACGTCGGAGAAGGAGCTCCGATCGAAGATCCGCGGCCACCATCACGTAGGAAAGCTTGAGGTCACCTTCGTACACGCATTTGCCGCTACAATCGAGAGACGGAAATATCATTTCCGTCTGAGCGGAGATCCCGAGGGAACATCCTCGGAGGTAACGATGTTATACCTTCCTCTTGCTGTTGGGTTTCACATTTTTTTTGTTCCCATATGCTTGAACATGATTAGAGCCTTGGATATTCTTATGGTGCGATTCATATACTGGTAGTGAAGTCCCCTTCCCTCCTCGCTGTTGGTTTCGTATGATTCCACCGATGCTATCTTTTGCCTTGCACCATTATCGAGTTTTCATTTTGTTTCATCCTCTAAATCGAATACAATTTAGAAACTGGTGTGGAGGCGTGTATTCATATTTTTATTTTTGTTCTAAGCTCTTCAAAAGAAGAGATGCAATTTTTATTATTGTCTAATTATTATTTATTAAGCGTTTCATGTTAGCTGAGCTACTGTGATTTTCTCATTTCCTTGGCATGAGAATGAGATTAGAAGTTGGACATTGGGAAAAAGAAAACAACAAGAGCATTTTGGGCCACGTTGATTCTCAGGGTTGAAAATTTCATCCCCCATATTTACTGTTCATATGTTCTAATCCCTGATATCCAATCACTTCATATTTATCTATTGCAGATAATACGAATTTGAATACTGGGACATTCTTTTGAACTAATTATTTTTATCCATTGTGGGGTGTAGAAAATGTCAGCCATGAGTATTAACAGAGATGGCATAACGTATTGGATTTTGGTGAGGCGCTACATGTTGTTTAAGTTTTTTGGAATATGATCAAATGCGCACTACGTGCTATAATCGTATGCAGTCATCATTATATGAAATTAATGTTTCATAAAGTTGAGATTAGATGCACGTAATAAACGTATGCATGCACCTTAACATGCATGTAATGCTAATAAACTCGAAATATTCATCTCACGTGTTGTAGATGAAGAAAGTCGTAGCTATCCACGTTAGTAACAAAAAAACTACTTTAAGTGTTAGATAAAATGGTGTATCTTGCCCAAAGTGCTAACTATGTCAAATGATGCATAACAAGCACAATAAAACAATATAATCATGCACATCTATCTGAGTAATGAAATAATGTGATCATGCCCAACTATCTGAATTGATGCCCAGATCTATGGCTAATTATTCGAGAAGTTGTATATGTGAGATCATGAAGTACAAGACAGGGAGTGGATGTCTCTCAATTATATGTTTTCTTTAATAGAGTAGTTGTTGAGATTACACTAAAAGCCCATGAAAAATCAAAACTTTCCCAATAAATCGTTGATATTATTCTTGATCTTGGTGATTTAATATCGTTTAAATGAAAATCCATAGGGATTAGAGTAGATGGAGATAGGCACCTCAAGGGATTGGGCATGCACTCTTGGGTCCCGAATAGATGCCATGAAGGTCGCGATCCCAACGGACGAGTTGGGTGTCGCGTTGCACCTAGAAGTCCGGTAGCTTCCGGAGTCGCTCGACGGAGTTGGCAGGTGGTGCGGTTGGCGTTCTTGGTTTCACACTTTTACACGATATTAAGACTTGGTTTAGAATTAGATGTGGCCACATCAAATTTTACCTCGAGTATTAGCATTGTGAGAGGTGTTCCGGGATATAGTTTGAAGTTGGAGAATTTGAGGTTTAGACCTTTTTCTGTTCTAGTTGGACAGAGATACTTGGAGATTTATCTAAGATGACAAACAAGTTCCTGCGTAGCGGAGGCCTGTGAGTCGCGTACTTGCATGTGCTAAAATAATACCAGAAATGATAAATGACCAGATGTTGGGAAGTTTTATACCGTGTGGATTTTAACCAACTTGTCGAAATATCAAGATCATCATGGTAGAATTTAAATGTTTTTTTATAAATAAATAAAATCAATGTGATCGAATGTAAATTAGAATGACTTGGTGTTCTTTCTAATTTTTTTTATAATAGATGCATATGCCATCAAATAAAGTTGAGTATACATTCTTTTCTTACCCCTACATTAGTCATTATAATGTTTATCTCGTTATTGGGCAATTTCTCATAACGTTACCCTCGTGTGAACCCAACAAGTGTACCTGAGCAGCAGCCGTCACAGTAGCAGTCTTTTGAGGAGATCAGACCTTCTACATCATACTTGCACCAAACAGGGTGCGTTCTACTTAGAGTAACTTATTTATTTTCGCATCTTTTTTTATTGTTATTGAGAGACATTGTAGTGATATATGTGGAGAGTTTTTTCTACAAAATTTAAGTTTTTATGATGTATCTCATTCTATGGACATGGACTTGATGATTATTATCAATGAGAATGGATGCTGCATTTTATTTTCCATTTCACATTATGCTCCTATTGTTATTTTTATTTCAAATGTTAATTTAATGTGCATAAGATGGTTTGTTGAGTATCATAGATCATGGGCATAATTGGACCGTAGGTCCGACGCTCCCATCTCATCGGTTTCGGTAGCCGGAGGGGCGGGACGTCACAGATGGCAATCCTTTCTCTATTGGGATGATATCTTACTGATCTCTTGATGTAGGTCCTCTACATAGGAATAGAGATTTAAAGGTGTTAGATTAGTTAGGTCAAAGAGTTGACTTGACGACATAGAGATAACCAAAGACCTATGTCGTATACAGTCACAATATAGGCACACATCCTCTGACCGGAGACAAATGTGATACTATATATCCGAGTATGTACATTTAGCAGACCGATAGGTTGATGATCTAATCGAGGTCTATACACCGACGCGTTGGTGCATACAAGGGCATATGAGTAATAAGATCTCTCAAAAGGATCATATAGGTTCATTTATTGAACCGGAAGACATGATCTCACTCATGAGGTAAGGGGAATCAAATTCCGTGCACGGTCGTCTCTCTTTGGAAGCTTGATTGAATTTGTAGGTTTGATATATGCTTTTGGAAAGTATATGATCAATACCTGTGTATCATATATGCTTTTGAAAAGTATATGATCGATACCAACTTCCAGTTATCAAATGAGAAACTTAATAATAAAAACCTCAAGGATATAATCTAAATGGATCTAAAACTTTGGATTTATCATAGGTCTTCCAGTATGCAGGATGTACAAGTATTAGGAATACCTGAGGGTGATGTGATCATAAATGATTGTATAACCATGATGCTTCCATCCTAAGGGAGTGATGAAACATGTTTGGATTTTAGTGACTCATGTCATAGAGAAGTGATCTAATCTTAGTCCAAATGTTGGACATTGATCTGAATGTGATTCAGATACAATGAGAAAATTAGATATACAGCTTTGATTTAATCAAGCATCTATGGGAGGTCCCCGATATCTGGATTAGAGATATGATCTCAATATCCAAGTCACTATATGTGGAACGTACAATCACCATGTCCTTATCTCCAAGTATCCGCGGACAAAATACATTATTCTTAAAAGAGTTCAAGGATAATTTTATTGTTAATAATGTGTCTGAGCATTGAGGAAAATTGATGGTTAAATGTGATTTAATTATCATGGATAATATGAATTTGATTCAAATTATTTGGCCATTTAAGAAGAGTTATCTTTGATAATTAAATTTGATTTAATTATCAATGATGTGAATAATGTGAATGTGATTCATGTTATTTGGGCACATGAGAAGAGTTATCTAGGATAATTATGTGATCTAATTATCAAAGATATAATTAATGTGGATATTTCTATCCATAATAATCATGGATATTATAAATATGATTTATAATATGTTGGAGAGATTTAATTGTAAATAGAATTTACAAATTATATTTTATTGTGAATGAGATTTACAATAAACAATTAATTGCAAATGTAATTACATATTATGTTGGATATATGATTATGATTCATATTTGTTAATGGCATGATTGAAGTTTTCACAAATTTAATTTGGAATTATTTTTATGAAGATAAATGCAATAATTGTTATCGCATATCGATTAATATATATATAGATAAAAAGGAAAACTTTATCTCTTTTTTGAAGGTTGTCCACCTTGACTTGTTCAAGGAGGGCAATCACCCTATATTTAATAAAGAGACTTAGTCTTCTACATTATCTATGTATAGTGATTGATTTAAAATAAATACACTATTGTCTTAAAAAAAGATATAATTAATTTGTTTTAAACTAATTGTTGTTGTTTTTTGAGCAACAAATCATGACCATTGATTAGTAAATTTTTAATATACACCGTAGATTAAGAGAGCACATGGATTGAGATCCATGTGCATCCAACTATTATAAAAGGATGGGTAGCCCTTGACTTTGAGGACTACACACATAATTCCAAGAGAAAATAAACTCTCTCCATCTGACTCTCTCTCTCTCTCTATGCACGCCCCCTCTCTCCCTCCTTAGAGTGGTCGTCTGCCCTAAATCCTAGAGAAGGTCGTAGTCATCGTGACGTCGTTGTGCTGTCGGATTGACTACTCATAGATCTCCATCTTCCTCGGTTGCTTGGATCGTGAAGAAGACATCGGATCTCATATGACAAGGGAGATTCGTCACTTGGATCATCAACATGTATTGCGAGGAGCACGCATTTCATCAACGCGCTTGCAAGCGTCTCCTCGTTGGATCGGACTTAAGACAGGAGGTTTCTTCGTTTAGAGACTCGATGCTTAAAGAGGTAAACCTTATACTTGTTTGCGGTTTATATGAAACAATCCGAGAAGTGTTCTTGGATCATATGGTTTCATCGTGTTCAAAATTTTTTTAAGTTTCGCTACCTCGAGCAACTAGTACGACTAGTTGCTCCTGATCGCATACGATGCGATCACCACTCTTCCGTGATGCGCTTAAGGATCTTCCCATATCCTTCATAATCCATATATAAAAGTGGTAAAATTGGGCAATTGAGGTAGGATGAGTAAGACGGGGGTTTACATACCGAATAACTTGAAAACCTGCTTGAAAGAAAGTATCTCATTAAATTTATTTGTCTATCTGCTTTATTTTGGATCCACTAAATTTCATATTATTTTTTTAATTAATTATATGTGCTCTACATTTGTTGACATTCTGTTCAATCTAATTAGTAGATTGCAGGAAAAACACCTGCATCTTGGTATTATGAGAGCTGAACCTAAGCTTCTGCAGTTACTATTGTTAGGTACCCATGTTATTGCTTTTGTTCAGGATATTATAAATGTGTTTCTTTCTCTTCTAGGATAATTTGGGATACATGTATATAAAGCAGTTTCTTTTGTTAGATGCAATTTTTATGGAAATTAATGCAATATGGATTGGTGAAATATTGTTGGTTCTGTGGCTTATTAATTAAATGTGAATGTCATTCAAAAATATGAAGAATTTTTCCTCATTTTCGGTACCTAATGCAATCTCTAGCGAGCGTGTTACTATGAGTGATGTGTAAACGGGTATCCCGGATCCACGGGCATCACAACTTGGTATCATAGCAGTGGTACCCCGCTACATACATTCATAGTATTATAGTTTCAATCGCATTAATTCTCGAATAGTGATAGTCCTCTGACTTGTTGGAAGTCCGAGAGGGAAATATGACATTCAAATTTAATAATCATAGACTTCACCATTTGCAACTAATTTTCATAATGTACCCCAAGATAAGAAAAAGAACATTAGAAATATCCATGAACATCAACTATTGTAATTAATGATATTGGTTCTTACACAGAACCATGGTGTTTAGAGCTGACCTTTCTATATTTTAATTGATTATGTAGCGACTCATTCATTCAATGCTTCGAGATTTCTAGCTTTAGTAGGTAGAGTTATATAGGCCCAGATCCTCCCTATCACATCCATGGGCCGGTGATCAGTTTTCTATCATAAGATTGATAGTTATAGGGTTACCAATGTTGATTGGTGATCACAAGATGATCGAAGATTGTCTTCTACTATAGCATGGCAAGTTTGACCTGATTATGGACGTGGATTAGTTGTCAGCTCATTATGCCTTGTTTAATTACTTCAGGAAGACGACTGTCTTCAAGATTCCGGATTTACCAAAGTTTACCTTTATGGGTACATTACATGACTACAAAAAGGAATATATCTCAGTATTGAGAGCTCAAAGACTTGTTGATCAGAGATGTGATTCATATCTAACATTTGTCCGAGAGACATGTGATATAGAAATGATGGCTCAGGACACCAGAGTAGTATTAGATTACTATGCTGTCTTTCCTAATGATTTGTCAAGTTTGCCACCTAAAAGAGAGATTGAGTTCGAGATCACATTACTACCAGATACACATCCAATCTCGATAGCTACATACCGCATGGCACCAGACGAGTTGAGAAAGCTGAAGGTGCAATTGCTGGAGTTACGTGACATTGGTTTTGTGAGGTCGAGCACTTCACCTTGGGGTGCTCTCGTTCTTTTTGACAGGAAGAAGGATATGTCGATGTGATTGTGCATAAATTACAGAAAACTAAATAAGAAAATAGTGAAGAACCATTGTCCTCTACCATGCATCAATGACTCATTCGATCTGTTATATGTATCTTCAATGTTTTCAAAGATCGATCTATGATCCGATTACCATCAATAGAGAATTAGAGAGTCAGATATTCCGAAGACAACATTCAAAACTCAATATGGATACTACAAGTTTGTTTTTGATGCCATTTGTGCTCACAAATGCCTTGCAGCATTTGTGGACATGATAAATAGGATTTTCCATCCATACTTGGATAAGTTTATGATAGTATTTATTGGCAATAAGTTGATTTATTCTCGAAATGAATATGATCGTGGGAACGATTTGAAGATAGTCTTGGACATAATGCGAAAGCACAAGTTGTATGCCAAGCTGAGCAAGTATTAGTTATGGTTATCCCGAGTCTCATTCCTTGGGCATGTCATTTCTGGAACAGGTATCACAATTGACCCTATGAAGATTGAGGTAGTCATGTCTTAGGAGCAGCCTAAGACAGACACTCAGATTCAGAGCTTCCCTAGATTTATGAGCTATTATAGAAGCTTTGTCATTGACTTTTCACGAATCATTCTTCCCTTGACATGATTGACGATTGCACCCATTCTTGCACTTCCTTCAAACGCCCAAGATTATGCAGTATATACATATGCTTCAGATAAAGTTTTAAGAGCAGTTCTGATGCAGCAAGATCATGTAATTGCTTACGCATCACATCAGTTGAGGCCGCATGAGCTGACTTACCCCACTCTTGACTTGAAGTTAATGGTAGTTGTCTTTGCTTTGAAGATCTAGCACCAATATCTCTATGGGGTCAATGTCAAGAATTTCACGGATCGCAAGAGCTTGAAATACATTTTTGATAAGAAGGAATTGAACATGAGACAACATCTGTGGTTTAAACTATTGAAGTAGTTTGATTGCATGATCTCTTACCATCCTTGTATGGGAAACGTGGTGGCAGATGTACCTAGCAGGAAAGCTCATGCACATGCGACAAACTAGCTATACTCATGGGATATACTCGCAACAGAACATTATCAGACTTCATGGTATACCACGTGAGGTAGTATCTGACAGATACTCGAGGTTTACATCTCACTATTAGCACCAGTTCATGTCAACACTAAAGATAGAGCTGAAAATGAGTTTCGCATACCATCCACAGACCTACGACAGAGCAAGTGCACTATTCAGACACTTGAGGATTTGTTACGTGCATATGCTTTGGAGTGGAAAGGGTCCTGAAAGGACCACTTACCATTGGTAGAATTTCCGTACAAAACAACCATCATTCTAGTATTGGTATGGCACCATTCAAAGCCCTATACAGGAGAATATGCCTCATACTTCTCAGTTAGCATGAGATAGGTGAAAACACTCTTTACTCTATAGATTTCTTAGAAAAGTCTACTACAACTGTTGACTTTGTAAGGCGAAAGCTTTTGACAGCGTAGAGAATCCAAAAAAGTTATGGAGATAGTTGGAGAAGAGATTTAGAGTTTCAGATAATCTGATCATCTTCTCTTAATCTTTTCAAATATGACTTATCAATATTTAACTTAATCTCTTATATTTATGGAATTCATGTTAACACATGTAGAAGATTTGGTGTTCCTACTTGTATCTCCGATGAAAGAGAGCACAGAGATTTGGAGTTCATGGCAAGTTGACACCACAATATGTTAGACCATTGAGTTTATTGCTCATATGAGGAAGGTGGCCTACTGAGTAGCCCTTCCTCCACACTTATTATCCATTCACGAAATCTTTCACATATCCAACCTGAGGAAGTACGTACACGACCCTCAACACGTCATCGGCTACGAGAACCACAACGCGGAACCAAACTTGATATACGAGGAGAGGCCAATGAAGATACTAGATAGTAATGTGAAGAAGCTTCACAACAAAGAGATCCACTTAATAAAGGTGTTATGGCACTGGCATGGTGTCAAAGAGACGACATGGGAGACCGAGGCATGCATGCAGACACAATACCCGTAGCTCTTTTTAGGTAATTATCAAAACAAACCCATTTAATCATATACATGTTGAAAGGATATGGCTTTTTTATCTTTGAGGTTTTTATGGGTTCAAAATCTCTTTGAGGTTTTTATAATCAGATGAATCCAGACAAAACACATAGTGACGTTAACCTGATTTTCAAGGACGAGACTCCCTTTGAGATTTTTATGTTTGTGACATCCAGATCCGAATGAACTGAACCCGACGTGATTAAGGGTCTACATGACCAATTAATATTCAACTAGTATTGAATAAGCTCAGATAGATCCATAGATCGCAGATCAAAATTCGTTCGGGTGAAATCAACCAAAAGTTGATGGCATCGTAATGTGTGCCATCATAAAATGCTACGATGTGAAATCCGAACCGCAAAATAAATCGAGACCTACATAAGATCCGTTCATCGATCGGAGGTCGTATGATAATTTAAAATCACAACTTTTTTCTGTTGCTTCCACTATTCAACAGCTGGAAGGACAGTTGTATGTTGTTGGAAGACCCCTTCCCCCTTACTGTCAGAGCCTCTTGTTGCCCTTGGAGCCTTCTTGCTGCACATTTTGGATACAAATAGATGTTGTCCAACAATTATTCCAATTGCTGGAGAGCCCTTTTTGTTGATCTTTTTCCCTCAAATTGGAATTTCATGCATGCAAGTTGATCTCCAACCCATGAGGATCCAAAGATACAATCTAAGACCCCCTCTTGCTGCCTTCCATGCTAATTAGAAAAAAAATCAAAAATCCTATAATTGCTCCTGCTCATTGATGAAAATGTGAAGAATTAGCATGAATTTGATGTTCAGAATAAGATATGCTACATATTTTAGGATTTAAAATATAAGAGATGATGGATGAGAAACATACAATTTAATCTAGAACTCAGACCTATATTGCTATAGTTTTCATTCTTAAAAGAGGGCAATTTGATGATGAATGAATGCAATTTGAGTATAAATTCGGACCACTGCTATTGTGCTAGTTCATGCCATAAAAATTTAAAGAATTGAGGCTAATTTGGCATGAATGTGACAGAAAATTAGACCACTATTTGTCATAGTTTTCATGATTTAAAAGATAAGTAAATGAAGGTGATTTGTATGTATTGGAGTCCAATTTCATACCATTAAATAGATACAGATTCATGAACGATTTAATGAAAATTTTGAGCAAATTAGCATGCAATTAGGACTAAAAATCAAACCTAAAAATGTTCCAGATTTGCATGCTTGAATGATGAGGATTTGAAGATGATTTGTAAGGATATTAAACAAAATTTCAGATCTCTGATTTCGATTGATTGAAGAGAGATTAAGTGTGATTTGTATGTAATTAAGTCAAGAGTTAGGATACTAATTATTCACTATTTTCATGATAAAAATTTAGAGATTTGTAATGGATTAACATGCAATTTGAGACTAAATTTAAATCTAATAAGTAGCTCTAAATCTCAGGGTATAGCTCTTAATCTTGGATTTTTTTAAGATCAAATTTGGAGTTTTTGCATGAATATTCTACTCTTTAAAAGTTATTGAATTGAGGAGTTTAGATCAAAATTTAAGATCAGATTATAGCCCATGATATTGGATTTTTAAAAGGATGAAAGAATTAGGAAATTTTGTGGAATTGTTCTTGGTTTAGACGAATCAGCAGGTTATGAGATTCATGTTTTGAATGATGAAAAGAATTAGACATTTTAGGTGAATTGGATCATAAAATTGAACTTAATTCATATCTAATGAGTAACTCTAACTCTAATGATTTAAACATGAGAAGAATTGGGAAATCTTGCATCAATCTGAACTTAGATCCAGATCCAAGAAACTTTCTAATCTCATGACCTTATAGAAGAGATTGAAATATAAATATTAAAATAGTAATACTCATCTCTTATGAAGATAATAAAGGATTTCCTAAGATCATTAGGAATAGCAATCCCCAATCAATTGATCCATGAGTATAATCTACTATTTATACATATCACTAAAGATAGGTGGTGACAAAATACAAAGAATTGTAAAGTCAACTATAAAAGAGAATGAGAAAGGATGGAGTAGACACATAAGTGAGTCTCAGATCCCAGTCTTTTCTCGATTTTTCATGAGCACTCGTAGTTTTCTGCCTCTCTAGGATCCACATGTTTTCTTTTAAGACTTGTTCCTCTGACCCTTGTCTTTAGGGTGCCTAGACTGGAGGGCCCTTGGTTTAGGTTTTTCGAGCTCGTTTGCCCATATTAGTTGGGTCAGTTTTTCTGGAGTGATTTGTTCGGAAAGTCTCTCCCACCTGTCTCTGTGGCGTAGTTTTGGAGTAGACCTATCCCTCTACTACACCGTACTTTCACTTAGAGGATAAGACAGAAGGGTCTCTTAGAAGACTTCCTCACCGCTTGAGTTTTAGTTACCGTTCCGCCAATAGTCTTGGTGATGGCTATAGTTGAGTTGATTACATTTGAGATTAGCTAGAATTGGATTTGTTACAGCTGAGCAGGGTTACAATTGAGCTTCTCAATAGTTGAGTTGGTTACATATTGAGATTGATTACAATTTAGTTGGTAACAGTTGAGTTGGTTACATATTGAGCTTGGTGATAATTGAGTTTACCAGATTGAGATCAGTTACAGTTATGTTGGTTACAGTTGAGTTGGTTATGTGGAGCTTGAATACTGTGGATCTTGATTACTATTGAGTTGGGTACAATTGAGCTCGGTTATAGTTGAGCTTGGTTTTAATTAAGGTAGTTACTATTCTGCCAGTAGGTCCTGGCAAAGAGAAAGGGCCGTATTATGAAAACCATCCTTCTCAGTCTAAGAGATACTACCACGGATGTCAGAGAAGCTAGTAGATGTGTTGGGAACTTAGTTAGGATGCATTTTACCCCACTGCATGCCTACGGAGGCACCTCAACGCTAAGGCTTCCTTAATGTCTTAGAGTCATAATGTGAGGTCACACTCAGACTATCCACCGAGTTTAAGAAATTTAACAAGAAAGGAATCAGAACGCGAGACTCATCATTTATACTTACTATGATCCATCCACATGTTCATAAACATCGGAAAGAAATTTGGATCACCTCCATCATATTAATCATTAACTAATCAAGATATCTAGATTACCTCGATCATCATAAGCATTTAATAAAGACAACGATCAGACCAGAGACTCATCATTCATATTACTAAGATCAATCAAACATGAATTATAATTAATAAATAGGTGATGGCTTAAATATGGATTATATAATCTATATATAAAAGTGTTAAAATTGGGTAATTGAGGTAGGATGAGTAAGACATGGATCTACATACCGAACAACTTGAAAACGTGTTTCAATGCAAGTAGCTCATGAAATTTAATTGTCTATCTACTTGCTTCTTTTTGGAGCCACTAAATTTCATGTATTTTTTTAAATTGATTAGATGTACTTAACATTTGTTGACGGTATGTTCTACTTAATGCATGGATTGTAGAAAAAACACATGCATCGTGGTATCAGGAGAACTGAACCTAAGATTCTGTAATTATTATTGTCAGGTATGCATGTTATAGATTTTGTTCTGGACATTATAAATGTGTTTCTTTCTCTTTGCTACAGTTTGGGATACATGTACATAATGCAATTTCTTTTGTTAGATGCAAATTTTTATGGAAATTAATGCAATATAAATTGGTGACGCGTTGTTGGTTCTGTAGCTTGTTAATTAAATGTGAATTTCATTCGAAAGCGTGAAAAATTTTCCCTCATTTTCGGTACCTAATGCGATTCCTAGCGAACACGATATTACGAGTGATGTGTAAACAGGTATCCCAGATCCACGGGTGTCATATATACTACTCAATATAAACATATCCTTGATGCAAATGGATCCTTAAACCCAAATAGAAAAGGAACTGCTTATAAATTTTCCAGCCTTGTTTGGTAGGGTATGGTGCGAACAAGGGCTAGTTCTTCAACTGCGTTCAATGGAATAAATGGTTAGAATTCAAGGCATATCAATACAATTATTTTATATCTTATTTGAGAGCAGTCAATTTGGGTTTTCACTTAGTCAGATATCTACATGTCATAATTTTATTGGTGAGTTGACTAGTCATATCTTTGTTATCTCATTTTCTTTAGTTCGTTGGAGTTGATTGTCATAGTTCGTTGCATTCTTGTCTCCACTTTTATGTTCTCTAATGTATCATCAAGATGTCTTCTGTACATGGTTGGTTAAATAATACGAAGAGATCATGAACAACCTATAGAGGTCATTCATATAAATGAAACGTGTGGGAACTTGTGGGCATACACCTTGAGCAACATGAGTCTTCGTGGAGTTTAAGAATGAAAACGAACTTGTGAAACTTGGAAAAGTTGTGAGCAAACTAGGAGAGAGTATGGTGTTCATTACCCATGCAGATGTTCACACCTAACTCTTGCTCATTTTACGTTGTTTTTGTCATTCCTTAGCAAGATAGGACTGCCATGAAGAAGGGAGGTCGGACAGTAAGCTATATGGATAATTGGAACAGAGAAGAGGTGGAGATCTATGCTAATGATTTTAGGTAGAGATCCTTTCAATTGTTTAGCTCCCTAACACCTTTATAATCTCCTCTCTTAGGCTGTTGGAGTGAAAGAGGAGTGAGTTAGTCCAAACAAAGTGACCCAAAGGGATATTACACACATCAAAGATGCTGCCTAAGATGTTCCTCACTTCATGAACCAACATGCAAACAATGATTACCACTACTAAGAAAACATATACATTGAAGATTTTGTTCATCATGGTAATGAATGCAACTAGGCTGCTTGTCAACTAAAGGACACCACTAATAACAAAAAGTATACTACAGAAAGAAGACTCCACCATGCATGTGATAACTATTCTATAAGTCATTCTTTGTAGAGATCGAGGTTACACAGAGATGATAAAAAATATCATTAATTCAAGGAAGGTGTTACTAGTTCTTGTATGTTTCCTTGTTCAGTTGCATGTAGTTTATATAGAGATCCACTCATCTTCAATAAAAAGAATTGACCCTCCCCATTGGAAAGTGTTAGAATGAATAAAACCCTCAGATGTTCTTGCAATTGCTTTCTTTTTATTTCGACACGAGCCATCTGACAGATGGGATTAAGATTGATCGTAAGTCCCAAACTAGAGGGCTCGGAACATAAGATCTCTTATGGTAGTTTGTGAAGATCAGCGTGGAAAACTATGGGAAACTCCTACTCCTTGTTCAATCTAGCAAATCCCCTTCATATCTTAGTGCGGTATTGAGGTGCGTGTAATAAGCCCCTTATATGCATGCTAGGGCAGACATTGTGCCTTATGAGACTAGACTTTAAAAAATCCATTGTTTCTTGTCCTTTCATTGAAGTTGAAACCCGATACACCCTGAATTTAGAACTTCACCTTCTTGTATTAAAAGTAATGGCATGTATAATGACTCTATAACTAATCCATTTCGAAGATCATATCAAAAACATCTATATGGATGAGTAGCAATTATACATGCATCTAATAATCCTTAATTAGGACCATGCAATCATCAAGAGCATGATGAAATTATATCGAGTCAAGTCCACAACCTTATCAAGGAAAGATATACAACCTTTATAGTTTCTCTTCCTAACGTAATAAGCGGGAAGCTCTTGAATAAAGTAATGCATGAAGTGTGAAGCCATCGACAAAATATACAAAATACATGAAATCACAAGTAAAATAGACTTTAATCGTCTAAGGTTTTTCCAAAATTACGGTTGTCGTAATCATATCGAGCCCAATCACATTCTATACAAGATATGAAAGTAATTAAAGTAGTAATAAGCAATAATAGGAAGGCCAACCTTTGATGTGGTTAGTTGGCTTGGAATTCTAATGAGTTCATGTCTTCAGTTCCCTCCTTGCAACATTATTAGGAATTAAAAAAACAAGAGCACGAGACATAAGGGCTTAATGACAAGAAAATTGGTCGTGTAAAATGTAAATCCATTAGGTGAGTATTAAAATAAAAGGAAAGCATATTGTTGTCATTAAAATACCAATAGTTCAATGGTTGTTGCATGAAATAAAGTAATTACAACATTAGGTCTTCCATGGCCTAATGCGATCGAGTATGAACTCCCATATGTGTGAGTTCATGATAAATTAGCACAATTGACATATCTATAAGATCAATCATAATAAATCAAATTTGTATCAAGATGATATATAGAGAGAGGATTAGCATTTAGAACTCCATATTAGGTAGAGTATAGTCTACGCCAACATGACTCATAACATGGGTAGTGTTTTTTGAGCTGACAATAACTAATTGAACATCATTCTTACTACCGATAAGATCACAATCTTTTTTTTGTTTCTTGATAAAGATGATACAAAATTTATATTGCAACACAATCCACCATCTTAATTATATAAACGGAAAAAAGATTTGGAACTTTCAAATCAAGGGAGTCTACCACTTCATCCTAGTAGGTAATGTGAATCTTCAAGTTGATGAGCAATCCATCTTATGATTGTCCATTATATTGGTCTCTTGACCAATATGTACCTCCATACATAATCTAACATCAATGTATCATTTCGATCGAGCCGATAAACCCAAATGTTCACTTTGGGTTGTAGTTGAAACATGATCAAGATAGAGTCATCCAATGCTTATCATGCAACCTAACTAGCTATCAGACTAAAAACCCACATTCTCCTTTACATAAATGAAAACACTTTCGCAAGTTCATAATAAATATGAAATATGTCAAAATAAAATGAAGTAAAAATGCCTCTAAAAAAGCTAACAACTTACAAAATAGAACTATTAGCTTCAAACAACAAAAGTAATTAGATGATCTTGACAATGGACTAAGCCTCTAAATAATCTACAATCTTTTCATCATGGTCTACTATGTAAAAGTGAAGAGAAAGTACACTCAACAAAGAAATCTATATGCTTTGTAGGGCAATAGTGTTAGGGGAGATAATCTACCTATGAATGAAACAATTTGTGACTACTACTTACAATTATATCCCATTTTTAGACATGATTTTTCTACAACTATCTAAAGTTGAGCATGCAATTTGCATCGAATCTTATATAATTACAAAAAAGCTGTCAACCAAAAGTCAAATGTGTGAAATAAACAATATAGATGCAAATAAAACTATAATATATGACTTAGATAAGTAGAGACGACTAAGAAAAATGTATAAACATAATATACTACAAAAAAATTATCGACTACTAAGCCAATAAGAGAGAGAAAAATAATTTATGTGTGTTTTATTTATATTATTTAGTAGTTACCCTTCATTCAAAACATCCATCTTGTATTGTTAGGCATTGAGAAAGAGGGAAAGAGAGTTTGTAAACATGTTCTTCTAACGAAGAGAGCACAACTATGTACATAATGTCATTGCTTATCGTGAATATGTGCCTATTCCAGTATATATACATAATGTCGTTGTTAACCGTTGAATGCGTGTCTACACAAGGAAGCGTATCAAATCCACCATATTGTGATCTCGGAACAATCTATACATGCACCATTTTTTTTCAGACGAGTGCTATGAGTCATCAAAAATGGAAAAATCATCCATGAAGACTTCTATTTAGTCACTTACCTGTTGGATTTGTATATAACTATAGTAAATGGTTTTGATGATTATCAGATTTTATTTTTCTAGAAAGACTTTGAAGGCAACACTAATAATTATAGCAATAAGATGAAAGAAGGTGAAAAGAAAAAATCACAATAACGGGGCATATAGCATTGAACTTTACATCAACAATAGATGATCGAGTACATGAAGCAAAACAAGTTTCTAGTTTGTTTCATTTTTTATTAAATATCTATAAATTCTCACAAAAAATATCGTTGGCCCATTACATATATATACTAATCAATTACTAAATGCATTGAATTACATATTCAACCAAGTTAATGTTAATAAAACTTAATACAACACACTTTTATATGCGATCACAATTGTGTAATACCTTGAATATTCTATAAAAATAATTATTTATCAACTTGATCCCATTTTATCTTGCATTTAAAAAAATTAAATGCAAGGGTTGGCTTTTTTCCTAGATTTTTTATTTGTTTTGTAAATTAAAATATTAGTTAACTTTTCTTAGATATAATCCTAGACTTTAATATAAAATCTGAAAGCTTGTATTACTCTTAAATTTAAATTTTATTAATGCACTTCAATTCTAATTTTCAGGTTTAAATATAAGATCATTCTTCTCGAAACTCTTATTGATTCCTTTAGAAATTTTAAGAAGGAAAGTTCTTCTTCCTTGCTTGCTTCCTTGAGAAATTTCTTGAAGGAATGTGTTCTTTGAAGATAATCCGATCAAACAAAACTTCTATAATATTTTCATGCTAAGATCTGAAAGTCGGTTGATTTCCTTTCACCTCCATTCTTATGCTTCAAGATTATTTGTAGCGGACTTTACTCTAAGGAGATTTATTAGCCCTGAGCTTGGCAGTGCATCTATTCTATTGATTGCTTAGTCTATATATTTTTGTAATTATTCTTTCACTCCCCTTATTTTTTGGTATTTCTAAGCACCATGTCATTTGTTCATATACTTATTCTTTCGTGCTTAAAGTCTCAATAAGCTAATTTTTTAAAGTGCAAATTGAATTACTATTCATTTAAAACAAAATGATATATATGCCCATACATAGCTTTGTAACTACATCCTAGTCAATATTTATATTTACTCTAAAACCCTTGAAAAGTACATTTGTTTGACATTGTATACACTTGATGTTACTTTTCATTGGTCAAAGATCGTTAAAGTTTACCATAAGGGCTGAAATATAGTTAATGTATTATTACTTAACAAAGAGATCTTAGTTTTTTTGGATATAAGCCCGATATTGACCCAAGTTAGATCTGAATGGAGGCGAAGAATCCATGTAGCCGACCCTACTTAATTGTGGGGAAAGGCTTTGTTGTTGTTGTATTTCATATTGCTCCTCCAACATGCCCGGCATAAACATTCATCGATGATAACACTTGCATCTACATGTACCATAAATCGATGTACTATCATGCACTTATCAACCAACACATGCGTGAAGTTGAACATCACTTAGAGAGGGTTCATGACCATGAGAATAAGTCCATGTGGAGGAGGAAAAACACCACGGGTAAATGGTTGGGGAAGATGGAAGAGTGTTTCCTACATAGAAAGGCGATGTAGCTGACAGAGAGGTAGAGTGAAGGTTGATGATGACCAAGTTTTTGTTTAATGTAATTAAGTCAATTTGTAGTACAATAAGTTAGTCAATAAAAAACTACACATAATGTAAGAGTTAAGCACATTTTTATTTGGGAGAGTCCCAAGGTTGGTCTCGAGGAGGCAATTTCATATGTTAGAAAAAGCTCAGGATGTTCAATTGAGCAACACTACTTTCCATATATTTTAGTTGTTTTTTGCTTTTTAAAGCAAAAGAGAAGAGAAATATATACACATGTGTTATAAAATGAGAATTTGCTAATATAGTAAGGAATTGTAAAATGAAAACCGAGTATTAAAACACACTAGAAGTCCCCAAGTTTCTGCTTAATGTAATTAGGTCAAATTGTAGTACAAGTTGCATAAATCAATCCATCAAAAACTGCACAGAATGTAAGAGTTAAGTGCATCACATTTATTTTACTTGGGCGAGTCACAAAATCGATCTCGAGGAGTGATTTCAACCGCTATGACAAGATCACAATAATCAATCAAGTGACACAACCTTTCAGATATTTTGTTGTTTTTTATCTTTTTAAAGCAAATGAAAGAGAAAGGTATGCACATGTGTTTTAAAACCATGGTTTATAAATATGCAAACGAATTATAAATTGTAACACATGTGTTTTAAAACCATGGTTTATAAATATGCAAACAAATTATAAATTGTAATTCGGTATCAAAATACACTAGAAATATAGAAGAAAATATTTCTAGGATAATAAAAACTATCATAAGCGGTTTTTGGGTACCTTTATAATTGTATAGAATAATAAATAAAGTTGTTTATTTGCAAAGCATGGTGATTAATGCAACAAATAGGATTCTAATACCCAAACAATACAAAATGGGGTAATTTTTGCAAGTGAGTATATTTCCTTGATATATGCTCAAAATTTTACAAGAAACATATTTTGAGGGCTTTATATTTTTATCGTAATAGATATAAAATGCACAAATTTTTGGTTTGTTTGGTGTGTCTATGAATTAGTTTTGTTTTTTCATAATTTTAAAAAATAAACCGATTTTACTATGAATTTTTGCATGACAGGTGGTTGACTTAAGGAATTTAGTTCACAAAAATATCAAAAGATAATAATTTTACAAACAAAAATTTCACATGTACTTAATACTACATAGAATATCGTGGCATTTTTTATTTTGCAAAACTATACAAAAAAGATTTTTATGAATTAATCCAAAAAATCAAGGAAGTATTTATTTTTAAGAACTAGAAGAAATATTTTTCTTGGGGCTTTTGTGTGAAGTAGAGAAACATTATAGACAAAATTGTACATTTTTGGATTTTTTAGACACAAGCACGATTTTCTAGGATTTAATGAATGGAATTAGGTAAACATCATCAAATTTATGTTGGTGATACAAATTTATTTTAGAAAATTATGAGAAAAAATGCACCATAAAGGGCATGAGTTGCCTTACGACATATATCTTTTTCAAAATAAAATTAACAAAATTGAAGGTTCAATCGATGATCAAAGCTAGGTTGAAAATGGAATTAATAAATGAAATAAATGCATTAAAAGGATTTGTATGCATTTAAAATGAGTCTGAGGGGCCTCTACATAAATAGCCCACATGATCCATGGTGTTAAAAAAAGGACCGACAAGGAGGCACGCCTGTTATATGAGAGTGCTCAAGGGGCATAGGCATAAAAGTTCCACCCATTCTTTGGGTAGTTGATATTAAAACATGGGATATTTACGCCTGTAATCCTGATTAATTTTGTAATTACATTCATAACCTCGAGTAATCATGAATTACACGAGAAACCCTCAGTAAGTGGTCTGTCCTACACATGTAACCCTCTGTTACTTTAGCCCATTAACTCACCTTTGAGTTAATCTAATCTTTCATGATCTGACGGGCTAAAATTAAACCAAGAAAAATTTAAAATAAAATAACCCCCTTCCTCTCTCTCCCCAACTCTAGACCGCTGAATCCCCTTCTTCCTCCTCCCTCCGTCCCGGGGGACACCCCCTCCCTCCCCAGTCCCCCTCCTCCTCCTTTCTCTGCCCCGAGCAGCACCCCTCCCTCCCTAGCACCGTCACCGATCTCGGGGTTGCAAGTGGGGAGCAATGCCGCGCAGGGGCACTCGATGGATGTGATGGCGATCATGGCAGAAGTGATGGAGGAGGGACGATCGAGCTCATCCTCGCGGCGCTCGTAATGCAGCTACATGGAGAGGACGACCTTGTGATGGAGGTTAGGGCGTGGACGCATGCGGAGTGGAGAGAGCAGCGGAGGAGCTTCGGGTCATTGACGAAGTGGAGGAGTGCTCGAGGTGGAGAGAGCAACGGTTGAGCTCGGGGGTGGAGGAGAGGCGGCGGAAGGTGAAGGGGAATTGGGAGACGGGCTCGATCGATTGGAGGGCGTGGACGCAGGCAGAGCGGAGAGAGCGACGGAGGAGCGAGCGCTGCTCGAGGTGGAGGGAGCAACGATCGAGCTCGGGGGCGGAGGAGAGGCAACCGAAGGCGGATGAAAGCTGGGAGACAAGCTCGACCGAGCGGATGGAGTGGACGCGAGCAGAGCGAAGAGAACGACGGAGGAGCATTGGGTCATTGATGAAGCGGAGGAGCGAGCGTTGCACGAGTTGGAGGGAGCAGTGGTCGAGCTTGGGGGCGGAAGGCGGAGGAGAGCTGGGAGACAGGCTCGACCGGGCGGAGGAAGGGGCCGACAGGGGGGTTGATGAGGTCTGGGGAGGGGTACTCCTCCATCATACTCTCAATTATTTTATTTGATATGCAGAATGGCGTTATTTTATAAATACAATATGTTTCGGAGGGCAAGATTGTCCACATTTAACTTTTTTCATCAAAGTTAACATAGATTCGAGACGAAACTTGACACATGTTATGTCATGTAAAGGTTAAGAATTACTCGGAGTTTCTTGTGTAATTCATTGTTACTTGAGATTATGAATGTAATTACGAAATTACTCAGAATTTTGAGTGTAAATATCCTTGGAAACATTGGGCAATCTGGGTCATTGGCATGGGACATATGTCTCTCACCTGGAGAGCACATGCTCTTGTGTTCATCGTATGCATGGAGCATTCCAGCCTTCCAGGTGCATCTACCAACTACGATACTCTGGCGAAGCTCCACGCTCCAACTACGACCCAGCAATTGAAAATGGCAGTAATCAGAAAATAGGAATGGAAAAAAATGAACGAAATAAAGGCAAAATAAAAAAGGAAATGGAATGTATTATCGTGGGATTTGTGCTCCCTTGATTCTAGCTCAATAAAAGGTGAGTCAAGAGCTTAGTGGTTGAGAGCAGGGTGTAAAAAACCAGATCGGACCGGTCGGTCGATCGGTTGGATCGGGAACCAGCCCGGCCTGGACGATTCGACCGGTTTTATGTAATTAATTATTTTAAAAAAGAAAAATAAAAAATTGGGTCCGATCAGTGGCCAGACCGGTTGACCCGGGTGGTTAGACCGGGTTGATCCGGATTGACCCAATTTTGATAGTTTAGTATATTTTTTAAAAAATAAAGGTTTAAATAATTAAATAATAGGTTTTTTTATCACATGTGCCCTTTTTAATTTATGCAATTTCAGTTATATCCCTTTTTTTGGAATATAACTTGTGCCACTACTTTCTTAGAGTAATTTTCTAAAAGCAACTATAAATAAATTATTACAATATTATATTCATATATAATGCTAGAAAACGTGACTACTTTTTGTAGAGTTTTACTCAAAATATACAATCATGTTATTCTATTGAAAGATTTGACATTTTAAACTACTATTTCATTGATATATAAATACATATTTACAAATATGTATCCGATTTTATTGGTTCAAAAAATTGGTTCGATCGGTCGGACCAGTAAATTAAGCTCGGTCTGATTTTTTCTGAATCGATAGGAATGATGACGTTATGTTAACATCATAACCGGTCCGACCGGTTTGAACCGACGGTCCGACCCAGTTGGACCATACTGAAGACTGACCGGTTCATTGTCCGATCCGATTTTTAAAACCTCGGTTGAGACCGGAGGCAGTGGGCCAGTGGCTGGTCAACGAAGGCGGATTAACCACAACGATAAGAATGTGGGATTGATATTGAAAGGCAAAGGGGAATGATAACATATGTCACCACTCCATTTCTCCAAGATTGAAAATCAAATATAATTGGGGAAGACCTGGATAGGTTCTGAATCTCGAAAAAAAATAAAGCATGAAATTTTTGGTAATTTAATTTCCTAAACATTTCATGTAGACATCTAAATCTAGTTTACATCATTCGTGGATGGTCGAGTACACGTAACAAGACATTTCGTGCCTGTTTTACATTTTTGTTAAAGATCTGTAGAAATCTCACGGAAGAATACCGTTAATCATTCACCTATACATAAGATGCTCAAGCTCATTTTCACTGTATCTCACAGAATCTATTTGCATTTGTTATTTTCAATTTAAGTTGTACCAGACCCCTTTCACTATAATCCAACCATTTAACATATATATTAATGTCCTATAAGATCTACATCAATTTCATGATCAAATTGCACAATTTTTAAGTCTAAATGGGTCCATGGTCCCAGAATGATCGATCGTCTAACTTTAATGATCGGTCGGTAGTGGTCAATCATAAAGCCTACCGTGATCTATCATTTTGGACCAAAAAAGATCATACATGGACAGTAGCCGGAATCACTCTGGTGATGTCCTACAAAATCGCTCCGATCGATGGTCCAACTACACCATTTGTATTCCTGCTAACACCCACATCAAGAATACTTAGTTGGATCACGCATGCAAGCCGCAGATTGACCAGAAAATCCAAAAATGTGATGCGATAAGTTACTTGTCGCACCCAAAACTACGATGAAACGCAATAAAAATCCCACCAATAGGTAGCTCATAACCCCCATAACCTAATGATTTAAAAATATCATGAATCCGACAGCAAACAGAAGGTTAAAAATTGTACCTCGGGGTTGTCCCCTATGGTGCTTCCTCTCCCGGAAGGGCGGTTCTATGATGTTTAGCATATTTCTACACCCACCACACGACTCCATGCTCCGAGATCTTCGCGTCAGTGCCCTTGGATCTTCGATTGGTCATCAAAAATATCTCCGATGATGTAGCTCCGATGAAGGGGGCGGATCTCTGACGAGGTTAAGCGGTCTGGTTAGCCAGACCGCTTAAGGACGAGCCTCTATTTATATGCTTGAGCCTAATCGGATCTGGTAAATGCTTTGTATTTTGCTTGTACTTCTTCATACATACTCCGATTTTGATGTTCTTATACTCGTTGGAAATGTCTCGATGAGTACTACAGGATAGAGTAGTCACTTGTCTAATTTGGATACTGGATCAGTTGTGAAACTTAGAATTAATGATTTCTATACTTAGAGATTTTACAGTTGCTCCCCTATGCGTAGGGTCTAGTCAACCTAAGTGCGTAAGAATAAAAATGGAGGCAGTCAAGGGATATGAGAGAAAAAAGAATACAAGTGGTACGATCATAGGGGCATTATCACCCTATACTCAGGATTTAGTATGTTAAGTATGGGAGTGGGATCAAGGCTGCGATCGATGTGGTGCTAAGATAATATAAAAAGAAAGGGTTTTTATCACTTGTGTCCTTCTTAACTTCTGCAATATCAGTTATGACCTTCTCTTTTTCGTAATATCGTTTGTGCCTTTAACTTCTTATAAATTTCATAGATATGTCCTTCCGTTAAGGTAAAGTAAGGGCACAACTGATATTATAAAAGGACAGAATTGTGAATTTTGTAAGAAGTCAAGGGCACAACTGATATTGCAAAAAAGGAGGGGTATAATAGATATTGCAAAAGTAAGAAGAGCACACAGATAAAAACCCAAAAAAGGAAAATACAAAAATCGAAATAACATGTGTAGGTTAGTTTGAGTCTTACGAGATGAATGGATGTAAGTTATGTAGAACACTTAGCTCAAATAAACATGAGGTATTGTATGTTGCCACTCAAAATTACACCATAAATACACTACTTAATACATAAACGACCAACACTTACTTGAAACAACAACAAAACACTCAATCTTCTCTCTTTGTCAGTTCTTAGTGTCTCTATTCAATCTATCTCTCACTTTGGCTTGCTTGCTTCCTTGCTTTGATTTCTTTCCTCAATGCCTCCTCAAGATATCTCTCAAGACCTGTTTATATTTGTGCTTCAATGACTTGAAGACTATGAAATTCTCTAGAATATTGTAGTTGAATGCATCTAAGAATATTGTAGAGAACTAGAGTTAACTCATCTTAAGAAATCTATAGATAGTTTAGAGTTAAATCAACTTAAGAAAACTCTAAAGAATGAGAGGCTCATCTTCTCAAGAAAGTTCTAGAAACTTAGAGCAATTGCTCCTTTAAGAAATTTCTAGAAACAAGATAAGTTGGTGGTGCCTTTTTATTTCAACATTCACCCTAAATAGCAACTTCTCATATACTAACTTCTCGTATACTAGGTCAAATCTAGAGCTATCTTCAAACAATATAATGCTTCTTTATTTTGCAAACACATCCTTCTTATCTTATCTTCAAACCCTCTAGATTGCGCCATATAAATCTCTCGATCAATTTATCCATGAAGAAAATCATTCTTTACATCCATTTGTAGCAACTCCCATGATTTATTAGCTGATAACCCTAGCAAAGGACTTATTGCAACCATTTTCATAATTGGACTAAATATGTCATAATGATCCTGAGCATATTGCTTAGAGAATGATTGGGTAACCAATTGAGCTTCATGCCTTTTGGGAGATTCCACGTAGCTTAGGAACGAGATCCCACATTTGTTTCTCCAACAATGTCTCAATTTCATCTTTCATGTGTAGTGATTCCTACAACCCTTCATCTTTAGCAAATGCAGCATTAATGTACCTTGGTTGAGGCTTGTGGAGTTTGGTAGAATCTCGAAGTGGCGCACTTAAATCTTCATTAATCTCGTGTTGAGTGGCTAGAGACTCCTCTGGAGTTTCTTCATGACGTCAAATTTTTTGGGGATTGATTATCATCTCTATATTCTTAGGCACCCCTCTTGCTTTTCTTTAGGATTACCTTATGTTTATGAAGCTCCCCTAGATTTTCTTCTAATTGATCTTCCAAAATCACCGTATTTGGTAGTGCAACCTCTCGCGGTGACGACCAGGATGATGATTCATCAAAGGCTAAATCATCTCCTTGCATGATCACCACAGAAGCCTCTCAAGCCATCATCTTATGATAAATCCTCATATAACATGATCGCTGTATAGGCCTTCGATAAATCCTCATCACAATTTTCTTCTGATAAGTCCTCATATTTACAATGCCCCTCACCCTCTGGAGCTCCATTCTCAACAACCTACTCATAAGTAGTAGATTCACTTTCAAAATACAACGCACGTAAGCAGGATAACAAGCAAAGTAAAAGAAAGTAAATCTGTTGCATTCCCTTCCTGTTTATATATCAGCTAATATAATCAACAACCATGCCCATAGATACAAAGATTCCATTAGAGTATGATAAACTACATATATCATAACTATCTCTCATACATAAACAAAAGTAAAGTGAAAGTAGAAACTTACAAGTAAAACTACCGAAATGTGATACACACCCTGTCTGGTCCAGAACTATCCTGAAAGCTCGTCAAGTACGTGCCACTATTGATGGGCAGTGGGTCTTGAGAACTTGTTGGACCATACAGAAGAGGAGTATGTTGTTAGCAATTGCTTGATACATATTTCTTCTACTTGAGTGTAAAGCAACAACAATAACTGGGAGGAAAGTAACTTAACAGTAGTAGCCACGTGTATTAAAAATATGGAGATAACCACAACATGCGCACATGAAAAGTAGAAACTCTCTCTAAAGTGAACTCTATAAGTGAACTCTAACCTTTAGATTTATATTTTATTTAAGATCATATATGTACCTTTGTTATTACAGTTTATTGTCTTTGTTAGTAAAGGAACAGTCTGTGGTCTTGATAAACGAGGGCCTCATACTATAACTCCAAGATTGTGACATCTGGGTCCAAATAACCCAAATCCAACCCGATTAAGAGTTTGCATGATCAATTAATATTCGATTAATATTGAATAAACCCATATCGATCTATAGATCACATATCGAATTTTGTTCTGATGAAATCAACCAAAAGTCGATCGTATCATGATTCGTGTCATCGAAGAAAGCTGCAACATAAAATCCGAACTGAAAAACAAACTGAGAATACCATAAAATTTGATTCGACAAAATAAGATCAAGGAAATCAATTGTTCATCGATCGGAGGTCGTTTGAACAATTAAAATCACAAAGTTTAATCGTAACCCAATACCATATATCGGCAATATCTGAATTCATCTTAGATCAAAAATATATGAATATTATACTCATTTTGATCGTCATTTAGAGATGGTCAAAATGAGCTATTGTGCATCTAAATCCGAGAGTCGAGGTGCAACTACGGATGACTTTGGTATTCTAGATAAGAGAGAGAAAGATTTTTAAAAAATAATAAATAATAAATAAAATTTAAATAAAATTTAGAATTTCAGCATCAACCAATACTGGGTCTTTCTCTCCCTCCACTTGGACCAAAAACCCTCCACTTGGCAACCACATGCACTTCTTCTCCCCCTTATTAATACCGACAAAAGTCTTTCTTTTTCCCACATTTCCTTTTATCCCAAAAGATCCCCCAATTCCTTCCATTTCCCTGCCAAGTGAGCTGATGGAGATCCCTTTTCTACTGTTAAATACACCATGCAACAACTGGAGAAGCAGCTGCAAGCTGCTGGAAGACCCCTCCCTCCTGCCCATCTGCCCAACATACCCCTGGAGCTACTGCTCCTTCACCCGGGCTACTCCAAATAGTCACCTTGTTGATGATGCTACTGCAACAACCATCTGCTATGAGCTAATTCCTGGAGGAGTAGCTGGAAGACTCTCTGGAGCCCCCCCCCCCCGAAGTTGTTGCTCCTAAATTTCTTGTAACTGCTCCTCTCCCAATTTGGAGTTGCATGCATGCCATTTAATCCTCCAATCTTGGAGGATCCAAGGTACAATCATACATTCTCTTGCTGCCATCTATGTCCTTGTACACATTTGATTTCTATCCAAAATTTTAGCTCATGATCGTAATTTTAAAAAGAACGAAAATTTAGAATCTTGTATGTGATTTGTATGCATGCATTGCTACTGTTTTGATTAATCATTTGGCTAAGAATTTGTGTTTCATATTGCATATTTTCTACTACTGTTCTGCTCAAATTTTTAGTATAAAATTTTGAAATTTAAGAGATGATATATACTGGTCAAATTTTCAATTTAAAAATTTTGAAATTAAAAAACTGTTACTATTCTGCTCAAAAATTCAGTTTGAAAATATGAAATTTAAGAAATTGTTTAATTTTTTAGTTTAAAAACTTTGAATTTTAAAAGCTGTGACTATTCTGTTCAGATATTTAGTTTAAATTTTTGATATTTTAAAAGCCATTTATGATATTTACTACTAAATTTTTAGTTTAAAACTTTGAATCAAAAGCTGTTACTGTTTATTTTGTATCTACCGTTCAAATTCTAAATTAAAATTTTAGATTTCTCTGTAAATAATAATAATAAGATGAAGTTGCATGTCTATAGTACTGCTCAAAATTCAATTTGAGAATTTATATTTTTTTATTTTTCAAGGCATTTTATACTTCTTATAGTTTCTAGTAAATTTGGTAGATACATTTGAGAAGTTCGAGGATGAGCTAGCATGAAATTGAATCTTATTTCAGACCATTAACTAGTTACATAATATAGGCTTGAAAGATAAGAAATTCATGGATTTTGCATGAACTGTATTGTAGAATTCAGATCATTAATTAGGTCATTGATATCATGCATTAAAGAAAATATTCAAAAATTAACTGTATGTATTAATACCTTTCTCTTTTAGATCTAACAAATGATTTCCGGATCATTATGGCTAAAGATTCTCATCAATTAGTTCATTGGTATAATCTATCGACCATATATCACAAAATACCTCGATTTATAAAGTTGACCACACAAGAGATTGAGAAGGAAGTTAGAATCAAGTATGTGATGGTGAATCAGTAATGATATTAAATTTTGTTGGTCACGATGACCCTTACACCTGACTGTGCGAGGGTGTGGTGACCCTCAGCTAGGTAGGAGATAGGAAGCCCAGTTAGGGTAACAACCGCCTTGTGCACGGGTCTAGGATCCCAGTATTTTCTAGATTTTTCACAGTATTCCTCCTCGTTGGGATCCATAGGTTTTTCTTTTTGACCAGTTCCACTGACCCCATCTCTGTAGGGTTCCTAGGCTGGAGGACCTTTACTTTTTCTTTACGAGCTCGTTTTCCTATACGATCGAGACCGTCTAAGAGTGACTCAATCAGGAGAGTCTCTCTCACCCATTTCAGGGGCGTAGTTGTGGAGTGTGTCTAGCCCTCTCTTGGACCGTACTTCTATTGGGAGGGTGAGACTGAAGGATCTCTTCAGAGGCTTTCTCACCTATTTAGTTTGGTTACAGTTAAGCCTAATTACTCTTGAGGTTGGTTACCATTGAGCTTGGTTACTTTTGACATTGGTTACAGCTGAGCTTGGTTACTCTTGAGTTTGATTACAGTTGACCTTTTTTATCTTGAGTTTGGCTACAATTGAGTTTGGTTACTTTTGAAGTTGATTACAGTTGAGCTTGATTCTTTTGAGTCTGTTTACTGTTTTGCCAGTAGGTTCTAGCGAGGAAAAGATCACGACACATAAATCATAAGAATAAGAGATGGTGAGATAAAGCTGGTGGATGTGTTGAGAACTTAGTCATGGTGCATTACACTCTATCGCATGCCTACAGAGGCACCCCAACCCGAAAGGCATTCTTCAAGACTGATGAACATCATGTTCATCACTCTAAAATCCTTATATTAATCCTCTAGCTTAACAAAATAATAAAAATTAAATTAAACATTGTATATATTTTTCTGGCTTTTTAAAATACAAAAAAATATAAAACAAAAATGCAATGTTTTTATCCCTTAAAAATGCTCCCAAAAATATTTCTCCCTTAGCTTGACTTATTTCGTGTTTTTGGTCAACATGAAATTTGTAGATCTCTTCAAGGTCTACAACTTTCATGTTTTGAGTTTTTCCTAATTCATCCTTTTCTGTTTATTTTTTATTTTTCTTTTATTTTTATCTTTAAATAAATCTCATTGGGCCACGTGGCTCTCTCTTGTTGACCCACGCGACCTGCCTGCCCTTGCGCCACCCTCCACCCTTCTGTACTGTCCGTTCGCCTTCTGGATGCCCTCACCTCAACCTCCCATCCCCCTTCCACCCTTCGATCATCACCTCCATATCTAATCTAGAGCGCCCGCTTCTGCCTTCTCCGCGACCGTTGGATCATTAGATCCAACGACCAATCCACCATCTTCAACCTCCAACATTCCCCTCTCTCCCACGATCTCCACTGCTAACCACGCGCCCCCATCCCATTTTCTCCACATTCTTGACACCACCCTCTCTCCCCTGACTAGGCCAGGTCCAAGCCCTAACTTCCACCATCTTCGCATGCCACCTAGCCTTGTTCCTTCTCTCTTCTTCCGGTTAGTGTCGGCCCACAAAGACACGCATTCCACAACTCGCACCTCAACTTTCTCTACCTTCAAATACGTTCGCACTGCCACTTTCACGGCTGTCCACCTTTACGCGGGCTGAGGCCCAGCGCCTCTCCTCCCCTTTGTGACAAAGAGGGGACGGATTGAGGACACGAAGATGACCATCGGCCCCGGTATCGACCCATGGCCATGGTAGGCCATGACAAGGCCCTAGCCCGACCGAGGAGTTGATCTGAAGGGTCGTCGGAATCCATCGAAGACTGGAACTCACTTTGGAGATCAGCATAGACCGCCTCGTCTGCCATGTGCATCTCTCTTCCGCCATGTTTCTCTTAATAAATTAGGCTCATTCACACACATTCATCGAGCACTGACCCATCTACTAGATTCGCCATTCATCCACCATCTTTGTCGTACTCTTCACCCACCTATCCTCTCAGTCAGAACCTCCAGTCGCCTCGCCCCTTTCCTCTTCGCCTCGCCGGAGAAGAACCACTAGGGTCGCTGCCTTCTTCGCCCCCATGACCCTCCGTCCACCCTCATCTCACTCGCACTCACCCCATGCACGATTCGGCTATGAACTAACATTTGCATATCACCTCTTCCTTCAATGGCCAGAGCTGCATTTCCTGCTCCGTTTAAGAGCATGTCCTCCGCTAAACATCCATCGCTGGCCCGTTTCAGAAGGTTCTGTGCCTCCATCTCTCCACTCACTCCATCGCCAAGGTCTAGTATTGTTCCTCGATCTTCAGACCCATGCAAGGAGGAGGCAGATCTCTAAGCCCTTTGCCGGAGACCCACCAGGTCCGCCGCAGGAGGCGGCGGAGTTGAAGAACACATGGTATAGATGTCGTCTGACCATCACGATCGGACGACACATAGACAACCACGTGTCCTCCCCGAGCCTCTACACATAACCTCTAGGCTCGGGCTATCTGACCCAAGGCAGAGCACCATATGATGCCATGTGGCTCGAGCCTGAGCTGCCTCCATACGAGCCTAGCTCTCACGTGCTTCGGTCACATGGGGGGGTAAATTGCATCGGTGCCCCACCATTTTCTCCAAATTACATTCAGGTGCTTCCAGGTACGTGTAATGCATGCATGTCTGGGTTATTTTCAAACCAGCCCCTCTGGGTTTTAATAATTGCAATATAGCCCATGCGTGCATGGAAAAGTTATAGGGAAGGCCTTTTGGTTATTGCTAATTACATTTGTGCCCTTCTAGGGACCTGTTTGTAATGATTTTATAATTATTTTCATGTTTTCTTCATGTTTATGCCCCTGGATTGTTTTATGAATATCTTGAGCATATGATCGTTTAAGTTGATTTCAATTTCATTTTGAAGCATGCTTCATTGTCTATCCATTGGCATTATTCATTTCTTGCTTTGACACTTAAATCGGGATGATAAAATCTAGTTCCTTAGTGTCATATGTTTGTTGATTTTTAATGTCATTGGCCAATTAATTGACTAAATTTTATACATGAATTGCTTCCAAAATTGACCACACTTTTATTGCTCAATTATTTTATTTATGTAGGATATATTTGTACATTTTTACATTTGTATCATGTTGCATTATAAAAACCAAGTAAAAAATGCCTTCTGTTCATGCATCATCTGTCTTCACTGATTACATCATATTTCATTGTCTGTTGACCTATTTAGTTGTTAATTAATCACTTGATCTGAATATTAGGAGTCTGGATAGCATCTCAAGAGACTCGTGTCCCTAAGTTCTATCTTGGTACACTTACTAAGTAAAAGAAATTCTCCACCTATTCGAAAGGGTGGTTTTTGACTAGGATCCATTTTTACCTCATGTGCTACTATTAAAACGATGATAAGGTAGGATGAGTGAACAAAGAGATGCACATACAGAACAACTTGAAAACCATCTTTTCATGCAAGTAGCTTGTTAAATTTAAATATTAAAATCCCATCTACTTGCTTTCTTTCGAAATCGCTGAAATGCATGCTAATTTAATAAATTAGATTATAATCAACCTATGTTGACATTGTTTTCTTCCTAAACATGAATGACAGGTAAAGTACCAACATCATAGTAGTCTGACACAGGACCTGGGCTTCCACAATTTATTTTTGATGGTACATTATAGCTTTTGTTCATGATAACGTAAAACATCTTATGTGCTTATTTCTACCTCTTCTGTTACATTTTGGGATACAAAGTATATAATATCATTCTTTGGCATGTGTACCTTTATATGGAAATTAATACAAATATCTTTTGGTGACAGTTTGTAGTTTTGTGGTGGTTATCAAATTTTGAATATCATTTGAAACCCATCAAAAATTTTCCCTCATTTCCTACAATGGAATGCGATCAATAACAAATTTAATATTGCGAGTGCTGTGTAAACGGGTAACTCGGATCCTCGAGCGGGCGACTCTCTCAAAGATAATAGGTATCTTAGGGTTGGGGTGCCTTCGCAGGCATGCGTGGAGTAGATGCATCCTAGCTAAGTTCTCAACATGTCTCTTTGCTAACTTCTTAATGCTGCTTTATTCCATCGATTTATTGGTCAGATAAGCCACTTAGATTCAACACAACCAATTTCCTTGTAGAAATCCACACGTAAGGTACAACCCACCGAGACAAAACTCATTCATAAACCGCTCCCCATCGGTAAGAGTCCATGACGGTAGACACAACTCAAGTATTGATCTGGAACTGTGGATTAAATTCTCAACTCGTAACTGTATTCGGAAAACATACATCCACATGTGAGTTCGAGGATCAAGACTCCACCAGAAGAGGGTGAATAGTGGTTTGAGATAGTTTTAAAACTTTTCATAGAATATACAACAACACAGAAATAATCAATCAAGCAATCCAATCAACACACTTTGCGTATATTTTAGCATGGGAACTCACCTGGGTAAAAACTACAACCCGAGTATTCCTGACTCAGGATTTTCCAATTAGCCGAGCTAGTCAACTGCTTCAATAAAGCTTAAGATATTTATGCAAATATCTCAGCCATTTGCAAAGTTGGTACTTCACAACCTTGGATAAAACGCCAATATCAGCACTATAGATTAGACATTGTAGCACAAGCAGAAGCACATGTGAGCTTTCGTCTTTTTTTTTTGTGTTTCCTTATATATCTCACGTCCAAGAGATTCGTTGCACACTTAGGATCAGACACCTAAGTCCCGTTGAAAGACGTTAACAGGAAATAAAGTGATATACAATAATCTATTCCAGAGGGAATTATTTTCATAAATATCAAGAAAAAGTTATCTAATCGAGAACAATGATATGTAGAGATAAATCAACGTAATATAATTGCACCAGGATTCACAAATAATAACACATCAATTATATCATGGATAGCGCATGCAAATAATCAATATCAAGCAGATGGTAAGTATCGCCGCGCTGAGAAGGCTGCCAAAACAACTCTGACTCCAATCAGAAGAACTTGAGAGATGGTGAGCGATCGAACTCTTTTGAACCAAAGAACTTTACTTTACAGTTTTTCAATAAAAATATTCTTCTCGAAAGATTGACTGAATTGATGAATATGAGGAAGAATATCGAGAAAATCACTCACAGAGAGCTGCTCATTTTTTGAAAGAATGTATGAGTGATTGCTCAAGTTATATATGATCCAACAATGGGTATATATGGGTCTAAGAGGTATGCATGTTGGAAACAAAATCAGCATGCAATCAGATATGATTTCCTGATATAATCGATCGGATTAAGAAGTATGAACGATCAACTGAAAAGCTATGATTGATCAGTTGATGACCATTAGAGGGAATTCAAAATATGATTGATAAGTGTAATACTGGTGATTGACAAGGCATGATCTATAAGTGATATACACATGATCAACAATGTATGATCCATCAGTGTCAAGGGATGATCGACCGGTTTATGAATCCTCGATCTCTCGAGTTGGAAACTTTCACTTAAAGCTTTCTTTAGGTTACTACTTTCCAAAATAATATAAATAAACAATTACAATACTTTGAACAAATGACACACAACTAAGACTATGCTTCTACTTTGCTTAAAATCGACAACTCTTCGCTGTCATGTTGAGTTGAGATCCACACATGCAGTCCTACAGTCACAAAGAATATATGAGCGATTACGTTATAATATTGTGTGTATCAGAGAAACAAAGAACTAACACTATCTTTCATTTTTGTCTGCGCACAGGGAAAACCGATAAGTACAACTCATTTTCTACCCACATCCCAGAACTCCTCTCATAAAACTAACACGAGTAACAAACTCGAGTGATCGACCCTCACTATCCACTCGTGTTAATCCTATGAGTTAAAGCGAAGACCATACTACCAACCATGCATACCAGAAAGGTTTAGTCACGCAACAACCCCACAAGTACATCTGGTGACGTCGAGAACTCCACGTAATCCGATGCAACTAGGGTCACGACCATTTAGCCTTCTACCTCAGACCCAAGGGTGCATGCTCATCCCTTGCGGTCACTGACTCTAACTACCCAAAGCACCATGAGAAAACTACCACTGTATGCAACCTCCTTGATAAGGGAGGAACCTCAACTATGGAGACCATCAAAGCGCCAAGCATGCTGGAAAAACTCCTTCTGCGGTACGGATCATATACACTATCACACAATCATTAAACGTTCAAATCTAGAGAGAGATGACAAGACGATGATTTCACTTACTACTTATCTAAGTATTATTTAAAGTATAATTTAGGTAATCTAACATTGTTTCAATCTCAACTAACAAGATTTAGTCTCGGAGGATCACATTACAAACATGTTACTTATTCAATGGAGATAATCAGATGCCCATAAGTAGACATTGATTCTAATTATTTCATCAAGTTTATATTTTTCATTTTGTTCAGGATTATTCATAAAAAATCGTTGCAATATCAAGGTCGGGTAGCTCAAAAATCGCTCTCCAACTCCACGATACAATATGAAAAATGATCGAAGGTTTCTCTCTCTTTTCTTTACTTTCTTGATTACAAAATATACATATTATATTTTACTATTATTATATACTATACAATACATAGTTATCTAATTTTGGATTTTATGTTTACATGTATTTTTGCTTGATTTTTCTTAGGTCGTGTTTATTTCATCTACAAGATATGGTTAATTTTATGTCATTCTTAGTAGATATGAAATTCTAGTGGGTGAGAAAAGATTGTGCACACTATATGCATGCGAATATATTAACGGTGATGCTATTTTCATCATTTTTTCTTTATTTTCTTTATTTGGTCGATAAAGTCAGTCTTCTTTGGTCCATGGGGTTATGAATCATGACTAGAATATTCATCATATTTTATTTTTACTTTATTTATCAGTTTGTACATATATACATATTGTACATTCTTTCCGATCTTTCATTTTTTACGTTTTATGGGTTTTTCTATTTTTGTTTGGTTTTTGTAATAAGATGAGATCTTTATTCCTCCATGTAAAATTACAAAATATGATTTTAACTCAAATAAATATTATCCAACTGGTATAAAAAAGTACATCGATTTGAGATTTTAATGACGTTGGCAAATTGGATTACCATTCCAAAATATGGTTGTTAAGGAAAGTAGTCAGATTTATATTGAGGGTAATTGAGTAAAAAATATAGACAATAAGGCATCTTTACTATAAATGATTTTAGTTGACTGGGATTTTTGGATAGTTGATTGACGAAGAACTTAGTCGACTGAGGCAAAATAGATAATCGGTTGAAAAAATTGAGAATGTAGGTTTTGGATTTTCAAGAGTAGTCTGGCATAAAACTCAGTAGTTTACTCAAAGCAAATTCAATCAACTGAAAAACTGATCTGTTGATTTATTTTTGGATAGTTCTCGCTTGTGTATAGATAATACATAAAACTAATCAATACTTTTTGGACAATAATAACAACTACGTAAATCATCCGACTTCTCGATTTTTGTAAAACTATCATTACTTGTCCTCTATTTGTTCTTAAGCTTCCAAGTATTCAAATCGTCATTTCATATGTCTTTGTGCTTTAGGCTTCAAGAACTATTCCTAACTTCTTTTGCCTCGATTTAGTCATAGTACAAAATAAATAACCAAACCGCTCTTTATCCTTATCAAAATCTTAGTCACTTACAACAACAACAAGCAAACTCAGTCAAATATACCCGGGACATAATAGATCATACATCTTAAGTGGCAAGCTAGAGTGGAAATGATGAATGCCACAACAGTGACAAGTACTCATCCAACCCTCACTAAACACAACGAGGGAGAATATATCACTCTAAAGAACCCAAGTTGCCTGCTAAGAAGTAGCAAGAACCAAGTAGGATTGGAAAACCTTCCAAAGTTGATCACCCAATACAAATCTATGAAAGAATGACATATTATAGATCTTTAGACATGTGAAGCATATCTCTTCATATTGATAAAAAAATGCTATAGATTTCTGAATGTTAATTAAGTATACGTATTATAAGTCGTATATAAACACTCATGATGTGGTCACACAAAATCGATACAGTTATGCTTTCATGCTTGCATGATATCACGGTTCGATAAAAATGGGTAAATTACAAAAAGGACCCCAATTATGCATTGATTTCCATTTAAGGGTCTTATTTTTCAATTGTAACAAATAGGGGCACGAACTTTCAACTTAAGGGCTTAACGCCGACACATAAGAGTTGTTGAAGCTTACAGAGCCTCTATTTGAGACAAACCAGAAGGATCATACCCTCATTGTTACAATTGAAAATTGTATCCTTCAATTGAAAATTGACGCATACTTGAGGACATGTTTTGTATTTTACTCAAAAAAAGATTGCATGCGGTATTGATGATGCTATTTAAAGCTCCAAATCAGGTTGCATTAGGGATATAGAATACCTAAACACCGTCACTATCATCTCCACATCATCTTCTCGGAGCTGCGAGCCGTTCACTATCATCTCCACATCAGCCATCCACTTCCCCCTCCCATTTTGAAAGCTTCTCCACCTTCGCTCCGACCTTCTTCCTCCACTTTCGGCAATCGCGCTTCCCTCGCTGACCAACATAATCCTACCGTCGGGGTAAAACTCTCCCGATCTTTCGTCCCCTCCCCCTCCTCCCCCCGCCACCGCCGGCGCCCCTCGGAGGAGAGGGGCGAGATCGGCCGCTGCTTGTAAAGGCTCCGGTGTCGGCGTTGGCGGGGAGTGGTGAGCGGGATGGATTGCGGTGGCATCCCGTCGGGTCTCAATCGGATCAAGACAAGTCGTGAGCGCCCTCCCGAATGGTCGAGCTCCGGTGGAGACGATTCGCCGGCGGCTTCCGGTGGTGGGGATGGACCGGTTGCTCCTGCTGGAGGTGGGCCCCAGAGGGTCGATAAGGGTGAAGGTATTAGCTTTAACTCGGAGGAGTATCGGAAAAATTTAAATTCTGTACTATTTATATCTTCTGTGGTCATACTCGTAGTTTATGATTGGGGGGGGGGGGGTCGGGATTTTATGGAATAACGAGCCTTAGTGCGACCCGATCGTGTTCATACTTGGCTTGTTCTGAACCGATTCCCTTCGGAGGATCAATGCCATGTTGGATTGTTGCATCTTCGATGAGGAGTATTAAATCATGATTTACTGCGATCCTATTGTCGGGAAATTTAAAATAGGAAAGATATATGCATTTGATCTCTATTGCTGCTCATTGTGATTGTCTCGTGCGTTAATTATATGTTAAGAATGCTAACCTATATGGTGATCCTTAGAAGGATGCGTAAATGAAACAACCGCCTGGGTTCGAGGTTCATGTGTAATATTAGATGTATAAACTGCATAAAGCGATATATTTTCTAAAAAGGACCAAGACCTTGCTTTCAGAAGCTCTTTGAAGTGGTTTAAGGTACCCGGTTTGTCGCTCTTCTTTGATCACTCACTCTTTGCACATAAGAGAGAGAAAGGGACTATTATTCTTTGGGGATTCTTTGGTTGTTCCTTGAAATAGAAGTTGCAAGAAACAAAGAAGGGATAATCATGTTTGAAAAACAATATATCACTGATTTAATGCAAATACAATGATGCTTGGAGGAAAGCCTTCCTCCTCTTCCCATGAATCTAAAAACATATTTTCATGATACAAACTCGCAACCTATTGATGTATTCCATATAGTTCTCGTAAAGGCACATTGAAATGTCGTTATGATGATTCTCCGGTACCACGAATCTTGTCTGAGAAGGGCCTTCTTTTCTGAAAAGGGACACAAGCTCTCGATCATAGCCTACATAAATGATAAATGTTGACTATGCTTAGTGTATGTCCAATAGAAAGCCTACGGGATGCTTTTGTAAGTACGTGGTTAGGTTTCTAGTTAGAGGAGCAAGAAACTGACTGAAGTAGCTTATGTTAGAGTATATGGTTGTGCGCCCTATTGAGTTGTAACAGGGTAAATGGATCCTGGAGGAGATCCATTTACCCCATCCAGTGTTTAGTCCCACATCGTCCAGTGGTGGGACTTGGAGGCTCTGGAGAGGCTATATAAAGAGCCCCAGGCCTCCTGTAACAGATGAGAAAAAGCAATGCATAGCATGCCCCGCTAAGGGCTTCTCCCGTGGTTTCATCCCGCGGAGTAGGGTTCCACGTAAAAAATCTCTTGTGTTCTTCATATTTATCTTTATTTCTATGCTCTGATTATCGTTTCCGCTTCCGCTTCCGATTTTCTAACATGGTATCAAAGCGGGTTCGATTCTTGAGGATTTATTCTCGAATTTTTTTTGGGGGGATTGGATTATTCAGTTCGTCGATTATTTGATTATTAGAGGAGTATTATTAAGTCATCAGGTTCCAGATTTTTATTCTAGGGTTTCATTAAACCCTAATATCTGTCGTCTCTCGAAGAGGTTCTGGTTCCTAGTTTTTGAAGAGATACGGCTCGAAGATCCTCGAAGCTCGTGGTGACAAGCAGTCCCACCACAACACAGGCGAAGGCATCCGATGAAGGATACTGTGCGATACATCAGAACTGATCCAGCCGATGCAGATCCAGGCAATACCTCCAAGGCAGCCCTCGCGAGCTCCTCTCTCCAGAATCCCTAGCGCGCAGGAGGCGCGCATCAGCAGGCTCCGCGTGAAACCCCAGATCCAGAAACATCACGCAAGTCTCTCCAGTGCGTAACCCAGGCGGCGTCACCGCCGATCCAGGCGGTGCTCGCGATCCCCCAGGCGGCGTTGCTCAATCTCCAGATGTCTACACGCATCCCCTTCAGGCGACACCAGCGCAGGAGATGGCGAGTTCCAGCCGCTGGCGGCAGCCCCCCCTCATGCTCGTCCCTCCAGCATCTTCGAGCGGCTCTTCGAGCGGCGGCGGGCCCTGACGATCTCTCTCGCCCCCGCCGATCCTTGCCACAGCCCCAGGCGCGCACAACACCAGCGGAATCGCCATCTCCTTGCCCTAGCGGCACCCCTGGCGATCCCCGCACGTGAGCCCTTGGCGCGAGCCCCTTCGCGCGTATGCCCCTCCTGGCCAAGCCCTATCCTTCGCAAGAAACCAGTGGCGCCCTCTTCTCCACCGCAGCGTTTCCCTCCAGCAGCACCTTCAGATCCAGGGGCGGCGCGTGAAGCCCCATCGGGGGCATTTGAAGAGAGGGCTCCCGATTGGGAACCCTAATTTGAGGGTTATTTCGAGAGCCCAATAAAAAAAAAGAGGGGTTGTTTTAAAAAAAATTGCTGATTGAAAGCCCAGCGGCCAGGAGTTTAAAAAAAAAAACATGAGGGGGAGCCGTGAAAAAAAAAGGGGGAAATGTGAATGAGTGATGGGCCCCTGTTTGGGCCGTTTTCTGACTGGGCCGTTTTCTGAAAAAAAATGTGTGAAGGAAAAAAAAGAGAAGGGAAATAAAGAAAAGTCGCGTACACAAAAAAAAGAGCCGTACGCTATTGCAAAAAAAAAATTATTGCAAGGAAAAGCCGGAAAAAAAAGAGTGTCAACGGCTTAAAAAAAATGTTTTCAAAAAAAAAATTTGACGGCTTATTAAAAAAAAATTGATGAAAAGCCGCAAGGATTTTTTTTCTTTTTCGAGAATTATTCCTGTCGTGTATACCCCCAATCTCTTTGTCTTCTCCCAACTTGGTCGATGTCATGTTTTCCGACCAACATGGGAGAAAGGGGGAGTATATGTAGAGTCACAGGTTTTATATTCCAGATCCAGATTTCAGAAGCCAGTCTCCAGACCAGTCAGATGATCAGACTCTACAGTTCGGTTTCAGACTCGACGATTGTCTCCCGAGTCCAGTTTCAGACACGCACGAGTGTGCGGTCATCGTCAGATGAGCATATGTTGCCATCAGTTGTCAGAGGTCCCCATCATTCTTCTAGTTGTCAGGTCAGACTTTTCATGTGAGCCATAGGGACTCCAGAGCAGAGGACCATTCCCTTGAGGGCAAGGATTTTCATGTGGTATCATAGGTACACCAGAGCAGTGCACCATTCTCTGAGCCAGATGGGAGAGACCCAGTTCTCCGACGAGGAGACTTCAGGCGCAAGTTCAGACTCGATGGTCAGATTCCGAGTCTTCAGTTGACTCACACTCCAGCCCGTTCGTCCTCCTCACATGCACGGCATGAGAAGCAACGTCCTCGACTGCAGCATGTGTGCGTTGGGTTGATATTGTCCGTAGTGTCCTGTAGCGTTGAGTTGAGTTTCTTTCTGTTTGTTTGTCCAAGCTGAGCATTGCATGCTCCAGCTTGAGGGGGAGTGTTAGAGTATATGGTTGTGCGCCCTATTGAGTTGTAACAGGGTAAATGGATGCTGGAGGAGATCCATTTACCCCATCCAGTGTTTAGTCCCACATCGTCTAGTGGTGGGACTTGGAGGCTCTGGAGAGGCTATATAAAGAGCCCCAGGCCTCCTGTAACAGATGAGAAAAAGCAATGCATAGCATGCCCCGCTAAGGGCTTCTCCCGTGGTTTCATCTCGCTCCTCACGGAGTAGGGTTCCACGTAAAAAATCTCTTGTGTTCTTCATATTTATCTTTATTTCTATGCCCTGATTATCGTTTCCGCTTCCGCTTCCGATTTTCTAACAGCATAAAGTGCAAAATTAGATTATCAAGCTATGATCCGAAGTAGCATAGAATTGATGTGGGTACGTTTCTGAGTGACATTCACTGCTGTGGCAAATATAGCCGAGATGAGATAAGTTGCCATGTTGTTAGCTGACAATCCAATCTTTCACAAACGACACATGTTAAAGTAGATTTCCATTGTTTACAAGATACGATTCAGAAAGGATTCGTAAACACATCTTACTTTGTTTAGAAGATCAAGTGCACGCTTATTTATTGAAACTCTTCTAAAGAACTAGTTTGAGTAATAGGAGTTTTGAACTTCTCTAATTCAGTTTGGTCCTCTTCATGCTATGTTTATTATTATCATCCTTGTTAATTAGAAGGATTCTAGTTGTAACTTTGCCACTAGCTTCTTTCTATTAATATTTATTAGGGGTCAATTAGTGTTTTTTGAGATTAAATTGGTGCAGGCGAGATGTTCTACACCCTAATTTATTAAAAAGTATTGATAACATGAATAACCACAACTACGGTGATTCAACAAGATCCTTAACAAAGCAAGAGGTTGCACACCCGCACCTTTCTAGATTCAAACCTTGAGGCAACACTCCCCAAGGAAGCCTCGAAACCCTTTGTCGTAGAGGTATCCATCCAATCAAGTGGTAGCTTATAATCCTAAATTAGCTTGTAATCATGATTTGAATTACCAAAATTGAACACTTTAGGAGTAGAAAGACTCTTATTAACCTTCTTTATTGAGAAGTAATCATCTAACAAAGTCCACTAATCCATGCCATCTTTAGGCCCTACTGCTCGCTCAAGTAGGCCGGTCAACATCATAAAATCCTGGAGCCTTTGCTCCAAAAAAGCAGAAGAGAAAAGGGAGTCCACATCCCATTCACCCTTGCTGTTGCAAAAGAAAGATCACGATCTACCACCAACATGAGCAACATTGCTATAAGATCCCCCAAGGATCCCACTGACTAGGTATCAGACAAAAAACTGAACAATTCACCACTACCTGCCATGGGTTTCAAGAAGGGCACAACCTCCAATAACGCAGAGCAGATCCCTCGCTAGAAGTTGGAAGGAAACCGGTATTCCCTAATCTAAATATTAATGCCCCGACCAATCCCATAGATGCTTTGTATTAATAAATCAATTGTTATTGCTTCCTTGAGTTTGACCCAAATCTAAATATTAATGCCCCGACCAATCCCATAGATGCTTTGTATTAATAAATCAATTGTTATTGCTTCCTTGAGTTTGACCCAGGAAATCTACTAAACCTAGTAAAAAAGAAACTTACAATTTTGTATGATTTGTTCTTTTCTTTTGATACTATAACTTGACATAACTAACGTAGATGGAAAAGTGTTCATCAAAATGACCCTTCCCCCAAATTTGCAAAATCCAGTCGACCAAAATGGCCTTCATCGTCTCCTTGAGTCACCACATTCAAGCCACCATCTATCATCAATTGATTAACTGTCTCCTATTCCACCATAGATATGCCACAAAGATCATGAGTAGATGATGGCAAAAGAAGCAGCTTACCAAGTATTCCAAGTGAATCCTAATTCCCCTGTGAGAACAAACGAGTTAACATGAGAAATATAAGGATGGCACCATAATGAACTTGAGGAGCATAAGCCGACTAAAACTCGACATGCATGACGCCTTCCAACTAGCCAACTTCTTCTAAAGGCTCTCCACGAATAGGATACAATTTTCTTGCCTCAAGCGCCTCCTGAGAGATGGAGACCCAGGTAAGTGATGACAAAGAGACACAATGCATGCCCACGGAACCCAATTAAATGGTCTGTTGGTAGTGCAATGTGCCTACCACCCAAAGGACCAAGATTCAAATCTTAGGGTGGGCACCTTTACTCCCCCTCTTTTTTAAAAAAAATGCATGCTCAGGGTCAACACACAATCCTCCTTTTTACGCCAGGAGAGTTAAAAAGGGGTAAAAACCAGTTTCTCTTGATTCACGTGGAGACTCAAAATACCCTTAAGAAGTTGTAACACCATTAAGATCCCTTTATCCTCGTAAACTCCTCCATCAATGACAAAAATAGTGTCATCATGGCTACCACCATTAAGACAAGGCTGAGTTGCTTTTTTGTAGTGGGTTGCAGATTATTATGGAGAATCCTAGGCATACCTCTGCAACACTGTCTTCTCCCCCAATGGGGAACCCTAGGTGGTGGTGACTTCTCATGTATAACCGCAAGAAGACCACAAGAGCACCCCAGCTTGGAGCTTCCTCTTGTGTGCGCACCTCGAACGCATCTCATGTACGCTTCTTGCAACCCCCGTATTCAGGCGATGCTGATGACCATGTGCCCCCTCATGTTTTTGCCTCTCGAGTGCGGTAATCCTTTTTCCAATTGCCTTGAGCCTTCGTCTCCCCGGCACACGTGATCCCTCAACGATCTCTAGCACGATCTTCGTAGGTGCAAGCACACATAAGCTCCCTTGGCGACGACCTATGGGTTTCCACATCAGGAACCTTAAGATAAGAGAAGGTGGGGGGGTGCGTTTTCCTTTTTGTGCTTGAGCATATAGGTTTTTTTAATTTTATTATTTATGTATTGGACTTTTGGACACATCGGTTGGAGGGGGATGAATAGCTGGGGAAAAAGAAAAAGAAGAAAAGAGAACCAACCAAAAAAGGGGGAGAAGCTGGTCACATAAAAATGATAGGTTGTGAAAAAATATGATTGAAAAAAGGGGAGAGCTGAATTTTTCTTATTTGACCCCTCTCTTCATTTCTTCTACCAACTTAATTAAGTATCATCATTTTCCGACAAGTATGGGAAATGGGGAGTATGGAGTAGATGTTTTTGCCCTACCGCTATTTGAGGTACTCTATATTGGAGTGGCCCATTTTCTCAGAGTTCTTTAACGAAAGACTCATTGCAGGCTCCATCCTTTGTGATTGTGTACTATAATATGAGATCCTCTCAAGGTCCCTATGAGAGTGTCCATTTCTCAGATCTATGTACGGATATTCCCATACTTTTTTTGTATAACCCTTCAAAAAGATGGACCAATCTTTAGTCTTCCACATGTTGCATAGTTTTCCACATGTTGCGGGCCAGAATAATCCAGAGGACACAGGCCTATTGTCGATTCAAAGTTCTTTAGGATCATCATGCATACTGCAACCCTCCAGGATCTCCTCACTAGCATGGCATGAGAAGCACCGTCCTTAGTGGTAATCGACAGAGTATGCGGTGAGTTGATATTGCCTATAATGTCATTCAATGAGTGAGTACATTATTTCTGTTTGTCTAAGCTGAGCATTGCATGCTCTAGCTTGAGGGGGAGTATTGAATAATGCATGTAGATGGGTAATTGGATCTCTCCAGGATCCAATTACCATGCACTAAAAAAGTTTAGTTTCACATCATGGAGTGGTGGGATTTGGTCACACCAATGGAGCTATATAAATAGCCTCATACCCTCTGTACTCATTGAGAGAAACACAATAGAATATCCAGCCGTGCGAGGCATTCTCCTATGGTTCCATCCCACTCTGTAGGGAGTAAGGTTCCACATACAATTCTTTGTGTTCGTTATTGTTCTATATTTTCTTTCGCGTTATATTTTCATATTCCTTAAAGTCAACAACTTTAGGGCTATTGGTAGGTTACCGAACTGACATCCTGAAATTCAGACCAAAACTTCGCAACTATCGAACGAAAGCCATCTTGCAAGAGCGATGCATGCTCAATCCTAAGAAAGTTCGATGGTCTACTATCCTCCCTAGAACCCACAATAGATGCGTATGATCATAATGGGCATGGGACACAACTCAAACCGATGGTAACTAAAACAGCTGCATTGCTTCCACAGACTCCAAGAATGATTGATGCATGAGCTTGAGCTCGAGTTCCTTAAAGTATATCTATAGTCAGTGACATCCGTCACCTTCAAGTGAAACTCATTTACCAATGAAGTGAAGTTCATGGAGCCAGGGTCGTGATCCCTTGCACGCTCATCATGTCTGCAGATAATGAAATCACATTGAAATCTCTCTCGACTAACCACATATTACTGGGTCAACAAGATTGGCGACCTGAACTTGACACATGTCCTCCCATAGCTCACCTCTAGTCATATTGTTAGTTTGGTCATAAATGTTAGTGATAACAATAGAAGCCCTTCAACATTTATCATGAGTATCATATTTGAAGATCTACGGCCAAACCAACTCCACCTCAAACCAAAGGACCTCCCCATTCCACAGTGTAAGAAACCCACCCAAGTTGCTCACTGCATCCACTGCTTTTAACTATGTTAAATGAGGGTCGCACACCAATTTCTATGTGCGACTACTAAAATGTCCCATCTTGATCTCTTGTACATGTACCACATCAACATGCCAAGACCCGCAGAGAACACTTATGGGTCTCCTCTTTTCAATATGATCCAAGCCCCCGACATTCAATGTCGATAGTGTCATTTGGACTTTCCTTCTATACCCCCATGAGAACCACATAAACACATGGAGCACCTCAGTACAATATGTTAGCACCTCAACCCCATTAGGCTACAACTTCGAACCTCCAACCATCCAGCTCCTCTCCTAGCTTGGGACTTGAAAATCTATCTGAACCTTCTGTTCGCCCATTCTCCATGTCATTCTCTCATTTTAGTTGACATCTTCATCAAGAATTAGACCATGCTTTCAATTAGATTATAACTTGATTTAACAAGAAAAGACACCATTTAAGGTGTACCTATATTCTTCGTAACTGAGGACGAAGAGCATGGTGGCGAAGGCTTATAGGTATGTTCAATCTATGGACTGGTGTAGATGATGTGGATCATATATTCTTTCGCATGGTGTGGATTGGTGTGGATGTCAGATGTTGTGGAGCCTGAAGTCCCTAGCCGCTTAATGTCTTTATTATGCTTATTCGTATAGGATGTATCTTAACCAACGACCGTTGCTTCAGACTCTTCCTAGGCACATCTCAACTTTGCCCACTCTGCAACGATGATGTGGAGACAATTGATCACCTATTTTTGTGAAAAGATGTCGGGAGTATGGCAAGAATTCAGTCTTACATGGCTAAACCTTCAAAACCTTCAGAATTTCTGGGATACTCTCTTTATGAATAAGCATTGCCCTAGTCTGGAACTGCTCTACTCGTCTGTATTGTTTAGGCAATTTGGCTGACCATAAATGGAGTTATTTTTGCATCGGAGAGCTTCTATATGGATAATGTAATTTTTCATGCCAAAGCTCTTCTTTAGTCTTGGCCACTATAAGTTCCCTTTATCTTTATAATATAATATAACTGGGGTGGACACCTTAGCATGTTTCCCCCTCTTTTTACTTCAAAAAAGATCATATATTCTTACTATCTAAATCCGTGCCATAGCATCAAATATCATCGAAATTCGATCAAATTTCGGTTTTGGTATTTTTTCTGAGAAGAAAAAGGGCGGCATCCCAAGATGGGACCTACCTCAAACAATATATTTAAATATCAGAAAAATCAGGTTACAACATTCTAGGTTGAACACAATGCCCTACAATGTTCTCCAACAATCTCCGAATAGAAACATTGGCCGCGAAAGATGGCCTCATTTCTACCACACCAGATAGCCCACATAATCGCGAACGGATAGGAGCTATCTTCATGACCATTGCCACATAGGCACATACCACTCTAATGGATCTCCAAAAGCTTGTGTCACTGTCCGACCGAAATGCCACGATAATGCGACCGAAACAGTTGATATTTCAGGCTGTAAGGGGGTCCTCGGAAGAAAATGGGATCTAAATGATTGAAGTTTCGACCGAATTTCGATCGAATTTGGTTTCGGTTAGTCACCGATATGGTGACCGAAACCGATATTTGAGGCTTTGATCCATGCAAAGTCATGTTTAGAGATCATTGGGATTATCCTAGGTGGTGGCATTTAGCTTTGCTGGATTCGGGAGGAGTTTCAGGACTAGAAGAATGGACAAATGTGAGTAGGCTTACGGAAGATGTCATAATACAAGTCATCCTTGAGTGCTTTGGTTGTCTTTTTTGGGAGAAGTTTTGTTTTGGTGATTTTGTAGTTTTTGCAGATGTTCAATATCCTGTTTTTTGTGTGACCAACACCTAATTATAGATGCACACTTCCGGGGAGAGCGAACTAGGTAGAGTTCTTCAAATGGGAAAAAGGGTTGAAGTTGCTGCTGCTAGATTGGTAATGTTAGATGTCATGAAAAGTTATGTTTCATATTACTGGTTTCTTATTCATTTGATCTTAAAATTCTTTTACTATGTTTATATTATCTAGCTTAGTTTATTCAATGAATTTTAGGATTGTGCCTTTTGTCGTTCAGGATTCCGCAAAGGAAAAAAGATAAGCCGTTGGTTTTCCTCCTATCTCATCAATAGAGGCTCTAGCAAGAGTTCCAACATTCTTCCTTCTAACTCGAAGGTAATTTCCTCATATCTGCATTATAAGATGGTTGACTAAAAAAGAAATGGTTGGTTGCCAAGCCAGTTTCAGTTTTTTATGTTTCTCTAAGCTATGCAAATTACCTTGCAGGTAAATGAGAAGAGATCAGATTTTATAAGACACGGTGAAAAAGAATGTTTAGAAAATAAAGATGATAGGAAGAAGTTGGATAGGAGGAACAGTATGAAGGAAAGAACTCACATCAAAAAGACGAAAAAGGGACAGAAAAGTTTTTCACATGAACTTGGACCAAGGGGTGGTATTCCACTTGAGCAGCCTCGAGCCCGTAGCTACAATGATTTGGAGGTATATCACAATTAATTTCTGCTTATTGTCATGGCTTGGACACCTATCTTTCTATAGGTGAGTTTGACCTTTAACGCAAAAAGTTGCTGCCATTTGATCTGGAGGTCACATGTTTCATTATATGAACCTCCTGTTGCAAATAAAGCAAGACTGTACATCTTATACCTAAATGACACGACTGATGCTTTGTGCATGTAAAGAATACCAAAAGTGATTTTCACTGTTTAGGTTTTTGCCATATGAATGATCAGACTCTTTTACTTAAGAGGTTGCTGTTAATCTTTTGCTATTTGAGAAGTAACAGATTTTTCTATCTAAAATTTATCTGATCATGGGATCAGCTTGTGTTTGATTCAGGAACTTCTGAAGTCATTACATTCTATGTATAGTGATGCAAAAGAAGAAGTTGATGCAGAGTTGGCTTCGCTTTTGGTGGACATTCTGGATGTCCTTGAAAGAGAGACACATATGGAATCACGGGAAACAATCACTGATCTTTTGGTACTGGCACGCCAATGCAGGGAGATGCCTTCTCTCGAGTTCCGTGACAAATGCGGAGGAATTGTTCAAGATCTTGCTGACAGATGGAAACAATGCCCAGAAGGATGGTTGAAGCAAGTATTCACACGCATGCTTTTCATTTTGACAAGATGTACTAGGTTATTGCAGCTTCAGAATGATGGCACAACAATATCTGAAGATTCAATTCACAAATTTAAGCAGTGTCTGGCTGGCGTTCCTATGGTTGAAACGGGCTCGGTGCCAAAGCTTAGGCATGCTGATTTTGGCTTTCCTAATGCACCAAAGCCATACTATGCTCCTCAATGTAAATTCGAGATGAGAAATAAGGTAGGCTTCATTATATGCATATGTATTAAGGTATTATTTGATGCCCACAGTTTGTGTCACTCATAACAAAATTTAATCCGTTGATTTCATAGATAAGTATTGATTCAAGTGACAACCATGTCATTGATTCTGGGGTTGGCATTTCAGCATCTCCTAAAAGCCATCAGCATATGCCTTTATATCCCAAAGAGGTTATATCGCTTCATGATCGAATTTATAACAGCTTTCCTAAAACACTCCAAGACCAGCAAATATCACCACTTAACAATTATGAGGAACCATTGCCAGTATCTGATTTCGTTATGTGCAGAATATGTGAGGAGAATATCCCCACAAATCATTTGGAGTCTCACTCGTATATTTGTGCATATGCTGACAAATGTGATTCGGAAGGTATTACTGTTGATGATCGCTTGCTAAAGATTGCGGATATATTGGAACAAATTGTGGAGTCGTATAAACAGAACTTTCATCTAACTAGCAGTCCAGATATTCTGGGAAATGACAAGGCAGTCTGTGATACAAGATCCCCTAAGGTACTGGAGTGGCACACCAAAGGTGCTGAAGGGATGTTTGAAGATCTCCATGAGATGGACACAGCTTTTATTGATGAATCTCAATCAGCATGCTTCAGTAGTTTGAAGGCCCATCTAGTTACAAAGTTTGGAATATCTGATGTAGCATCCAATGGAAGCATGACTCCTGTCTCCTCAGCATCTACCCCAAAGACCAACTATTTTGACTTGTTTTGGTTGGAATACAACAATCCGTCTGAACAAGAGGATCCGAAACTGGTTAGTTCAGTGATATTATTAATTTTTCTTCTATTTCAGCGTGGATAAATTTTTTTCCTGCCGTTATCGATGACTACTATTTTAACAATGAACTAATACACCTGGTTCATATTTGAACTTATCTATAAATGTACTAGGTGCTATTTCCTTTTCTATAAGATGCGATGTGAGATCTTAATAAGAGATTTACTTCTGTGTACACTGAATTTACGGTAGACTAAAATCAACAATCTATCAAAACTTGTCCATCCTCTCAAGCCAAGACATTTTGAAGTGCTAGAGTTATTTTATTATTGACCTTTTCTCTTATTCATTAGTTGAGTCTTGTAACCATTCGGGGGTCCTTTATGTAATACTCATCTTTTATCTCTCTAGGTTTTCACGACATATAAGAAACTCTAGATCTATTGAATAAAACAAGCAATTCATTCTTTTCTCTTTTCTCTACATGGTATCAGGGCAACGGTCCTAGATCGGGGCTCGTATCCGCATACCTATCGCCACCGCTAGCCTCTCTTGATGCTTCGTGCTGCCACCATCATCATCAGCTCCATGGCACAACAACCCTTTCCAGAACGTCGTCGCCATCTGGTTCAGGCGCAACAACTCTTTCAGACCACATTCGCTTGATTTGGGCACAACAACCTTTCCAGGTCGTCGTTGACTGTTCCATGGGACAACGACCCCTCCAGGGCGTTGCCCTTCCGTGCGCGGAGGTGCCTAACTTTCTTCGGTGTTGCCGCCAACTGCTCCAGGGTGCAACAACCCTTTCGACCATGGCTGCTGGTGCTCCAAAGGGCAACACCAGGCCACACAAGGCCACACGAGGCTTTCTAGTGCATGTGTCTAACCTTTCACTCATTACCGTGTGAGGTATAACTCTTTCCCTCACGTCATTGTGTCTATCAGAGGTGTCTAGCCCTCCTCGATTTCTATCAAAGATGTCTAACCTCTCCCCGATCTCTACCGAAGATGTCCATCCCTCCTTGATTTCCTATTTCCATGATGTCCAACCCTAATGAGACCTAGTCCATGTACACCATGTCTTCTATGATGGTACGGGGGTTCACCATCAAACTCAAGGGTGCTGACAACTACATTATATGGTCTCGTGCACTCAAGGTGTTTATTACAATCAGCGGAAGATCTCCATCCTTACGAAGGATCCCCTGAAGGAAATTGACAAGGACTATGAGTCCTAGCTCTGGAGGTAATTATCAGATAAATACTTGGGATGATCAATAACGCAGAGTTACATATTGGTGAATCTCTTATACAAAGAGACTGGCCAAGCTTCCCCTCTGCATTGAGATGCTCGCGGATCCGAGTACCCATTTACACAACACTCACATCATTAACTGATTGGCATCCTCAGGAGAGTGCATCCATATCTACTGCCATGCCTCCACGATTCAATAGTCTTTGGGATCACATAGTAGAAGGCCAGAAGTCAGATCCTTAGATCCAAGACAGATACATGCGTTCCATCAAGGATGAATTCGATAATTTTATGGTAGCTGAGTCCATTTTGTGGAAAGCTGGTCAGGTCGTTATGCCCAATGATGAGCAGTTATGTAGAGACATCCTTGACGAGGTACACAATTCACGATTATCTATCCATCCTAGCAGCATAAATATGTACCGTGATCTATGTTGACATTTCTTGTGGGACGGGATGAAGCGCGACATGACCCAACATGTTAGCAGATGCATGACCTGCCATATGGTCAAGGCTGAGCACGGAAGACCACCGGGATTATTGCAGTCTCTTTTCATTCCCGAGTAGAAGTGGGAGAGTATTTCCATGGATTTTGTCACAGGACTGTCGAGGACACCAAGTAGGCATGATACTATGTGGGTTGTTGACAAGTTGACCAAGTCAGCCCATTTCATACCTGTCAGCATGACCTACACTCTATCTAGATTGGCCAAATTATATGTGCAGAGTATCATTAGACTTCATGGTATACCGCGTGAGGTAGTGTCTGATAGTGAGTCGAAGTTCACATCGCACTATTGGCATCAGTTCATGTCAACACTACAGACAGAGCTGAAGATGAGTTCTGCATATCATTCGCAGACCGACGGACAGAGTGAGTGCACCATTCAGACACTTGAGGATTTGCTACACGCATTAGGGTTTAGGGTTTACATCTGCCATTGGTAGAATTCACATATAACAACATGCATCATTCCATTATCGGTATGGCACCATTTGAAGCCCTATACGGGTGGAGATGCCTCACACCTCTCAGTTGATGTGAGGTATGTTATCAAGCTCTTTACTCCGTAGATCTCTTGGAGGAGACTACGAGGGCTGTTGATCTTGTGAGACAGAAGCTTCTGACGGTATAAAGCCGCCGAAGAGTTATGCAGACCCTCGGAGAAGAGACTTGAAATTTCAGGTAATCCGACCCTCTTCTTTTAATCAAATTGCAAAAATCGAAAAATTTTCCCTCAATTTCAACAACATAATGCGATCTTTTAATGGATCTATTGCTGCGAATCACGTATAAACGGGTACCCGGATCCCCGGGCGTCACATGCACCTTGCAGAGAACTTTGCCATCTTAACCTCTTCTGGGCGAGGCAGTCGACACAGCTTTTGCAGTGGACACGACCATGATTTTGGTAGGAGATGTAGTCGTGACTCTTTGGCTAAGGACACGGACGAGAGTCCATCTAGGGACGTGGTCGCGGAGCTAGTTATCCTATATATATACTCACTACCATCGAACAAACCACCACCCTGATCGCTGCTAGGATAAATATGGATATCGTCGTGCACATATCGCGTTTACAGACTACGACGCAACATGGACATAGTTCTCTTTTGATGGAGACCGATCTTGGGAGACAATGCAACTCACTGGTGCTGATTACTCTCATTTGATGCAGCTGCTTCAAAACTCCAGTGCCTCTTCTAGTGACAATATTTCTACTGCACATTTGGCCATTACTTCATGTGCATTAGCAATTCAGTCATTACCACAACACCTGCTTGGATTATCGATTCCTTCGCTTCTACTCACCTAACTAGAGAAGATAGATTGCTGACCTCCTTTCCTTTTTTTCCACCATGTAGTTGGTCGGAATTGCCAATGGTGCTCATTCGCCTATTATCACAATTAGGACCATGGAGTTCTCTTCCAAACTCCATCTCACTGGAGTTCACTGTGCCCCCGATTTTCCTTTAATCTTGAATTATGTTTATAAGTTGTATACTGAGCTGAGTTGCTGTGTGATTTTTGATGAGCTTTATTGTTATTTTTAGGAGATCTGGACGATGCAGATTAGGTTGGGACATGAGAAGAATGGACCTTACTACCTTGATATCCCTACAGATTCTACTTTTGCTGGTGCTACTTCCATCTCCACTAATATGTTCCATGATCTCGTTGGTCACCGTTATTACATCTCAATTGATGTCTCTTTTTTTAAACAGACTAGATACTTCACACAGTCTGTTAGTGACGTACCCTTGGAGTTATCACCACCACCTGTCGTCTATAAAAGAAAACACTCAACCACTCTGATGCTGTTCCATTACTTGTTCCCTGTTTGCAGGAAGAGATGCCTTTTTTAAGTGTCCCCACCACTGCTGGTATGGATGTATCACCCGATCTTCCTATAACACTACGATGGACAAAAAGGCAATGTACTATGCATCTTATCTCATTTTTACTTCAAATGACAATCTCTCCAGTTGTAACAGATGTTTACAGATGCTCTGATGGCTGTCACTGTTCCTTGTGATCATCATAGTGCATTACATGACCATGGTTGGAAAATGACCGTGGACAATGAGATGGATGCTCTTACCTCTAGGGGCACCTGGGATCTTGTGCCTTGTCTACCTGGTGTAAAGCCAGTTGCTTGTAGATGAGTCTTCAAATGGTACAATTGATAGATTGAAGGCTAGACTTATGGCCAAGGGCTTACTCAAACTTATGGAATGGATTACTTCGAGACCTTCTCACTTGTGGCCAGATTAAATTCTGTTCGCACTATTCTTTCCATTGTAGTCAACAAGAATTGGCCTATTTTTCAACTTGATGCGAAAAATTCTTTCCTATATGGCAACCTTGAAGGAGAAGTTTAAATGATTCAACCCCCAGGTTACTCCGTCGAGTTGGAGTATGTATGCCGACTCCGTAAGGCTATTTATGGCCTAAAGAAGAGGCCACGAGCTTAGTTTGACAATCTCACCACTGATATTGGATCCCTTGGATTTCACATGATGATATTTGATTACTCTATTTTTGTTAGACGTTGATCTACCGCGATTGTTGTATTATTTATCTATGTTGATGATATGGTAGTAACCGATGATGGCGAAGCATGTATTGGAGAGGCCAATACCTTCCTCCCGAAGGTATTTATTACCAAGGATCATGGTCAAGTCCGATACTTTTTAGGTATTGAGGTGATACGTACAACAAAGGGGCTACACTTATCTCAACGGAAGTATTCTCTAGACATTCTTATGGAGGCAAGTCTGCATGGCTTCTAACCAACGGGTATACTGGCACAAACACGAAAGCACACTACTTCTACTGATCCAAGTTTGAGGATCCTATATGATATAGAAGCCTAATGGGTAATCTGCTCTGCCTTACTTTCACTATGCTTAATATATCATTTGTTGTCAGTAGAGCAAGCTAACACATGGAGAGATCGTATTACAATCATTGATAGGATGTTTTCCTGATACTTGGATATCTGAAGGGATCTCCAGGGTGTGGTCCCTTCTACAGGAACAATGGCGACAATGACATCACTGCTTGTGTAGATGCAGATTATGCCATCTCTCCTGAAGACAGATGATCTGTCACTGATTATGTGATGTTCATCGAAGGGAATCATGTTACCTGATGCAACAAGAAATAGACTATTGTAATCCTGAGGTACTACTTAAGAATTTGCCTCGTGTAATATAGGGGCTACTATAGATCTTGTAAGAATATAGGGGCACAAGTGTAATTGCAGAAATGTTAGGTGGCATAAGTGTTATTGGATAAAATCACAAGAGTACGAGTGTAAAAATCCCTTTAAACAATACCGTGTTTTTCTACTTTTCCACGAGTTTCTTATTTTGTTGCGATAAATCTCTTCTCAGATGTCTCACGCTTCTTCCTTTCGTAATTTTTTCTTATGCAATATCATTGACTGCTTCATGTTATCATGGCCTTTTGTTTGTTTGTCATCTGGCAGATGGGTAATTTGGCTGATGCAGCTCGTAAAATTGCAACATTGGATCTTTCCAATGAACACTCACCTGAGAACTTGAGAGACCATATGAATGATTTACAACATATCATGCAAAAAAGCAACCTTAGAGCCCTTGTGATTGACACCTTTGGAAATCGTATAATAAATTTATTGAGGTAGGATTTGGTAGCTTTCAATTTCTTAAAAGTAAATACATTTTCAGGAAATAACATTTAACTGATTGCAACTCCATTTGTGCTATTAAGGGAGAAATATCTGTTAGCTATTAAGATTGCAGTTCCTAAGAGATCCGCCGAAACCCAATTAGAAGCAGCCACAAAATGCAAATCCTGCATTGAATGCACTGAATCTATGACAACTTCATTGAATACAGATCGTTCTTACAAGGAGAGAATAAGTATTGATGACTTTGAGATTATTAAACCCATAAGCAGAGGAGCTTTTGGCAAAGTTTTTCTTGCACGGAAGCGAACTACAGGAGATTTGTTTGCAATAAAGGTAATCTTTGCTTTATAGAGGTATCTGTTTAATTTTCTGATTTTCTTATAACGTACACAATTCCAATCATGGGTGCAATTTCTTTTCCACCAATTATGTTTAGCTAATATACTCGTATTCTTCTGTTTGTGACTTATAAAGGGGACGCCCTTGACAGAATTGTATGGTATAAGGTTGACACCTGGGTAAGATAATATGATTGGTTTTCTGTAATGAGATTATCATGGTAGTAATTGGCATGTGACCACACAGGTGATATGGGAATATCAAGAAGTCAATCTGTACCCTGGGCCGAGGTGTGAGAACATGGATTATGAGCTTCACATGAGGGGTGGGAAAACCCAAAAAAGTGGAGTACTATATAAAAGATCTGTACTATAAATCTAAGCCTGAACATCATGCATGGTTTGAGGCTAACATATAAAGAGAACTAGGAGGATACCCGCGCTACGCGGCGGAAGGATAATTTTGTGTAAGATGTAAGTTAATATATGGGGTTGTAACTAATAAGTAATAGATTAATGTATTGCAAATCTATTTTTCTGAGGAATATATAGGTGAAATATGTTAGAAATTGAATTACATGGAAGGACAATTTTGTAATCATACGTAAATTAATATATGAGGTTGTAACCTTTAATTAATAGATCAATTTCTTGTAAATTCTTCATTTTTCAGCTGTGTTGATCAAGAAAAATATAGTGAACTTTATTTTAATAGAACATGTAAGGGTTTGGTTAAGAGGAAACATGTTTAGAGGATCTTCGTCTTGTGTCTCTTCTTTATATATGTCTTCTAATATGCTTCTGAAATTATTGGAATATGTATAAAAATAATTTTCAAATTTGGTTGCTTTTTAGGTATCCTAAATTGCTTCAACATCTCAAACATTACAATTTTCCCTGTTAAAAAAAGTAATTATCATGAAGTATAAATATCCCCTCTTACAAAGAAAGATACGAATTAAAATTTTGAATTTTAATTTTACTGACTTAATTGTAGTAAATATGGTCGTAAGGAAATAAATTGTAACATGAAACGGTCCAGAACGTTCAATATGCAATTACCGTTATGTGCACCTAAATGTTAAATGATAACGCTAATACAAACCTTTGTGAAGTTGCAAAGTCAGAATAAAGTCTAAAATATAGCCATCTCTCAGAATAAACAAACAAAGAATAATTGAGAGAAAGCGGTCAATTTTTAAAGAAATGCCAATTCATTAGAAAACATGGAATAGAAATAACAAATACTTTTATGATATCAAACAACATGAATAAAAAATAATTGCATGTTACATTCGTATAGAACACATTATTTTAAAATTGCAGGTATTGAAACAAAAAATGAAATGAAAGTAGTTCGAAGAACTCTAAAGATAAGTTAAGTTAGAATGAAAGGGAGAATACAGATAAACTCAAAAGAAAGCAAATATAGTTTTAACTCTGACAAAAAAAGAAGTCAGCAATGGAAAAAACAAACATACACTGATAATTTTATCTCTGTAAGTAAGCACATGTATAGGAAATCAGTTAAAGCAGTTCACATTATAATTCTAATTCCTCTCAGATCCACAAAGAATAAGGCATCCAAACATGCAATGAATGGTTAAATATAATTAGTAACATCACAAAAAATCAATCAGCAAGCTTAAAAACATATATTATGATTTTCTCTAAAGAGAGAGAGAGAGAGAAGAGTTTTTATATTTACGAAGGGGAAAACATAAATGGAGAAAATATTGTTCGTACAACTATGGATGAGAGGATAGTATACAAACAAACCAACATGTGCCATAGGAAAAAAAATCACATACCATGAATTTAGAAGTATGGCAAAGGATAAAAGAAATGTAAATAAAAAAAGTATGGCAAATAATCAAGGGAAGCACATATGGTGGACATGGGAAAAATCAATATGTCTAACTTCTTCAACATTGGACAATGCGTTCATTCTATTTGAAATCTCATTCTCAGTACAAACATATATAATTGTGAAAATTTTGGAATTTCACTAAGTTCTGGTAGCAAAGAACCAATACTATGGCAATTTTGACCAGAAACACCAAATACATAAGGTCCAAGATGTTTATTAACTTGGTGAGTTGATGACCAATTTTTGCTCCCATAGAAGTACAGGGAAATAGCGAGTTGTATATTCTAATCTTATTTGTGAATTATTTAGAAATATTTCTTTTATTTCGATCAAGTAACATATCAAGATAGAGTGGTGTCGGAGGCAAATTAATCAGTCTAATTTTTCCTTTATTGCAACACAATGGGAGAACATGAATGCTCTTGTATTTAGTATTTTTTAAACATTCATCAATCCAAAAAATTGCCCCCAGTATGCACATATACAATCTGGACTGCCAAGATCCAAAACTGCAAAATAAAAAAATCAGCTTTTCTTATATTTGTCTAAATGATTAAAACAATAATACTTGCTTGTTAAATACTAACCTTCAATATCTTATGTGATTGATAAGAACATTCTGCAAAATCGAACATATCTATTCATTGTTATCATTTCTATTGAGATTCACAAAAGCTGATTCAATATTAGATGAATGTGCACTGATTCCGAGAATATTAGAATTTTTTTCGGAGGGATTTTGACCAACATATGATGTAAAGGAATATATAGAAGTCCTCTTTCTCTCTTTTTTCTTTAAGTATCGCCATATGATGACATCTATTATTTTAAAAGCATCTCTTAGTGACATACTTGTTATACTACTTACATGGCTAATTATCTCATTACTGGTAGGCAAATTTTCTTCAGGTAATGCATCGTTTTCACTAAATATGCTTTCTTTTTTCTTTTCATCCTTTCTTTTCGACGATATCTATTATACCTGCAAATTTCTTCCCTATCCATGTTATATGTATTCATCATTCTTATGCAATTGTGATTGCATAAACTTATGTCCGATATATAACATAAGATAAGGTAATTCCTGGAAATATGATATATAAATATCATCAATAGAGAATGAAAGGTTACATAATAATGGATGAAACATGGGTAGACAAATTAAACATTTTAATTTACTATTAAAATTATCGGAGATAATATTTTTCCCACTAAAACTCTCAACCTAAAATAAAGAAATAATATCAATGAAAAAAATCAATTTTTGTAAGGAAATTCAATAGAACTCAAATAAATATATGAATTTAAAGCTAAATGCATATTCCATCCGCATCACAGCCTAAATTAACAACAATGTTAGGATGTTTTTAAGATAGGAAATCCATATTTTCCTATCGACGACATATTTAAATTAGTTACATACATTACACGCAAAGTAGATATTATGTAAATCTTAAGAAGCATGTATTACTGAAAATGTTATCTTGAAAGTGCTATGAAGTAATAAAACTTGGAAAAAGTAACCCCTATAACATACTATTGAATGAAATATGATTGATTCACGTATCGGAAACATAAGCAATGCGTTATGATTTTGAATACTACAATAATAATTTCATTAAAAGAAGTTGGCAGCTGGTATCTAAAAAATAGACCGAAATTAGGAACATGTATATCCGAACGATAAAAACAAATATTTGATGAAATAAATGAGTTTATAAGCTAAATAATATTAGATCTATAGTGATATTTATATTGAATTTGTCACCAAATGATCTGTTGGTAAATATATAAATACCATATACATACAAAAATCCATATTTTATTCGCATCACAACCCAAATCAACAAATAATGATTGGATGTTTTTATGATAGAAAATCTGTATTACCCTTTTGACCGCATATTTAAATTAACTGCCTACATTGCATGTAAAGTAGATATTATGTAAATCCCGCAAATCATGTATTACTAAAAAATGTTATCTTGAAAGTACTAACGAAGTGAAAAAGACAGAAAGATGGGAAAAAGTAAGTCTTAAAGCATGCAATTAAATGGAATATGATCTATTCACTTATTAAAAACATAGACAATTCATTATGATTATGAACACTACAATAGTATTTTGTAAAAAAATTGGTAGTCAGTATTTCAAAAAATAGAATGAAATTAGGAATATGTATACCCAAATAATACGAACAAATATTTAATAAAATAAATGATTCAATAAGTCATGTAATATTAGATGATTTTTTTTAAAAAATAGTATTTCATTAACGGATAATAGAGTCTTAGAATTATGATTTTATATTTAAAAATATAATCCATGCAATATTAAGAAGCATAGCCAATTCGTTATGATTATGATCGCTAGAATAATAACTTGCTTAAAAGAGGTAGTACCTAATATTTCCAAAGATAAGATGAAATTATGAACATGGCTACCCAATGGATATGGCCAAATATTTAACGGAATAAATGATTTGATAAGTGTCATTGAATAATAGATATAATTTTAAGTCAAAATTGATCAATGTATTACTAAATAATAGAGGCATGGAATTTTGATTTTAAATTTATAAATTTGCAAGATTAAAAAATAAAAAAATATATATCTTTCATTTTTTAAAAAATATCAAATGAATAGTAATATTGACCAACATTCATAACGAAACAAAATACTTGGATCCTTGGTAGAGATAATTCATGAATTTCAAGAAATTAATCAGAAAATGTACTGAACATTCAGAAAAAGAGAATAACAAAGTTTATTTTTTGTGACTACACAAATAGTAACGAACGCCAACTTATCAATTATTGTGAATTTTGAACATATATCAGTAGTCTCTTTTAAATGCGAAAGTATGCAATCCGAGTCATTAACTTTTTTAGGAAAAATCAAAATATGACATTTTCAAAACAAAACAGAGTGTACATTAATGTCTACTATACTGCACATATTCAATCGGTCGCTAGCTTTATCTATAATTACATGTTGAACGTAAATTTTGTGTTCCGCTTTCACAAATTCGATATTAGGAGTAATGATAATGTTTCATGTAAAAAACCAAAAGGAAACAACATTGACAACTTAGGAAGTAACAAAACAAAGTTCCAATTTCTAAACATAAACACAAATCACAATATAATAATTCAATAAGCTGCTATAAGTTAATCAATGGAAATTAGCACGAAGTAGTAATATAATATCAGATGAATATTATTTTTAATATAACAGAATGTTTAATTTCTATATGAAAATATTTAGTTCAGCAAATTTGATAAAAAAAAATTATAACATCGAATTAATCAAAAGAGATGGTAATGTTTGAGGGAAAAAAACATACATACAAATACATACATACAATACTATTGTACGGAATATTTACAGTAGAAGAAACCACAATTGCCTACAAAATTATTTATATTCATACTGAATAACATTACTGAGACATTAATAAAAAATACGGCATGATACATTCACATGCATTGTTTTAAATACAATTTACAGGTATGCCAATCCAATTAAAGCACAAACGACAATGATGAATATGTAGATAGATATTTAGATAATTAAGAATTGCAGATACACCCTTCCAATTAAAATACAAATGGTAGTGATGGATATCTAGTTCATGAGTATCTAGATAAATTTTTAGAAATCCATTTAAATAATGCCAATACAGAAGAAATAGAGAAACATAGACATCTTACAAAAAAATCAACCAGACTTTCAATTTCTAGGCGTAAAAGCAATGATCGCAATTGCAAAAAGTCAATAGAAAATTACAATTTTACATGTAGAAAAGAAAGAAGCAAACAAATTTTTTATTTTCTAAGCATAAAAGCAAAATTTTTATTTTCTAAGCATAAAAGCAATGACTGTAATGCAAGCATGATGATTTTACCCATGGAAAAGTAAGGGAAGAAAAACATATATGCAGGAAAAAAACAAATGAACTTATAAAAAGAAGAGAACAAATTTTAATTTCTAAGCATAAATGTAATGTTGATAGCGCAAATACTCATTAGAAAATTACGATTATAAATATGGAAGAGTAAGGGAATAGTAACGTATAAACATTAAAAAATCAAAGGTAAACCATGGAGAGAAAAACAAATTTATGAATATTCAATGTGATGAGTCATACCCACGTAGTGCAGTGTGTTTACCACCCAAAAGACCGGGGTTCAAATCCCCCTCTTGCAGGGGTTGCGTTAGGCAGTCGACAGTCATCGTAAAAAATAGTCAAATCTTTCAACATGGATTTGAGCAAGAATTCATGTAGCCGACCCTACTCGTAGTTGGAGAAGGCTCAGAACTTTTTTTCAATGTGATGAGTCATATGTCAGATGGATTTGTTTTGAAGTAATATATTTATAATTTTTTTCCTAATAAGTTTAAACCTCCCTATATTTTTCTTTATAAGATGAAAGACGATCAATTTCTTTCCCACTGGAAATTATGTGTGGTTTGATTTACATACCTTTCAATATGGATGATGGAATTGAATCCATTCCCTTATTAATTGTGATTATGATCACCACAATAATAACTTCTTCTAAAAAGTTATTAATTGATATTTCAAATAACAACCTGAAATTAAGAGCATGCCTACCCAAAAGATAACCCAAATATTTGATGAAATAAATGATTTGATAAGTCATATAGAATTTAATATGTAAAATTTTCACAAATCTTATCATTAGATTCCTGAATAATAGAACTTAGAATTATGATTTTAGTTTTAGAAACGCACTGTATACAATTCTTAGAAGCAAGGTTTAAAAAATCAGTCTGGATCGACTGGTTGGACCGGTTGGACTGAGCATCGACCCTGAACCGGTCGGTTCGATCGGTTTTATGCAATTAATTTAAAAAAAGAAAATAAAAACTGGTTCCGGTCGAAGGTCAGACCGGGTTGACCCGGATTGACCTAGTTTTGATGGTTTAGTATATTTTCAAAAAATAAGGGTTTATATAATGAAATAATAGGATTTTTATCACTTGTGCCCTTCTTAACTTCTGTAATTTCACTCATATCCCTCTCTTTTTTGATATATAAGTTGTGCCACTACTTTGTTAGAGTAATTTCCTAGAAACAATTATAAAGAAATTATTACAATATTATATTCATATAGAATGCTAGGAAATGTGACTACCTTTTGTAGATTTTTACTCGAAATAACAAACATGTTATTCTACTAAAAGATTTAATATTTCAGACGATTATTTCATTGATATAGAAATACATATTTACATATATGTATCCAGTTTTACTATTCAAAAAATCGGTTCGGTCGGTCGGACCAGTAAATTAATCGCAATCTATTTTTTTCTGAGTCGATAGGAATGATGATGGCATGCTGACATCATCATCAGTCCGACCGATTTGGACCGGTGATCTGATCTGGTTGGACCAAATCGAAGAATGACCAGTTCAATTTCCGGTCAGATTTTTAAAACCTTTCTTAGAAGCATAGACAATTCATTATGATAATAACACTATAATAATATTTTTCTACAAATGTATCACCAGAACTTTCCAAAAGTAAGATGAAATTAATAATATACCTAGCCAATAGATAAGCATAAATATTTGATGAAATAAATGATTGATAAGTCTCTTGAAAAATTAGATATATATTTTATACAAATTTGATAATTTCATTAGTAAATAATAGAAGATCAGAATTATTGGTTAATTTTAGGAAGTTGCAAGATAGATTATTATTGGCTCTACCATTGACCCGATTATTTAGTTTCTTTATAAAAGCTGTTTGATATCTCCATTAGATAAGGTGGACACAAGGTGACAACAGAAAGAATGGGGCTTTTTAATGCGAAAAACTCTAAGAAAATGATGACGTTAATTCCACAGAACATCTACGATGGAATTATTGGTTCGTAAATGTCTAGTGAATATCTGAACTACGGTCATTGCTTTTTTTTATATATATTTTCATGCATTATTTAGGGTTAGAGTATTAAATTAAAGATGTTACATTTTAACAAATCACCATTACACTTCCCCTCCATGGGTATCTCAAGAACATGCATTATTCATCAAGAATTGATAAATGAAATTTTTTTCTGTATTGTACGTGGCATTGCAATATTTTCATGCATTATTTAGGGTTAGAGTATCTATATACCTTCTTTAAAGTCGGGTTTTTTACCCAATAGATGACACGTGTCATGACGAGAGCTCTTCCCTTCCTTTTCTGTCTTCGCGATTTCTCATTCCCCTTTGCTGCAATTTCCGGTTCTCTCATGTACAACTGGTTCTTACCCATACAGTGAAACGTGCCTTGACAGACTTTTCCCTTTCTTTTCCTTTTGCATTTTTTTCCCAGGGTTTTCAACCCGCTAGGCGACATATGGCAAGATGGACTCCTGTCTTTTGCAATTTACCCAATTTTCTACTGTAAAGCCTGTGTTTCTCAATCTTTACGGTTAGATGTTTATCATACGATTTTCCTTTACTTTATACTTTTTTGCAAATTTACCATAGTGGCTCTTCCCTTCCCTTCCTTTGTTATCCTTGCAATTTTTCCATCCTTACTTTGGCAAATTTTCCTGTCCATCTGTATTACCATACTCTCCCTTCTAGATAAAGCTAGGTTTTTCACCCACGTGAAATGATGGATCTTTCCTTTCTATTTTTTTTTCAATTTTACTATTGTGTCTCTCTTCCCTTCCCTTTCTGGTTTTCAATCCCGCCATATTAGCTCTTCACCCTTTTATATGTGGTACGTTAGTTTTTAGATTCTTCCCTTTTCCTTTTGTTTTTCTACAATTTTTCCATTCATTCCTAATACCATTCCCTCTCCTCCAAAATTAATCCTTCTCTCTCCATTTTAGCGTTGCATGCACATTGATGCCGCAATTAATTGGTTGCAATGCCACGTACAATACAGAAAAAAATTTAATTTATCAATTCTTGATGAATAATGCATGTTCTTGAGATGCCCATGGAGGGGAAGTGCAATGGTGATTTGTTCATCAAATCACCATTGCACTTCCCCTCCATGGGCATCTCAAGAACATGCATTATTCATCAAGAATTGATAAATTAAATTTTTTTCTGTATTGTACGTGGCATTGCAACCAATTAATTGCGGCATCAATGTGCATGCAACGCTAAAATGGAGAGAGAAGGATTAATTTTGGAGGAGAGGGAATGGTATTAGGAATGAATGGAAAAATTGTAGAAAAACAAAAGGAAAAGGGAAGAATCTAAAAACTAACGTACCACATATAAAAGGGTGAAGAGCTAATATGGCGGGATTGAAAACCAGAAAGGGAAGGGAAGAGAGACACAATAGTAAAATTGAAAAAAAATAGAAAGGAAAGATCCATCATTTCACGTGGGTGAAAAACCTAGCTTTATCTAGAAGGGAGAGTATGGTAATACAGATGGACAGGAAAATTTGCCAAAGTAAGGATGGAAAAATTGCAAGGATAACAAAGGAAGGGAAGGGAAGAGCCACTATGGTAAATTTGCAAAAAAGTATAAAGTAAAGGAAAATCGCATGATAAACATCTAACCGTAAAGGTTGAGAAACACAGGCTTTACAGTAGAAAATTGGGTAAATTGCAAAAGACAGGAGTCCATCTTGCCATATGTCGCCTAGCGGGTTGAAAACCCTGGGAAAAAAATGCAAAAGGAAAAGAAAGGGAAAAGCCTGTCAAGGCACGTTTCACTGTATGGGTAAGAACCAGCTGTACATGAGAGAACCGGAAATTGCAGCAAAGGGGAATGAGAAATCGCGAAGACAGAAAAGGAAGGGAAGAGCTCTCGTCATGACACGTGTCATCTATTGGGTGAAAAACCCGACTTTAAAGAAGGTATATAGATGCTCTTCTTTGGATGGGCCTCTTATGGAGGTTTCATCTCAATTACTTCTTTCAAAAAAAACAAAATAAAGAGGATGCTCTTGACAGAATTGAATGTGTTAAAAAAGGTTGATGCCTGGGTAAAATAACATGATTGGTTTTCTGTAATAAGATTATTATGGTAATAGTTGGTGTCGGACCATAAAGGTGATTTGGGAATATGGAGAGGTCAATCAATACCCCTATCTGAGGTGTGACAATATGGATAATGAGATTCACGAAAGGGATGTGAAGACTGAAAAAGTGTCATAAAATATTATAAAAAAGGATCTCTCTTCCAGATCTAAACCTGAGCACAATGAATCTTTTCTTGGTGGTGATAGATCTATTGGTTAATCCCACTTAACATCAGTATTCACATAGTTTGATTTGTGAATATTAGGTTAAAGGCACTGCCATGGCCATTATGGATTATGCGTATTTTATTTGATTCAGGGCTTTATCATTGGAAAACACATATTTAATTTGGTGTAATTAGTTAAGACAACTTGTGGAATAAGATTGTAATTTTGGATGATAAAGTTCTACTCACAACTTAGCCAAGCTTGGGTAAATTGAGGAGGCTTGCGTTAGGTAGCCGACAACCAACATAAAATAGTTGGAGACAACTTCCTAAATAGTTTTTTTAAAATACTATTTAGGAGTTGCCTCAAGACAGTCAGATCTTTTCAACATTGGATTTAAACCAACATTTATATTTCATTGTGGCGTTTCGTACTTGCGATGCATTGCATCACCCGATGCAATGAAAAATTGGCAAGACCCGCTACATCGTTGTCCGTATGTAGTTTAAAATTTGCAAGGGTTCTCGTATGAGGAACACATGCGAGTAAATAAGCTAGTTCCGCTGCATCGTCACCCGGATACAGTCTAAAATTGAAAGGGTTCTCGTATGATGGACGTATGTGAGTAAAGAAGTTAGTCTAAAAGAGGTTGTAAGGAAGTTGCGGATATGTAGTTGGAATATTGGCACTTTGACAAATCGATGAAGATCGTAGATGATGGAAAGAAGGAAGATTCAGATACTATGTCTCTAAGAGACAAAATGGGTTGGAGAGAAAGCAACAGAGATCGAGAAGACATGCTTTAAACTTTGGTATTCATGTAAATATAAAGAGTAGAAACGATGTTGGAGTGGTTGTTCATAAGGATTTGAAGGATTGCATGGTTGAGGTGCAAAGATTGGGGGATCAGATTATTTTGTTAAAACCGGTCCTCAGTTTATGCACCGCAAATTGGTTTAAATGAAAGGATTAAATAAGATTTTTGGGAGAATCTGGATATGATTTTGCAAGGTATCCCACAAAGAGAGATGATTTGCCTAGGTGAAAATCTTAATAGACATGTGGGAAAGGATGCTTAAGGGTATGCTAGTGTTCATTGAGGCCATGACTTCGGGGTTAGAAATGAAGAGAGAACAATCATTCTGGATTTTATAACGGCTTATGATCTTTTCATAGCAAACACTCTCTTCTAGAAGAGGGAGGAACATTTATTTACTTATAAGAGTGGTCCGACTAGAACACAAATAGATTACTTTGTGTTGAGTAGAAGAGATCTGTTATGTTGCAAAGATTGCAAAGTATCCCAGGAAGGAGTTTGACAACCCAACATCGCTTGTTAGTCATGGATGTGCAAATAGAAGTGCTGGTAAAGAAAAGAAGGGTTTCCAAGATCACTAGAACTAGATGGTGGAATCTTCAACTGAAGCAATCAAGTTTTAAGGAGAAGGTTTTAGAAGACTTATCTTGAAATTATAACAGAAATGCAAACGAGATGTGGGAGACAGTAGCATCTTATATCCGAAAGGTAACCAAAGAGATGCTAGGAAAGTCAAAGGGAGGATCTCCAGACCAAAATTAGGCTTGGTGGTGGAGTGGAGTTGTGCAAGAGAAGCTCAAAATTAAAAGAGCATGTTTTAAAGCTATGTCTAAGGATATAACAGAGGAAACTGTCACAAACTACAAAATAGCGAAGAAGGAAGCAAAGAAGGCTGTAAGCGAAGCTAAGTCAAAAGCTTATGCCGTTTTGCACAAAAATCTCGATTCTAAGGAGGGCCAGAAAGATATATTCATGTTGGCTAAAATAAGAGAAAGAAAGACCAAAGCCCTTTGAGATGCATTAAGGATGAAGAAGGTCGCATGCTTGTTACTCAAAAGGATATAGAGACTAGATGGAAATATTATTTCCATAAGCTTTTCATTGGGGAAGGAAATAGAGAGATCACTTTGGGTGTTCTAGATAGTAGTGAAAGTTACTTGAATTGTGCAAGCTATAGACGAATACAAAGAAAGGAAGTAGAGGAGGCCTTGAAGGTTTTGAGACATGGGAAATGTGTAGGATCGGATGACATTCCTATAGAAGTATGGAGAGTTTTTGGTGATCGTGGTTTGACTTGTCTTACAAATTTATTTATTGTTATTTGGCGACAAAAAAGTGCCTGAAGATTGGAGGAGAAGTATCGTGTGCCTCCTTATAAGAACATAGGGGATGCTCAAAATTGTTCAAATTACAGAGGCATCAAGCTGACGAGTCACACTATGAAAATTTGAGAATGTGTGATTGAAAGAAGGTCGCAACAAGTTTCCAAAGTAAAAGAAAACCAATTCGGATTCATGCATGGTCTCTCTACTTTTTAAGCCATCCATTTGTCGAGGAGATTAATGGAGATTTATAGAGCTAAAAGGAAGAACCTCAATATGATTTTTATTGTTTGGAGAAGGCTTATGATTCTGTCCCACGTGAGATATTGTAGAGAGTTTTGGAGAGGAGACAGGTACCTGTGATATACATTAACCTCATAACGGATATATATGATAGGGCTTTATCTTTTGTATGGATCTAGTCTGGGAAGACTGACTATTTTTACATCAACATTGGTTTACATCAAGATTCAACTTTGAGTCAATTTCTTTTTACTTTGATTATGGACGAGTTGACCAATCTCATTCAGGATGAGATACCTTGGTGTATGTTATTTGCTGCTGATATTGTGTTGATTGATGAGACTAGAAATGGAGTTAATGAGAAGCTTGAGGTCTGGAGACATGCATTGGTGACTAAAGAATTTCATATAAGTAGGGCTAAGACTGAACATATGGAGTACACTTTTGGTGGAGGCAATGATGAATGAATCGAGGTGAAGATTGGGGACGATAACATTTAGATGAGAGATTCTTTTAGATACCTGCGATCTATTTTGTAGCATGATGGGGAAATTGATGGAGATGTTACTAATAGATTAAATACATGCTGGCTAAAGTGGAGTGGGGCCTCTGCTGTTATCTGTGATAAGAAAATCTCTTTAAAAATCAAAGGAAAGTTCTACAAAACAACCGTAAGACCTGTTATGCTATATGTATCTGAATGTTGGCCTGTGAACCATAGACATATGTAGATAATGACAGTAACAGAAATGAAAATGCTAAGGTGGATGTGTGGATACATACACACACACGTAAAGATCGGATTCAGAATGATGCAATCAGAAGGAAAGTTGGTGTAAATCTGATCGAGTATAAGATACGAGAAAACCGCTTAAGGTAGTTTGACCATTTGCAAAGGAGGTCAGCTGATGCATTGGTTAGGAGATGCGAGTTTTGGGATGTTGAGCCGTCTAAGAGAGGGCGATGGCGACCCACGAAGTGTTGGAATGAGACTATATGAAGAGATCTTAGTTTTTTGGACATATGCCCGAGATTGTCCCAAGATAGATATGAATGGAGGCAAAGAATCCATGTAGCTAACCCTACTTAATTGTGGGAAAGGGCTTTGTTGTTGTTGTTGTAAAGTTCTACTCACTGTTCAAGGTTTATAAGAATTTTATGCTGAGTTCTCACATGTGTAGAAAAGATAAGAACGTCTAACTATTGCTTAGTTACAATATATACAATTGTGAAATGGGTTGAGAACCACTTGGTCTTGGCTCCCCAAACAGAGAAACTCCGCAAGTTGGGTTTTTGGCATGGAGTTACTGCATGCTATTCTCTTGGTGATATTAGTGTGTCGCTACTACAGTATGCAGATGACACCATCTTCTTTATTGAAGGTGTCATAGAGGAGGTTAGAGGGATAGCTGCAACCCTCGAGATCTTTGGAGAACTTTCTGGGCTTGTTCTCAACCGTAAGAAACCTATTGCTATTCCTTAGACTTACCATAAGTAGATGCATGTGCTTGTAGTGAGGAGTTGGGTACGGAATGCATGTCCTTGCCGATTCACTAACTTGATCTACCTTTTTTTTGAGAAGAAAAAGGGTATTATTTGATAAAGCACTAATCGACTAATCTAATTGACTCTCATTGTAATACGAGCCGGTTATCATTACATCAGAACCAAGCTAGAAATCTTTATGAAGAGAGCTTGGCTTGAATTTATATACTGGATTAGTCCAGAGTCGAACACAAGGACACCGACAATTAATCTATTTGATTATGAAGTGTATCTAGATCAACTGTGCCCATACATATGGATGCATGGATTTTAGAGATTTTTATAATGCAAGTTAGGTTTATTGTATGCTATGAAATGTAGTGGAATGACAAAAAAATACAACACACTAGTACAAAGGATGCTCTTGATTTAGATGTTAAATTATCTGAACTTGGTGCATTATATCAATTAGTCCAAGATTGCCAATATTTAGATGCTCTTGAAATTGATTTATCAAGTTAATACTTAAACATCAAGTCCCTATGCTAATCTTCCTATTTAATCAAAGCTGAACATAGCTTATAATCATTTAAACTCATTTAAACATGAAGCATTATGACTAGAATTAATTCACCTAAGATAAACTATTTAATTTCAAGCTTAGCACAAATTTAAGGCAATTTTATTGTCATATAAGTAGTGACTTTGTTCTGTAAACAAATGATCAATCTTGCTTGAAATCAGAACATACATAGCATAAAAAGATTGAACATATTTATGAATCCGATAAGATCAATTTTGTTACATCCGGGGTTCACATGCTCAGGTTATTAAATATTCAATTCAGGGGCATTAACGCGAAGAAAACATAGTTTATAAAACATAAATAATCACATAAAGGTCATGGAAGGACTAAAAAGCAATAAAATAAAGCTGGCGAGCTTATCTTGATATTTCCCCCATGTACATGGATATCTCTGTGACTGTAATTAGGAGGCCAGTAGGGCTAGACTGCAAAATCTCCAAGAACACACGTGCATGTCGCTTGTGGCTCAGGCTCGGTGCGAGGCTCAATGGCTAATGAGGGTCGGGCCACGTGGTATCTGCTGATGCCTCGCTCCAGGTACATGTCACATGAAGTCGAAGACTCGGAGGATAGTGCAGATCTGGTTGTGGACCGTAGGATCAAACTGACTCAACGACAACTGTATGCTGCTCCTTCGCGAAGGTCTCCTAGGCAGGCTAGGATGCTCCGGCGAGGCTTCTGCTCCTCCTTGCTCCTTTGACTCACCTGAAGGTCGAGGAAGCTTCACAATTGCCTGGCTAGGATGCTCGAAGGTTAGAGGATGAATAGGACCACTTGAGTTAGTTGGTCGATGCTTGGTCATTGGAGGCGGAGCGGACGAGCTGAGCTACTTTGAAACTCCGATCATTGAAGCCATTTGGTTACCTGCAGATGTTAGCTCGATAACCGAAGCATTTGGGTTGCGAACTTGGGGTATAATGGATGGAATGGAGGTCTGAATCGACGAGAAGAAGATGATGCCCTAATGGGTTCACCTCTTAAGCAAGGAGGTGATTGGATCGAAGTGGGGGAGAGTCTGGAGAACATGCGGTGAAGCCCTGAAAGGTTGGCGAGGATCAGGGGTAATCAGTGAAGGTGAAGAGTGATTTCGATGACCGTAAAGGTGAGTGTACATGCGTGATTAATTAGGAGATAACAAGATGGGGGACAAACTAAGATTACCTTGGAAGATGGAAAAGGTCGGGGGATGGATTGCGGATCCTAGGGATGAAATCGGAGAAGCCATATGGTCTTCGCTCAATACCACGCCAAAAAGGGCGGAGCGCTGTAGGTGGCTGCAACACGACTGAAGGAGCCGAGGATCATGTCAGAGTGCAAACCTCTTCGTTCCTTAATCGCTCACCCTCACTCTGTCACAGAAGGCTTGGAGAAAGTTCGGGGAAGACTCGTGTGAAGGCGGATAGTGTGAACAGAGGTTGGAATGGGGGTTTTGTTCGGAGGAGGAGAGGTTGAAGGGGGTAGTTTCAATTCCTGAAGATTGTCGGAACTGAGGTGGACGAATGATATTAAGAGGTTGACAAAGAAGAGGAACATTGGAGCTTTCGTTTGACATCGAAATCGTGCCAAGACGACATGTGGACCGACGATGATATATGGAGAAATGCTCGCCGTCGAACATACACAACTCTAGAGAAAACCAACCAGCTAAGGAAAACGATGAACTAGCGCCATTGGATCTTGAGATCCAACGGCTCTAATTTGGGCACGATCTGGACGACTGGAGCCGCTTGATCAAAAAATCAAGCAGCTTTTAATGTGAGTAGTGATGAGTGAATCGAAGCCATTCCTAGTTGAAGGGATGAAGGGCAGAGCTGAATGAAAGGCTAACATGTGGAGGCTCAAGATTGGGCCACCTGGCCCAATCAGAAATTAAAGAAATGTACAATTAAAGATAATTAGAAATATAACGTTAAATAAAGTCAAAATACAAAAGTATTCAACATGAAGTTGTATATTTTTTAAAGATCAACTTTCATGTAGAACTTAAAACCAAAATACATCATTTACACATACTGAATATTTTTGTAAGTGTTTTTAAGGGATAGAAATACTTCTTTTATTTGTTTTGTTATTTTTTTGGGTATTTTAAAATAATAGATAATAAATAATATTTTATATGCAATATTAGACAAATTTTTATGATTAATAATGAGAGACCCATAAAAATAAGGGAGACATTAAACACAAGTATACAATAATTATATACTTTATTAATATACTATAGTTGGTCATAATTATTTACAAGGTTTTAGAAGTTAATTCCCATTAATTAATTAATAAGTTACTTGATTAGTTTAAGATAGAGGGTTAAATAATAAGAATAATGTTGATGAATATGAGATTTATCATTATTCCGAGCTGGGACCCATTTCCAAAAAATAAATTACCTTGGTCTACCTTTGACCAGTGGTAGAATTAGAATGGTTAATTGGCTGCCTATCATTGAAAAGATAGAGAGAAAACTGTCACGTTGGAGAGTGGCCATCTTATTGCGTGGAGGCCGTTTGGTGCTTATAAAGGCAATGCTCTCAGCAATTCTTGTCTTCTTCATGTCAACACGTCTTCTCCCTGCTAGTATCCATCGTCGTTAGGAGATGATCATGTGGAGATTTTTTTGCGGAAAGTCGGGCCAGGGTGGGTCGGGCATTTATTTCGCAAATTGGGAGACTGTTACACTCCCAAAGGTGACGTGGTCTCAGGATTTTCCATCTGGAGACCATTAATGAAGAACTTCTCAAGTTGGTTTCCAGGATTTGGTGTGGAAGTGAGGACCTCTGCTGCAGACTCATTAATATAATTTATGACATCCTGGCCCAAGGCAGTTTATTCCATCACCCGACTTTCTTTTCCTCACCCTTCTGGAAAGGCGTATGGTTTGTGATGCTGCATTTGTGGATCTTTTTCATCATGTTCATGGAGGCGAAAACTCTTTCGCTTTCTGGACAGATAAATGGACATGTGGTGGCCCTTTCTCAACCCGCTTTTCGTGCCTCTTTCCTTTGACTAGGGATCGAGAAGAGCTGGTGGTTGATTGCTGGATTGAGGGAAGCTGGATCTCTTAGTTCTTGTCAGATTTCTCGGATAAGCAATTAGAGGATTTCCTTCATCTTTTGGATTTCGTGAGCAATGTAGATGACCCGATTGGTGGTAGAGATCATTGGGTGCGGAAAGTGAGAATGTTTTCAGTGAGGCATGCATATAGAGCTGTGTACAGACCACCAGCTCCGGTTGCAGACAATTTGATTCATGACTGCATTTGTATATGATTTAAAGCTTCCTGACACAATTGGCATTTCTTTGTGGCTTTTGAGATGAAAGCGAATCTTGACGAGGGACTGTTGTGCAAGGTTCTTTATGGGAGTCTCCGTTTCGTGCCCGCTTTGTGACATGCAGATAGAGATGTTGGGACATCTTTTCTTTCACTGTGGGAAAACTTCTTCAATCTGGCTGGAGTTTGGCTTAGACTGACTGATTCTTCATAACTTTGATGCATTCTTGGATTCTTTCCATGCGGCGAATCATCGCCCCTCATGGCTACTTTAATTTTTTCTTATTTCACTTTAATATATTTGGGTAACAAAAAAGTCGGGCCTTCGGTTTTTGCACCAGATGATGGACTCGGAGTGTAATATCAAGGTCTTTCCCGAAGTTGATAAATCAGTACCTTTCTCCTTCATTCTCTGTGGCAGCTACCGATAGTTAGATCTTCTTTGGTAGTTCCTCCATCTGAACGATTCGTCTGGACTCTACTCCAGAGATCAACAAAGCTGATCTCACTTCTGCAATCAATCAGTTCTTGACTCAATTGTTTTTGAGTCAGACATCAAATAACTGCAGTGAAAGTGACAACAAGATCTGTAGTCAACTGATAAACTTTTATAAAATGCAACAAGATTGACTACATATCTATTCAATCCTAAGCACATTCAGAAATACTTCAAACATTGATCACTGAACTTTGTCCGGCAACAAACCAACAATCTTTGAAGGTTTGTCTCATAAACTCTATTAGAGCATCTTCAACGATAAACAATTAATTTTAATGAACATCGCTAAACTATGCAATGAGATATACCCAAATGGAACTAATCGTGGCCCTGTTACTTCAACCTCATCAAGTTTAAAAACCAACCAAGGTTTTAAAAAGCGTTGAGGCATATCGAGACGTTTTCCTAGTATTGCCTTGAGGCGTAAGCCTCACTCATGAAAGATTTTTTTTTCATAAAACATAATAGTTAATCGTAATTTTTTTTGAAATCTAACGATTCGGGGGAGACACGGCGTGGTGCTCGCCCCAAAAGACTTTATTAATAAAAAGCGCTAAACAAAAAAGAGAAGTACAATAGAAGATAGAGAAGGAACAGAGACCGGATCGAGAAGATCCGACTCAAGAAGGGTCGAATTACACCGACAACCAGTCGCAGGTTAAATGAGCCGCGTGTGCCAAAACATTCTCCTTGTAAAACCTCTGGCCCCTGAAAATTGTCGCGTTACACCCCAGCCAAATCGCCCAAATGCAAGCAAAAAAGGGCCAAGAAGTCCCTGTGGTCCCTGTCCTTGTTTGAGCTCAAAGAGTCCCAAAAACCGACCAAGTCCGAAGTGTTGATACAAGACATTCTCGCCTCTTCCCAAATGCCAGCAGTGATCGGGCAAGCGAAGAAAAGGTGATTTAAGGATTCGACGTCGTTGCCGCAGAGAGCTCAATCCACCGAAGCCAAATCACCAAAGAGTCTAGTGCATCGATCCCGCGTTAAAATCCTCCCTCTGCGGAAAAGCCAAAGAAAGAAAGTTACCCGCTCCGGCAGCCTCAAAACCCACAGGAAGTTGCAGTCGCGGTTGACGGGTTCCGAACCACTCTGAGGATGATTGGAGATTGCCTTGAAAGCCTTCCTAGTGGAGAAGTCGCCCTCCCGCCAAGCCCAGTGGTCCCGACCCCTCATGGGCCTGGGCGCATTCGTAATAGCCTCCAGAAGAGCAAGGAGCTCGTCGAACCGTTGATCAGAGAGATTGCCCAGGAGCGACGGGAACCAGCCATCCCCTGACCAAGATGAAGCAACAGTAGCGCGCCTATCGGATGCCAAGGCAAAAAGACGTGGGAAAGAAACCCTTAAGGGGGCATCACCTGCCCATCTGTCCGTCCAGAATTTGAAAGAGCTGCCATCCCCGAGAACAGGAGCAAAAAGATGAGAAAAGCGATGGGTCACCGAAACCACCCCCCGCCAGAAGGGGGTAGGAGAGCGGGGGTCACCAATATCGTCCAACAACGCCCCACTTAAGCCCAGAATCTCGCGTAATAATGAAGAGCAGAAATTAGCAGAGTCCCCCCATAACCTGTTCACCCACTTAAGCAGGAGAGCGTCATTGACCCAGTCGAGATGATGGATGCCAAGACCCACATCACATTTCCTCTTCGTCACCTCATCCCAATCCACGAGATGTGGACCACGTGAGGAAGGCCCCCTTCTCCCCCAAAGGAATTTCCGCATCAACTTCTCAATATGGTTCCGCACCCTCACCGACAGCTGCCAATTGGAGAGATAGTAGACGGGTATAGAAGAAAGAACAAATTTGATGAGCACAAGGCGGCCACCCCGCGAGAGCATGGACGCACTCCAATCGGAAAGCCTCCTCTCCACCATCTCAATAACCGTGTGCCAGTCACGCCACGTAGCCCGCCCCGCCCCCAGGGGCATGCCCAAGTAGTCAATCGGAAGAGAAGAAGGGGGGAGCCCAGAGTGAGGCCACAAGCGCTCGTCGTCTCCGAGTCCAAAGCAAAGGGAATCACCTTGGATTTGCTTTGATTGATGAACAAACCCGATAGCTCGCTGAAAATTTCCAAAGTTGCCGCCATGCCCCTGACCTCCTCGTGACCCCCTTCGATGAAGACGATAGTGTCGTCCGCGTACTGGAGGGTCGGGATGACGCGGTCGCCGCAGGAGAAGCCCATGGAAAGACCATGATCAATCACGCGAACCGCCATCCTAGGAAGCACGTCAACCGCAATAACAAACAGAAGGGGGGCGAGGGGGCAGCCTTGTCGCACGCCTCTCCTAGACTGGAAGCGATCACCCACGATGCGACCATTGATCATAATGGAGAATGACACAGTAGAGATGCAACGACGTATCCAAGAGATCCGGGTCGAAGGGAACCCACGAGCTCTCAGTTACGACCACAAGAAGGCCCAGTCCAGAGAATTGTAAGCCTTAGCAAAATCTACTTTCCTGAGCACCCCATGGCTCCCTCTCCTCATCCAACTCTCCACCATCTCAGATGCCAGAGCCGTAACATCGGCTATTTGTCTACCACGAATGAAAGCCGCCTGGCTAGGAGAAATTAAATCATCGAGCACCGGGGCAAGCCTGCGAGCGAACACCTTCGCCACAATCAAGTATAGACCATTTGAAATTGCAATGGGACGAAAGTCCTCAATACGATGTGCAGAGGGTATTTTTGGCAACAGGACAATGATAGCTCTATTGATTTTGTCGAAACCCGCATTACAACTGCAAAATTCTTTAATAACATCCCAAACCTCCTGCCCCACCAACTCCCAAAAGTCCTTGTAGAAAGCAATGGGGAACCCATCCGGTCCCGGCGATGCATTGGTGTTGAGATCCCAAACCGCATTCTTGACCTCCTCCAAAGTTACTTCCTTAGTCAACTCATCACAAAGCAAGGGAGAGAGAGTTGGAGTTCCCGCCCTCGACCAAAACCAACGCCTAGGGGTGCGTGAGTATGAGAATTCTTTAAAGTATGTCGCCACCTCCCTCCCCAAAGCATCCTCCCCCACGATCTCCCTCTCACCGAAGGAGATGGAGCGAATAAAATTAGAGCGCCTCCTGTTACTGGCCACCCTATGGAAGTAAGAGGAATTAGTATCCCCTCCTCTTAGCTATGAGATTCTGGCCCTCTGACGCCATTCCGCCACGCTTTTGCGGCCCTCAACCTCCACCCTCGCCTGGGCCGCCGACCTGGAGGCCAGTTCGTCGGAGCTGAGATCTCTTTCCCCCTCCAACACATCTAAAGAAGCCACGATCTCCTCCGCTTCTTTCCTGGCACATGCACGCACAACCCGTGTTGTTTTCTTAAAAGTGGCCAAACTCTTCCGCAAGTGCGCCAATTTCCGAGCAAATCTCCCCACAGCCGATCCCCCACCACACTCCATCCCCCAAATTTCAGCCACATAGTCCCTGAAATTCTCCTCCTGCAGCCAACACTTCTCATATCCAAAGAAGCCAGTAGATGGAGACAAGACACCCGAGTCCCACACAATAGGTGTGTGGTCCGAGTAAGACCGCGGACAAGAATAAACAATAGCAAGGGGAAACGCCGTCATAAGGGCCTCGGAGGCGAGAAACCTGTCAATGCAAGATCTTGACGAAGAATTCCTCCAGGTTTACGAAATGTCACTAGCACAAAGATCTTCTAGAGCAAGGGAGTCAATCAACTGAGTGAAGTCAGCCGAGCCCGGATCCGCACCCCCCCTAGACCGGGGTCTATCTGAAGCACACAAGGTAACATTAAAATCTCCCCCAACCAGCCAAGGTAGGTCCGCAAATAACTGGCTGACCCGAAGAAGCTCGTCCCAAAGATCCCTCCTCTTAATATGGCATGTTGGCCCGTAGACACAAGAAAAGAGCACAGTAGAAGAATCTTCCCGTCTCGTGAGAGAAACGGAAATAGAATGGCAACCCTTGAACACCGAATCAAAGGAAAAAGCCGCCGACCTCCAGGCAATGAGCAAGCCACCTGCAGAGCCCTCAGCATCCAAGGCCCGAAAGTCGTCTAAACTCCCCGAAGCAAAAGATCGCCATAGATCTTCATCCACCTGACGGAGTTTAGTTTCCTGAAGCATTACCACATCGCAACCTCATTCTTTGAACCTGGTACCCATCGTTTTCCGCTTGTCAGCATCCCCCAAACCCCTCACATTCCAAGACAATACTTTCATTTGGAAACATCTTCGAAACCCCTTGTCCTAACCACACCAGCAGCCGCGGCCACCGCCTCTTTGAAGGTGGGGCAAGTCTGAATCTCCCTCGACCTCGAACGCGATTTGCTTCTCCTTCTGTAGCGCTTTGCAGATCTTCTTGATGATTCGCCATCAGACCCGGTAATGATCTGAGTCCCCACAGTGGCTTCGGAGGGAGTAACAGAAATGAAGGGCCCCGAAGCATGTGAGGGAGATCCCTGTTGAAGGCCTTCGGAGACACCCACTTCGGTATCGAGAGAGAGGGGACCTGATATCGGAGGAAAATCACCCCTCTCAATCGGCCCCAAAAACACCTTCCCATGATCAGTTAAAGTCAAGTCCGCCACGTCAAGGTTAATCGGATCCAGCTCCACAAACCGACCGTCCGATCCACTCTCGGATCCGGAGTAGGGTCCGGTCCAGAAATGAGCCACCCGAATATCAGGAGAAAAGGCCCGTAGCGAGGTTCCGGGCATCCCTTTAGAGAAGCCGAAATCCCCCTTGATCCCCGTGCACCTAACTGCCACGTCACCTGGGAAACCGCCAAGAGAAGCATCCATGCAGTGATCCCATGCAAAAGGATGGGCTTGATGTACGAAGGATTCCGAGTGAGTTACGAAAACATCATAGCGGGACGAATTCCCCGAAGCGGCGCCCTGCTTTGGTAATTGCGTCTCGAGAACCGAAACGACGACCTTTCCTCCTCCAAAGTCCGGCATCACGACGACGTCACGCTCTGCCGGAGGCGGCGGTGGAGGCACCACCGACAACAACAACCGATAGTAGAAACGACCAAATTTTAGGGCTCCATAGAAAACCTGATCCATCGCCCTGTCCAGGAAGGACTTGTTGCACTCCAAGAGAACCCTAGTCGACGAGGGGTCGGACCCCGGAGACAAACCATCATTGGTGACTGCCAGGACTTCACCCCATCTTCGCAATGGACGCCTTAGACAGTGAACAGAACGAGAAAGGAAAGGTACGCCACGGACCTCGGCGATGCAAACCTCGACGTCCGTGCAAGCCCCATCCGCAAAACGCAAGTCCCTCCATGCAATGCCTCCCCTCAAACCGCCATGAAACAGCCTCAGCCGCTGGTCGTTCGACAGCCCCCTCACACAACATCTCTTTGTCCCTATGGGGATGATGTCCCCCGAGAAGCGGTCCCCCAGAAGCTCCATAAGAAGGTTGCCCGCGACCTCGATGGATAAGCACTCTCCCAAGGAGACGCCAACGACGCCCTGCTACCAAACAAACTTCTCGTTTCCTGCTCCCTCGACTTCATCGCAAAAACACCGAGGTCAACAGATGAAGAAAAGAACTCCTTCTGAAGCGAAGACGACTCCGGCGGTGAGTGGTTGCATGCACCACCGACCACGACCTGGGCGAAAGAACGACCTCCACCGGCGAGCCCAACCCACTCCACGTGAGGGAGCCTCTGCTGAACATCCGATTTTCCCAGAGAAGCGATTCCCGTCGAACCGCGAATGGGAACCATAATCCACCCTCTTGTGTCCCAGACCACCACAAGCAAAACAACGTGGCTTAGCAACACAAACCGACGCCAAGTGCCCCCTTATGCCACAACGCCAGCAGGAACGTCCCGGCTTCTTATGGGAGACATGCAACCACCTCCCCTCCCCTGAGTGCGCTTCCTCCCCTTCTGCCGCCACGAACTGAGGGCTCTCTCTACGAACACCAGTAGACCTCTCCTCCAAGGCTTCCCCACCCACCCCCTTACAGCCCTTAAACCTTCTTCCTTCCTCATGCGAGAGGAGAGTATCTCCCCCGCTTGAGCCTCCCTGAGCGCTCTCCCTCCTCCGCCATCTCCACACATCCCCAGCCCCTCCGCCACTGTGAAACCTCCCATCAACCCCGTGAGAAGTTGCACCTCCACGCTGAAACCTCCGACCGCTCTCCATCTCGAAATAGTTAATCGTAATTACAATTTGCAAGTTCTATAAATTGAATAGTTATGATTAAATACATAACTCCATGACATTTCAAGGCTAACATCATAGTTTAAACATCCAAATTGTTATATAACTCTCTTTTCGTGACTCTAAATCTGTAAGGAGTCAAGTAAATATGGATATGCAAGCACAATAATGGATAACTCTCCGGAAAATTTAAAGTTTTGAATAAAATTTAACAAAAGGGACTAGATGTAACACACCATTTTCAAAATTAGACGAGATATGCATGTCATTCAGTTGAGAAGTGTTGGGAAAATGAGAAAACTTGTTTATTCCATACGCCCTAGGCTTTCTTATATAGGAGAGTAGCCTATGGGTAAAATATATAAAGACTCCAACGGGAAAAAGAAAATGTAAAGAGGTACAGACGAGAATGTTATAGACTAAAATATATCTCTACACTCCCCCTCAAGGTAGAGCATAGATATCAATCATGCTCAGCTTGGACGAACACTTCTGGAATTACCCTCGAAGTAATGCCTTGGTGAAGATGTCAACAGTTTGGTCCTCTGAGCTAATATAGGATGTAACAATAAATCCCTTCTGAATCATATCACGTATGAAGTGACAATCAACCTCAATGTGCTTGGTTCATTCATGAAATGCTGGATTATTTGCAATGAATAGAGCAGCCTGATTGTCACATTCCAGAGCCATAGGAAGCAGGACTTCTATATATAGATCTGTAAGCACAACCTTTATCCACATCATTTCTGTACTGACCTGGGCCATAGCCCTATATTCAGACTCAGCACTGGACCTTGCTACAACCGTTTGCTTCTTGCTCCTCCATGAGACTAGAGAATCTCCAACATACACAGCAAACCCAGTGGTGGACTTCCTATCCTTAGGACATCCTGCGTAATCTGCATCTGTACATGCTGAGATAGTAACCTTCTTGCCTTTCTTAAACAGCAGACCTGCACCTGGAGATGAGGTACCTGAGTATCGTATGTATAGCATCCATGTGTACCTGACGTGGTTGCTCCATGAACTGGCTTACTCGACTCACAACAAAAGAGATATCGGGTCTGGTAATAGTAACATAGAGAAGCTTGCCCACCAGTTCTCTGTACCTTCTCCCATCCACCTCATCGGTATCGTCATCATATAATTTCATACTGGGATCCATAGGTGTAGTGGCAGGTCGGCAACCAAGCATTCCTGTTTCACTCAACAGGTCAGTGACATATTTCCTCTGGGTCATTACCAACCCATGAGGATTTCTGGCGAATTCCAGTCCCAGAAAATATCTAAGAACTCCAAGGTCCTTGGTGACGAATTCACGACCCAACATTTCTTTTACCCCCTGAATTCCTTGTTCATCATCACCTGTTATCAAGATATCGTCTACATACACCATAATTGCAATAATACCTCTGGGTGTCTTCTGTACGAACAAGGAATGATCTGCATTAGAACGTCTGTACCCCTGTTTCTCAAATATGTCTGAGAGCTTCTGGAACCAAGCTCTGGGACTTTGCTTAAGGCCATAGATAGCCTTATGAAGTCTGCACACCTTAGGATACTCCCCCTCAACAGCAAAATCAGGTGGCTGTTGCATGTAAACTTCCTTCTGTAAGTCGCCGTATAAGAATGCATTTTTCACATCTAATTGGTATAGTGGCCAATCACGAGTAACTGCAACAGAGAGGAGGATCCGTAGGGTGGAATGACAAGCAACCAGCGAGAATGTATCAAGATAATCCACCTCATATGTCTGTATAAAGCCACGACCAGGCGTGCCTTGTATCTGTTAATGATGCCATCTGCATTCTTCTTAACTGTAAATACCCACTTGCAGCTCACTGTAGACACATCAGTAGGTGCAGGAACAAGGCTCCAGGTACCTCTTGATTGAAGAGCAACCATTTCTTCTTCCATGGCCAGACGCCATCGACTATCCTTCAACGTATCTTGGTAATTCCATGGAATGTCCACTGCCGATAGTGCCATGACAAAACTCCTGAAATCTCCAGTCAAGCGATCAAAAGACACAGTAGAGGCTATTGGATATGACGTGCAGATGCGCTTCTGCTTCCGAAGTGCAATAGATAGATCCAAATCACCTGCCTCCTCACTTGGCCTCTGTAACACATCCTGCTCAGGAAAACTGTCAGATCCATCAATATTGATATATTCTCAGAACATACCTCAGGCGAGCTAGATGATGAGCAGTGACCATCAGCAGAAGCAGACCTACGGGTATAGTGGAATGGCAATGGGGAAACATGAACGGTTATAGGAGTAGAGGATGGTAGTGGTGGAGATGGTAATGGTAGTGGTGGAGGTGGTGATGGTGGAGGTGACATGTATATAGCTTCAGTAGTGTCAGAGGATACCAACTGATCACCTGTAGAAGAGAAGTACATAACAGATTTGAAAAAGGTAACATCAGCACTAACAAGATATCTCCTGCGCAAAGGATCATAACACCTGTATCCCTTTTGTGTTCTGGAGTACCCGACAAAAACACACTTGACCGCCCTAAGAGAGAGCTTGTCAATCCCTGGAGACAACTGGTGGACAAAGGCAACCGAGCCAACCACACAAGGAGTGAGGGAGAGCAATTCTTTTCCAGGGAAAACAAGGGTGAAAGGAATCTTCTCACCTAAGACAGACGACGACATACGATTGAGACAACATGCCGTTAGAACAACATCACCTCAGAAAGCATGAGGGGCTTGACTCTGTATGAGAAGTGACCTGGTGACATCAAGCAAATGACGGTGTTTCCTTTCTGCTACCCCATTTTGTTGGGAAGTATAGGCACAGGATGTTTGGTGGATAATTCCTTGAGCTGAAAAATAATTGGAGAGAGTATGAGTACAAAATTCCAAGACATTATCACTTCTCACAATCTTGACATGTGCAGAGAAAACATTACGAACTTCATTGATAAAATTTACGATAATATTCCCCGCTTCTGATTTATTCTTTAACAAAAATACCCAAGACACACGAGAGAAGTCATCCACAATAACCATATAAAACCTGTGTCCCTGATAATCAGGAACACGACCAGGACCCCAGATATCGACATGAAACAAGTCAAACTTGGAGGTACTACTCCGACCCTGACGACAGGGAAAGGTTGACCGATGGTGCTTTTCCAACTGACAAGCCTCACATTGGATGGACGTGTGAGGTGAAACCTGGGGTAACACACGACACAGTTTCTGAAGCTATAAATGTCCAAAGCGCAAGTGCCACAATAATGGGGAGATAGATCCAGCAGGCAGAGAGGAGGCTCCGGCATAAGGGGTCCGACTGAGACGATATAGGCCGCCTTGCTCATAGCCACACCTAATCACGTTGCCCGTAAGGATGTCCTGAAAAGTGAGAGAAGATGGATCAAAAATTGCCCGACAATGTAAATCCTTTGTAATTTGGCTAGTGGACAATAAATTCATAGAGAAATCAGGTGCATGCAACACGTTCTTGAGGTGCATAGAAGGTGTCAAGCTAATCTCCCCCTGACCAGTACTAGGAGAATGCGTCCCATTGGCAATAACCCCAGTACGGCCTGGAGGGACTTGTCGATAGGCTGTAAGCAGGTCGTGATCGCCACACAGATGATGTGTGGCACCAGAGTCCATAATCCACTCTAAAGTATCTGATCCACTACTGCTAGTAAGTGCATAAGTGCTACTTGAGGTACTGATGGATGTAGAAGCAACAACATCGGGATGACTATCAGAAGCAGGTACTGATGCAACTGGGCCAGAAGGAGGAATAATGCCCCTCAGACGGGCGACAAGGTCATCAAACGCTGATCTAGAGATGAAACAGATGGAGGCTCAATTTGTTCAACTACTCATGAGGAAGCTGGAAATCCATGTTTGGAATAGCACGTGTCTTCAGTATGCCCAGAGCGGTGGAAAAAGGTGCATGATGGCCAAACACGACCCCCTCTACCCCGAGGTCCACAACCACGGGACTGATGATGACCTCCACGACCTCTATTCGTTGCTATGGCTGAGGCGGTCTGATTGGCAGTGGACGAGGGAACAATAATACGGCTCAGTCTGTGAAATGCTTCCTCCATCGGAGGAATGGTGGAGTCCGCCAAGATCTGGGAGCGTGCGGCCTTGTACTCCGGATCTAGAGCCGCCAGAAATACACCAACCATAGTAGCATTCCGGTAGGTCTTCTGTTGCTCAGGAGTGGCTGTGAGAGGCATGAAGCTGTAAAGCTTCTCAAACATTCCTCGTAAAGATGTGTACAATGAGTGTAGAGGTCGTCCATTCTGCTTAATAGTAAAGATGTCATGTTGGAATTGCAGAATCTTCGTCTCATTATTTGCCTGAGAATATGTAGCAGCCAAAATGTCCCACATTGCTTTTGCAGTGGGCTGATGAAGAATATCATTGGCAATCTCAATTGCCAGGGTTCCAGATAGTCAAACCTTGGCATATGCATCATCTGCCTCCCATGATGCATTGACCCGTCTTCTCAGTAGGCTCTTCTTCAGTAAGAATGTGTTTCTTACCGGTTGACTTCATCATATTCATGAACTGCATTGCCCACAGTTCGTAATTTGAACCATCCATCTCCACAATAGGCGTTGGACCTCTGAAGGCGCCTATAGGTGGGATGTCTGCCTTGCTTTCTGACATAGTGATAATGGAAGACTAGGGTAATAGACTGAAGATATGATCGTCTACACAGACATTAACGGGTTTAGTTGCATGTGTAGACTCAAGCAACCAAGCCCATTAATTTGAAGATGCGCGCGCGGAACGAGTTCTGGGGTTGCACACACGCTGACCTAGGGTTGCACGCGTACAGAGGTCGGGAGCTTTACACGCACAGTTGTGCGCACTGGAGTACACGCAGGGGCACTGGAGCACGCGCACTGGCGCATGGGCGCGCAAGATCACGCTCAGAGGCAATGGAGTACGCGCACTGGCGCACAGATGCGGGGCGACGCGATGCGGGGAGGCGCGCGGAGGGCTCGAAGGTGGAGGATAGGGTTAGGGTTTGGTTCGAGAACTCCGGTCTAGGACCGTCGCTCTGATACCATGTTGGGTAAATGAGAAAACTTGTTTATTCCATACGCCCTAGGCTATCTTATATAGGAGAGTAGCCTATGGGTAAAATACATAAAGGGTCCAATGGGAAAAAGAAAATGCAAAGAGGTACAAACGAGAATATTATAGACTAAAATATATCTCTACAAGAAGGATAATAGAGTAAGCAGTGAATCGGTGATTATTCTTTACTTTACCATATGGATTGGAGGATAAAATACTTGAATATTGCATGTTATGACCATCTTTGTTCGTGCATGCTTTGACGTGTATTAATTTAGTCCCGATTGAATAGAAGAAAAGATGAGACATGTTTACAAAAATATTTTTTTGAGAGGAAAGATGGTGCAGTCCCTAGAAAGGAACTCACCACAAAATTATTCATTTAAACAGAGTAACGATTACAACATGTGGTTCAACGGAACCATAGCCAAAAACTCAAAACACAGAAAAATTACAGGTTTTGCCACATAAGCGCTAAAGCCCTAAAATGACCCAGTACGTTGCCACACACAAACAGATTGTTCTGAAAAATCTTCTTATTTCTCGCACACTAGATGGCACCACAGCAAGGCAAAAGGAACAACCACGTTCTCCTGCGTGTTACGACAAGTCGCTCTCACCGAACTCCAGTAAGACTTGCTGTTCCCCAACCTAAGCCAAGACAAGTCCGCATGCTCCCAAACCGCACGTGAAGAAACACACCCAAAGAAGAGATGCTCCGAATCTTCTTGCTCGACTCGGCATCTATCGCAGACGATGTCCTCTTTACCATATATCCTCGCCCTACAGATCTTTGAGAGTAGGCGCCCATGCCGCGTCAACCACATAAAGACCTTTATCTTAATTGGAACCTCGGGAGGGCCCCCCCTCGTTATTATTAAAAAAAAAACTTCATTGGAACCTTGCTGGCCCAAATAATCTTGTATATCCGGTCTTGCTCCACCTGCTCCGACCCTTGCAACCTACAGAAAAACTTGTATGGCTTCTTCACAGAAAAATCCCCCTCTCCACACAAAGTGGTCACTGCCCCCTCTAGAGCCGTCGACATCCGTCAGGTCTCCCAAAAGGACCATAACCTCCTCACACCTCTGGTCCAATATAGCAGCCACGAGAGTGGGGCACCAAGATACAACAGGTCAAAACTGGTGCACCAAGGCATCTTTGTTGGACGCAATGACATACATGCATGGGCATTTATCCCTAAGATGGCCCTCCCCCACCCAGTCATCTCCCATTCCGTAGCACTGGTCTAACTACCTCCTCTAGCTCCGGCAGCACACTGGACATCCCTCTCCAAAGAGAAGACAACCACCTGCAAGACTCCGCTCTTGATTGACCTTTGACTCCGTAAATGCTTCGCAGCACGTTGCAGACCAGATCCTCCGAATTTCCCAGACTTAAACAACCCCCTTCGTTAGCAGTGCCTTGTTTATGCGCTCCAAGTTTTGGACTCCTAGGCCTCCTAACTTCTTAGGCAAAGTCACAGTGGCCCATCCACTCAGGTGCAGTCCCCCACCCTCATGCTTTCTGTTCGACCGAAAAAAGCGTTCCATCAGCCCTTCTAATCTCTTCCGCACGGCCACATGCACCAACCATGTGGAGAGGAAGAAAACCGGTATTGCAGAAAGAGCATGCTTAAGGAGCACCTGCTTTCCGCCCTTGGTCAAAGTTCTTGCCTTCCACCCCGCCAACTTACTCTCTACCTTGTCAACCACCCCCTTCCTGTCCACCACCCTCAGTTGACCAGCCACCAGGGGGAGGCCCAAGTAGGTGGTGGGATGGGATCCCTCCGGACAGCGCAGGATCCGTTAGAGAGCACTTGTCTCCTCCCTCGTGACGTCAAAAGGGAAGACCTTCGATTTCTCCCTGTTCAACCTTAGCCCCGACACCTCACCAAAAATCTCCATGATGCCGGAAGCATTTTTCGTATGCTCCAGATTTCCATCAATAAACAGAACTGTGTCGTCTGCATACTGCAGAATAGGGATGGAGATGCCCTCTCTTCTGTACCCCCCGCAGAAGCCATCCTCAGTTGCCAGCCTCATCATCACTACCAGTGCATCTGTCACAATGACAAATAGAAGCGACACCAACGGGCATCCTTGTCTTACCCCCCGTTGGGGTTGGAAAAAACCCCCCTCCGGTCGCCCATTCGCTAGAACCTTGGCCACTAGCAGGCAAGGTTGCAAAAATCGATAGTCGGTACTCGGTCAGTTGGGTCACTGGACTAAGGATTAATCGACAGTCAGACGACTAATCGGATTTAGTCGGACTTTAATCGATTTTGAATTTTTGAATTATTTTCAATATATAAATCGTTTTTATATACATATTCTTACATATTTACATAGATTTGTACATTTTTTATATTATCATAATGAAACAAAAGAAGAAATTGAATTTAAATAAATCATTAAGTATATTAGAATAAGTTTGCTTTAAAAAATAAAAAATAAATGATTATCTCCAAGGAAAAATCGATCGACTAGTTGACCTTAGTCGGAATTAGTTAGTACTCGGCCGGCCACCCCACCGACTAGACTAGTCGGGCCTACTAGTTGGGGTCAGTCGGGGGATTTTTACAACAATGCTAGCAGGTAGATCGCATTGGATAACGCGATAGGCCTGAAGTCCTCAGCAACAGAAAAAATAACGCATTGTCCATCCTTTCAAAACCCCAGGTTCCCTCCTCAAACTCGCGCATAACTGCCAACACATCTGCCTTAACACTATCCCAGAACTCCCTGAAGAAAAAAAACTGGGAACCCATCTGGATCTGGGGCCCCATCCGCATTAAGCTGCCACAAAGGCCGCTTAGCCTCCTCCTCAGTGATAGGCGTAACCTGGCTTTCCGCTTCCTGAGGTGAAATGCGCCCCACACCCCGCCCACGCCAACCCTATCCTTTCCCTCTCACTCTCCTGGAGAAAGCGACGAAATGTGCCCTTAGCCGCCGCCCGATATCCACATCATTTGTCGCCCTCTTCCCTCCCACTTCAATGCTCCTGATGAGGTTCCGCCGCCTTCTGCCACTAGCAACGGTGTGAGAAAACCGTGTATTATTATCTCCCTCCTTCAGCCACTTCTGCCTCGACCTCTGCCTCCATTCCACCTCTGTCTTTTTGTCTTCCATATGCACCCGATTCATGCAGGTGCACCTCTCTTCCGCCTCCTCAGCTAACAGCTCCCTCGCATCCTCTAGCGCATCAAGATGAGAAATGGCCTCTTGGGCCTCCGTTCTCGCCCTCCGCCTTTGCTCCCGAATGCATCTTTTGAACTCAATCAACCGCTTTCTCAGCAACCCAAGCTTCTGAGACATGACTGCCATGGCCGATCCCCCCAGCTCTGTGTTTTTCCAGAAGTCCACCACCATGTTGCAGAAACCCTCCTCGAGCAGCCAGGATCGCTTAAATTTAAAGAAAGACCTTGGCCTCACATCCTCCCAGGAGGACCACAGGATGTGGGTGTGTTCAGAGTGGGTCCGATGCATGGCATGCACATCTGCCAACGGAAAGCACGTCATCATCTCGTTGGCCACTAGGAAACGGTCGATCCACGATCTCGATCTAGCATTCCACCACGTGTATCGACAGCCTCCAGCATCAAAGATTTGCAAGCTATTCTCGGTAATAAAAACCCTTAACTCCTTGGAGCCCGCATTTGCACCCCCGTGCATACAAGGTCTATCCTCGGGGCGCAGCGTGACGTTGAAGTCCCCCAATCATCCACATCTCCTGAGGGTATCTCTCCCGAATCTTTTTCAAATCATTCGCCAATTCCGCACCTGTCACGCCATTCTGCGGGCCATAAACATTCTGCGGGCCAGGGTTACCTCCTCCACAATCTCAAGATAGTCGCCATTCCAACTCATCGCCAACCCGCGTGCGGCCCCCGAGGCTTCTAGCGCCCTCCACACACTCAACCATGCCCCCCCCCCCCCCCCCCCCCAATGAGTCACAGATTTCGTCAAAACCTTGGGAGATGTTTGTTTCTTGCAGTAGTACCACATCTGCCATAGCCTCCATACACAACTCCCAAATCATCAACCTCTTCTTCGACCTTCCCGCACCCCTCACATTCCATGACAAAATCATCAGAAGTCAACTTTTCCGTTTCTCGAGGTCGACACCTTACCCAAACAGGTCAACAACGCTTGCCCCACCTCCATCTCCAGATGACCCCTACTACTCCCAACGGATGGCTCAATTTCCCGCTCGCCTGATACCGACCTGGCTGGCAACACCCCTGCAATAGCGAGTCACCCTCTCTCGTGGTCAACATCCATTCGCCGGCCAACCGAGTCAAAGCATCGTACATCGCCATCCTCCACCTCCGTCTGCTCTCTCTTGGAAGAGAGCCGCAAGTATCTCTTCCCAAACCTCCAAGATGGTGCCGGTTGCAACAAAGGCCTTCTCTCGGACCTCCCAGAAGCTTTGACCGTCGAGGCTAACAGAGACTCCACTTCCCTGGAGGTGATAGCTGCTTCAATATCTACATTCGCCAAGGCCCTCTCCATCCCTTCTCCCCCGAACGAGGGCCTTCCCCTTGTAACCTGGTCATAGAACGTGTGCATGTGCCATCTCCAGCTACGTGAGGTAGGACCACGCGGCTGGGCCCAATACCCGGAGATTTCTCTAACACAATCGAAACTCCAATGCGGATTTGGTTGCTAGGCTCATCCTCCGTGACACAGAGCCCGACTCCTCTCCTGCCTCAAAAACCTTAGGCTCCTCCGCTTCCATATTCTTCCCACAAGTGCGAGCTA
>JAZKJV010000692.1:265164-401613 GCA_037367405.1 Ottelia alismoides
TGGCGCAAGCCCGCTTGCCAACAGCCCCCCCGGAGAGGCCCCTGAACAGGCCTCAGGCCACCCCTCCAGAAACTGCTGCTACCATCCCCCACCGACCACCTGTTCTCCTGCACCTCTCGCCACGTCGCCCCCCTCCTAAGTCGCATCGGCACCTCCTCCCGTTCCGACCTCGCCGAAGGAAGGGTCCCCTCTGGAGGCGCCGAACAACCTTGGCCCGGCGAAGTCGAGCTAACCTCGCCGAGGAGTAGAAGTCCCAAGGAAGCACGACCAGGGAGGCTCGGTTGGAGAAACACCGCCGAAGGTTCACCGCAGCTCCCCACTGCTGGCCAGGAGGGCCTGCCAGACCCCTCTCGCCATTACCAACCGCTTCTGCGATGCCCCTCAAGCACCCTCCGCCCGTGAGGGGAACCCTAGCGGTTGCACCCGAGAGTGGAGCTCGAGTCGCATTACCCCGCCAGGACCCGTCGTCGAGAGAGGCGCCTAGTCACCTCGTCCCGCAAGCACACGCTGCCGAGAGGGTCGCCTCACTCGAAGGAACCCCCGCAGCCCTCGGGAGACACCCCACGCCGCCCGAGAGAAAGCCCCTCCCATGTCGCCCATACCGCCCGAGAGAAACCTTACCAAGTCCTCGCGCCGCCCGATAGGGTCGCCTCGCTCGAAAGAACCCCCACAACACTCGGGAGACTCCTCGCGCCGCCCGAGAGAAGCCCGCCCATGTCGCCTGCGCCGCCCGAGAGAAACTCGACCATGACTAGTGTTTTTATGAGGCAAGGAGCTCCAGAGTAGGGGACTTGCTTCCAAACATTTTAATAAAGAAAGCATTTATGCTTGATTCATACTAAAGAGTAGAGGCATTAGATTTAAGGACTCAAGACACAATTTTTTGTTCATGTTGGTTTATAAAGAACATGCATAACAAAGTTAAAATAAGCTTAATATGTTAATAAACTAAAAAAATACATTTCAGTGAATCTTGGGCTTAAGGACTTGAAAATACTTGTCTACGAAAGATGAAAACCCACAATCAAAAAGAAAAGGAAAAATATTGTAGAAAAAAACAAAAAAATCAGCTCATACATGAGGCAGTGCCTCAAGGCGTGCGCCTCGAAGCTTGCGCCTCAAGGCATGCCTCATAAGCCTCGAGGCACATGCCTCACTGAGGCTGCATGAGGCTATAGCCTCGAGGTGTTTTTCCATGAAAATCGCCTTGAGGCGTATGCCTCAGCGCCTCGAGACGCATTTTTAAAACAATGAAACCAACTGATAATGTCAGAACTTCAACTTATGCATCATAGTCTCATAGATGAATAATTGGATCCTTGGATGGAGCCACTAACCACATCCACATGTTTAGTCCCACATTGTCAATTAATGGGACTTGGTCATACTAGCAAGGCTATATAAGAATCCCCACCCACCTGTATTCATTGAGAAAGCAATAATAGAATATCTGGCCCTAGAGAGGCCTTCTCTCATTGTTTCATCTCGCTCCTTATGGAGTGCGGTTCCACGTAAAATCCCAATATTCTTCATGTTCTTTATCTTTATCTATGATTATTACGCTTCCGCGTTATCGTTTGCAATATGGTATCAGAATGGGTTTGATTGTAAGAATGTTCTTGAAGATTTTATTATTTTCATAATTATTGTTCATATTCCGGATCTGCTACGATCTGAAGCGTCGTGAAAAACCCTAGACGACGGGCAATGAAGACACCTCCATGCGACCTCCTCTCCACGTACGATCAACGCCAGGGGGCGATTATCTCATGTACATGAACTACCCAAGTATTTCCCCCAGCACTCTGCGCCCAATGACCTGCACATGCCCCCAACACAACTGCTGGGGCCTTCTATCGGAACCCTATCACTTAAAACTTCGGAGCGCACGCCTGCAACCCTCTCAAGTATCCATTACGGCCCTAGGGATCACGACATTCAAGCATCGGAGCCCTGTATACTCATTTCCTCCGTGTTTTAAGAAGAAGAAGAGCATTCGATGGCAGCGGTAGCACCGGCGATGGCTGCCCATCAATGCCCAGCAGCATAGCCTCAAATTTCGTCAAAATTCGGCCGAATTTCAGTTTTGATGGGTCATCGAAATTCGACTGAAATGGTCGATATTTCAGGAATATGGGGGGGGGGGGGGGCATAGTAGAAATCCTGGCCGATGTTAGCAGGACCTCTGCCTTAATAGACACGATCTTCAGATGCTATGATAGTAGGTGCCCCTGGTACAGTGCTGTGATTGAAGAAGCGGTGGTGGCATGAAGACATCGGTGAGAAGAGCTGATGTAATGACGAGTTCTCCATGGCAACCCTATTGCTCAAGGTAGCGACGAGATATGGGTTCTTTGAACCCTAAAATGGGGAGGTGCATGTGGTGTTGGATGGTTGCTGCGAAGCCTGTGATGGGTTTTTTTCTTGTAAAAGCTGCAGTCAATGGAAAGGCCCGATGTTTTTTTTCTTGGGCTTCATGTTTTTAGCACAGAAAGCTATAGTCCATGTTCAAAATTTAAGAAAATGCTGAAAGAAGAGGAGGTACAGCTGCTGACTTGGACTCTGCCTGCAAGATGCCTTTCTGCAATAGTTATAACAACCGGCCTTTTTTATGTGGTCTGGCGGTTGCTTTCCAAGGGCTCGTCCAAATTTTTTGGGTTATTTATGTTGGACCAAACTGTGGATCACTGTTCTGAGAAGTAAATGAGGGGAAAAATGAGAAGGGGCAGAAAAAGGGGATCCAACTGAGCCACCCTTCCAAAAAAGGGAATGATATTTGTCTCATAGGTGGGCTGCTACTGCTGAAACAAAAGAGTGCAGCCCATATAAAAAAAGAAAGCAGGGTTGCCGTACAAAAATGTACAAAAATGCGTATGAGGAAAAAGGCCTGTGAGAAAAGAAAGGGAAGAGGCCGACTGCAAAAAAAGGGAAAAAGAGAAGTCGGGAAAAAGGGGATGACTTATGTGAAAAAAGGAAAAAAGGAAAAGATTGTGATTTTCTTCCCTCTTCATTTCTTCTTCTAACTTGGCCAAGAGTCATATTTCCGACAAGTATGGGAGAAAGGGGGAGTATTATGTAAAGTTTTTAGATTGAGTTTTTATTAGTTATGGCCCTATGAGATATTGCAATATCAGTTATGTTGCTCTTTTTTTTGGATTATCAGTTGTGCCCCCGACTTCTTGCCTTTCTATAACTTGTGCCTCTCGGGTTAATTATCGTCCATCCCCAATGCAAATAGACGTTAACTTTGGGGATACAGGGGATATTAAATTTGAAAAAGGGTTGAAAGGCCTTTCCTCCCCCCCTCCTCCTCCCCAGCCTCCCCCTCCTCCTCCTCTGCCCCAGCCTCCTCCCCCTCCTCCTTCACCTAGCCTCCTCCTCCTCCCCCTCCTCTGCGCCCTCCTCCAGCACCCCCTCCTCCTCATCCTCTGCCCCCTTGCTCCTCCTCCACACCCTCTGCATCTCATATCAGCACATATCTGCGTAACATCTGCTTCTCAGCAATCGCGACGCCCACCACCAAACCCCCTATCGCTCCCGTGACTGCCGCTGACCTTGGCCCAGAAGTTGCCTTATACAACAGACCTATGCCAAGCCCAATCACTACTCTATTCATCCAGTCGTCGCTATCTCTGATCGCCACCATCCCACTCTCCATCTTGGTGTACATCAACCCGATCACAACGAGTCAGTTCCCGATGTGCCGCCCCGTCTGTCTTAAGGAGTTTAACATGCGATTTACGCGTGATTTGAATGTAAACCCGGTTTGATCACACAGATCGTGTCGACGAGGACCTTGCAGGCTCCAGAGATAGCTCCGACAAGGTAGCCGTAGTCGGTGTAGTAGGTGAGATTCTCGCCCCAAGATCGGTGCCGGGCGACGGACTCCTCCTGGAAGAGGAACTCTAGCGCCGTCGAGAGGTTGTTGATGGTATGGGATATGGAAGTCTTGGTGGTGGTTGTATAGCCTCCCGCCAATGGCGTGCGCCGTAGGATCTACGCCATGGTGACGGTCATCACTGCATTGGAAGTGGTGGCTATACCTCGGATCAGCTATCGACGACGACTAATGGAATGACGACTGAGATTAGGGTTTTGTTGGAGGAAACAAGGAGAAGTCGGAGGGGGCAGTGTTGGGGTGTGTGGATGAGGAGAGGCACCAGTGGAGGAGAGAAAGCAGGGAAAGAATGGGGGCGATGCGGTGGTAGTCGGCAAGAGATCTTCACGAAAAAGGGGATTGCATCCGACCCGCCAGTGAAAATTCAACTCCCATCTGCTGCTGAATCTGATGAAGTTCCGTGCATCGATGAGGACGACGAAGGAGGAGGTCGGAGGCTGTTGCGATGGAGGAGAATGTGTTGGAGGAGTAGGATGGGTGGGGGAGTGTTTAGACAGATATGCCCCTCTTAACCTCACCATGGTTTGAAAAAAAACCATGGTTAAGTTCACCTTATTGACGTCTAAAGTAACGGAGGGGCACAAGTAATAGGCTAGTAAGAAGTCGGAGGTACAACTGATATTCTAAAAAAGGAGGGGCATAACTGATATTGCAATATCTCAAGGTGCACAACTGATAAAAATCCTTTTAGATTCAGACTCTACCAGTGCGAGGCACTTTGTGCTCGAGTGACCTAGTTCTCCGACGAGGATACCTAGTGTCAGACTTCATTCTTCAGTGATTATGTACTCCGGTACAGGTTCCTTCCAAGTTTCCTTTGAAAGGGAACACTTCAGGTCCCTGTGAGAGGGATTCATCTTCAGAGATCTACGCATGGATGTTCCCATGACGTTTTTTCTTTGATTCTTCAGAGAGATGGAGTGGTCTTCAATAAAGGAGACATGTTGCAGGATATAGTTCTCCGACGAGGAGACTCATTCCAGTTTTAGTGACTTTGACAGAAACATAGCACATATTCTTCTACGTGGATACTCATTCTGGTTCATGTGACTCTGCTCGGTACAAAGCGCACATACTCCAATGTTGAGGCTCATTCCGGTTCAGGTGACTTTATTCAGTACATAGCAAACATTCTCCGACGAGGAGACTCAGTTATGTTACTGTGACTCAGTTCTTTCACCGGGTGGCTAGTGGGAGGAAGCGTAAAAATTCACTGCGCGCTATATCTGTTGATGGGGAGCATTTTGTGGGGGATAACGCGATGGGGTCTGCTATTGTGGAGCACTTCAGGGGAGTCATGTCGACGCGCTCCACGAGATCTTGGAAGTGTTTGGGGCTGGGGGTGCCCAAGGTTTCCGAGGAGGACTGCGCTATGCTTATTAGGCCGATTTCGTTGATGGAGACTAAGGAGGCAGTATGGGAGCTTAATCACGACGGGTCCCCGGGGCCTGATGGTTTCTCTGTGGCTTTCTTTCGGGACTTCTGGGATTTGGTGGGCGACGAAGTTTTTGAGGTTGTTGTGGAGTTTTGCGAGGGGAATGCGGGATTCGATAGGCTTAACAGAGCCTTGTTGCTACTGATCCCCAAGAGGGCTGCGGCGGACGATATTGGGGACTTTCGCCCCATATCAATTTCAAATGCCATTTACTTAATTGTGGCTAAGGTGCTGGCTAGGAGGCTTGCTAGAGTGCTGGACTCGCTGGTTTCTCCCGTTCAGGATGCTTTCATTCGGGGAGACATATATCTGATTGTATTGCGGTTGCTTCGGAATTGGTGGTTGATTGGAGCTCGTCGGGGAGGCAGGGGGTGTTACGGAAAATTGATTTTGCCAAAGCCTATGATAGCATTGATTGGGGCTTCCTATGGTCGGTCCTCAGAAGGCGGGGTTTCCCAGAGCTGTGGATTTCTTGGATGCGGCGGTGCGTGACTACGGTTTCCTTCTCGGTATTGGTTAATGGTGGTTTGGAGGGGGGGCTAATCCAACGGAGACGGGTCCTGCGCCAGGGTTGCCCGCTGGCCCCCTACTATTTGTTCTGGCTTCGGATGTATTGGCTCGTATGGTTGACCGGGTTGTTGCTGCTGGCCTTTTGAAGGGCTTCTCCAAGGGTGGCGTATCCGTGCCGCTATTACAGTTTGCGGATGACACCTCGTGCTTCATTGAAGGTGGTCCTAGTGAGGTCGCTGCCATGTCGGTGACTCTTGAGCTCTTTAGAGAGTTGTCGGGGCTGCTCATTAATGGTGCCAAGTCAAAGGTTATTCCTTTTGGCTTGTCAGTGGATTTGGTGCTTGAATGTGCGAGGATTCTGGGGTCTGATCCGGGGGTGTTGCCGATTGACCATGGCCTTAAATTTCAGCGAAATTCGGTCGAATTTCTGTCGAATATCGATATCCAGTCGAAATTGAAATTCGACCGAAATGACCGAAAAGACCGAAATATGGGGGTCCTAGTACAAAAATGACTGAAATGACGGTCGAAATTCCATCGAAATTCTATTTTGGCCAATACCGAAATGTTAACCGAAATCGACATTTAAGGCCTTGCGATTGACTACCTTGGCCTCCCGTTGGTGGTTGGGAGGCCCAGACTTAGGGACTGGAGTGGGGTTGTTGAGAAGGTCGAGGCGAGGCTGGCGGGTTGGCACGCGGCGCTCCTTTCGAAGGGCGGAAGGCTGGTCCTTCTTCGCTCGGTTCTTGCTGCCATTCCGGTGCATTTTTTGTCTACTCGTCGCTTGCCAGCTGGCATTTGCCGGAGACTTGAGTCTTGTTTCAAAAGGTTTCTGTGGGGGAAATCAGGTGCGGAGGGAAGGGGGTTTCACCTGGTCGCTTGGGAGGAGGTGGCGAGGGGGAAGCAGGAGGGGGGGTTGGGTGTTAGGCGCCTCAAGTTGGTCAATGATGCTTTCTTTCTTAAGTGGGCGAGCATGGTTTGGGGAAGGGGTGGAAATTTCTTTGTTGATGTTTTGAGGGAGCTTCATGGGGCGGAATGGGCTAGGGAGGACAGGTTGGGGGTGGTGCGTGCGCGCTCTCCTTTCTGGCGTGGTGTTCAGGAGGTCTTCTTGAGGAATAGGGCGAGCTTTAAACCTGTGCTGGGGGACGGCCGTGCCTTCTTATTTTGGAAGGACAGCTGGTTGGGGGGGATCCCTTTTATGTCCGTTTCCCGCGGCTCTTTGCGCTTGCGGAGAATAAGGATGCCTCGGTTGCTTGTTGCTGGGAGAATGCTTGTTGGTGCCCTCGCTTTGGGGGGAATTTCTCGGACCAGAGGTTGGCTGACTTCCTGCCACCACCCCACCCCCCCAACTTCTGCTTTTGGGGGGGTCGAGGGCTTGGATCATTGGGTTTGGAGGGACGGTGGCTTTTCGATTCGGAAGGCCTATGATGGGTTACTTGAGGTTCTGCCTGCTCGCTCTGAATCCCTGGTGAGAGACTGTTGTTTATTCTGGAGGATGGGCCTGCCCTTGCGCATTGTTTTCTTCTTATGGCTGGTCCGCAGAAAGAGGCTTCTGACGAGAGATCGTTGCTCCAGGATGATGCATTCGGTGTCCAATCTCTGCGTGCTGTGTGATTCGGATGTGGAATCCCTTGATCATATTCTCTTTGACCGCCCTATGGTTCGTGGGCTTTGGGAAGACCCGCTTGTGGATTGGGTGCGTGCTTGTGATGTGGAGGCCTTCTGTGATTCTCTCTTCGTGAACATGCATACGGATAGAAGGTGACTCTTGACACCTGTGGCAAGATTATGGTCAATTTGGCTTAGTCGTAACGATGCCATTTTCTCAACGCAACGTTTTTACAAGGAGAACGTGCTCAATCGCGCGGCTGGGTTGGTGGACGACTGGAGTAGTAGCCGAGTCTGTTTTTTTTTGTTTTTCCTTGCCCAGAACTGGAGGCTATATCTCTTCCTCTTGTAGGTTTCACGTTTTTTTTTGTACCTTTGACCCTCTTTCTTTTTAATTTATTGGGGTGAACACCACTAAGTGTATCCCCCTTTTTCTTGGCTTCAAAAAAAATGTTACTGTGACTCTAATAGACACAATATGGAATACACGTCCTCCGACGAGGAGACTCATTCCACTCTAGCCCTTCAGTTCCTACTCACCAGTGGGCATGAGAAGCAATGTCCTTAGAGACAACCAACATAGTATGCATTGAGTTGATATTGTATGTAGTGTCCTGTATTCAACGAGTGAGTGCTTTCTTTCTATTTATCCAAGCTAAGCATTGCATGCTTCAACTTGAGGGGGGGTGTTAGAGTATGTGTCCATAAATAAGGGTAATTGGATCTCTCCATGGTCCAATCACTACATCCACTGGTTTAGTCCTACATCTATTAGTGAGACTTGGTCATACATGTGTGGTTATATAAGAATCCCCTCACCACATGTATTCATTGAGAAAGCAATAACTGAATATCTAGCCCAAGAGAGGCCTTATCCTGTGGTTTCTTCCCGCTCCTTATGGAGCATGGTTACACGTAAAAGAGGCCTTATCCTGTGGTTTCTTCCCGCTCCTTATGGAGCATGGTTACACGTAAAATACCATTGTTTTTCATGTTCTTTATCTTTAATTATTACACTTCCGCATTGTCGTTTTCAACACTAATAAAAAAATAACAGAAAAGGAATGACAAGCAAGCAAAACCAAATAATCTTGGAGATGAATGTAGATCCTTGCACAAGAAGGGGGAAGGAAGGACCAGACCTCGTTCTTTAGGATGAACGAGGGTGGTTGAGCGGTACCGAGGAGTGAAAAAGAAATCAAGGAAATAGATCGAAATCGGGCTGCGAATCAAGAAAGAGGAGAACATCGTAATAGAAGGATTAGGAGAAGAAAAAGAAGATTAGGAAACGAATCGAATGATAATAATTAAATAAAGAGATTATGAAGGAGAAGAATACCCGAATGTCGTGTTAGCTATAACTACGTGAATAAGATCTCGCCTGAGTTGAACTTCAAAACTCAGGTTATTTCTTGCAAAAGATGAGCGAACCTTCGAAGGCTGAGCGTGTCTATGACCATGCAATGACGAATGACCTCGTCGAACCTCACCTTTCCCTCACACCCTCGGTTCTTGTGCTCGACAGAGGATTCAAAACTCTGTCACAACTCTCATTTTCCAGAACTTGGTAGACAATTGGGATTAGAATCAATGGCAGATCGTTTTCAATGGAACACTAGGAATATTTTTCTTAAGAAAAAAAGGTATAGTCCCAAGCATGGCCTTAAATTTCAGCGAAATTCAGTCGAATTTCTGTCGAATATCAATATCCAGTCGAAATCGAAATTCGATCGAAATGACCGAAATATGGGGGTTCTAGTACAAAAAATGATCGAAATGACCGAAATTTCGGTCGAAATTCCACCGAAATTCCATCGAAATTCTGTTTTGGTCGATACCGAAAGGGTGACCGAAACCGACATTTAGGGCCTTGGTCCCAAGATGGGACCCACCTCAATGAATTATTTTAAGGAGAGTGAAACAATATTACAATCATGCTTGAGTGAGAGCTCTATAGTGATCCAACACATTTTCTGAGTAAAACCTTTGACCCTGAAAGATGCATTCATTCCTTGCACACCAGATGGTCCAAAGAAGCAGGAAGGCGGGGGAGTTGTCCTCTTGGGAATTACCACAATACATTCTAATGGAATTTCAGAAGTCTATGCTGCTACCGGTGCCAATCCACGAAATTCCAATTCGTGACCACACCTCATATGACATCCTGCAATGGAAGAAAAGGCTCTCAATATGTTCATTATCTTCTCCACATCTGCTACAATGCATATGTCCAGTATGAAGCAGTCTATCTGAATGCACTTTAATGAGCAGTTGTCCATGACGTGCAAGCCATGCAAAAACCTCGATCCTCTGTGGAATTTAACTACTCCAAATGATTTTACAGTTCTTTTTTAAAATGTCATGAGTGATATTTTGCTGATGCACGGAGAAACGATGTGCCTTTTTTACATATAAATTGCATTAGCCCAGATAAAATGGTCCCGACCCTGAGTGATTCCAGCTATATCCTTTAAATCACCTAGCATGTTTAAGTACTCTTGGAATCTCTGCTCCAAAAATACGGTTGTGGATGTTGGGAACCATGAGTCATCCACCCATGCATTGCCAACCCTCAAGTTCTGATTTTCTGCAAGAGCAAATAAGCGTAGATATTGAAAGCTCCAAGACCCAGTTCAGTTATCCATCCATAATCTATAGGTTTCCCCATTGCCAACCACAGGTTTGCGAGCCTCCCCAATAATTGGTAAAATATGCGAAATCAAGAAGGGATACGGTTGTTGTTACCCACCAACTCACCATTAATACTATAAATTTTCTGCATCAGTCTGCAAATAAGGTCCTCAGACTTATCCCATAGTCTTAGGACCCATTTCGATTGAAGTTCTTTGTTCATCGACTCTATTATCAAAACTTGGAATGTCTTTATAGAGGAGATAGGGTAGGTGGTGATCTGGGTGGTTTGACCGGAAAGGTGGTTACCAACGGTGGTTGGAGGGTGGATTTTGGGGTTGGCATAACATCCGGTGAAGGTAGGCATCTCTTGGGTTGTTTTTCTATAGATAAAAGAAGGGAATATGAAGAAAAGAAGAGAGAAAGAGTTGGAAAGGAAAAGAGGGAGACTAGTTGACCAGTCATTGGAAATGTGACCGCCCAAATTGGGATTCGTTGCACGTGGCAATCAATGGAAAGAGAGGGCCAATCCATGTCTTTGAGACACCTAGACACACGTCAATAACTTAAAAACAAGGGATATTAATCCCTTATAAATGAGTTAAAAACAACACAATAATTTCAAATAAAAAACTATGGCGAGGCCTTCTCCCACTTTAAGTCGGGTCGTCTACAAGGATTCTTGCTCAAATCTATGTTGAAAGATTCGACTATTTTTTACGCTTGTCGTCAGTTACCTAACGTAGCTCCCGCAAGGGGGGATTTGAACCACGATATTTTGGGTGGTAGACACACTGCAATACTACCAAACCATTGAAGTGGGTACAAATTTAAAATTATGAATATAAATTGTGTATAAATTAATAAGTTAAGTAATGGTATGATTAAATTGAATAAATATAATTATTATATCAGATAAAACAAATAAATACTGTAATTTATAGGTACACTATACCTATATAAATAATACATGGATTTTTAACTTAATATTTTTACATATAACTTAGTGTAATTTATATTTTATTAATTTCATATAGATTATAAGAATTTTAAATATTTTTTATTTTATTTTATAGAACTATTTTATAGGGCTAAAAAATGGATGAATATATATTATAGGTTAAATATACGTATAAATAGGCGTTTTCTATTTGTTTATATCATTTTTTAGTGAATTTTAGTTTTTTCTTATTTTATTTTAAAGATAAAATATAATTGTACACAAAAAAACATGAGTCTGTACAAAATTAGCAATAAATAATAGATAAATAAATGTAAACACACGTACGGGGCTCCAGAATCACAATTTTGCATATTTACTTTGATTTTAATGAAATTATCTTTATTTGAAAGATATTTTCTTAACTTGAACTATAAAGTAAGTTTGATGGATTTCGAGTTCATAAGGAGTAGATATTCAACCTGGAAGTTTGACTTTATAGCTTCTTCGTTTTATGTTCTAGAGAAACATTTGCACCGTGGTACTTAAGACATTTTTTTATTTTCCTTTGATTTTTTATGAACATGTTTCATGAAGAAAATAAGTTAGTTTGAGGTTGTATAATATCTGTAAAAAATGGGAAGTTTGTACTGTGTATAAATAGCGTTCTAAGTGATATTTTATGTACACTAAATATTTCCTTTTATTTTTTTACACTATCTCTATCTACTTTAATTTAGTCGAGCGAGTCAATACTGACTTGGTCTCTGGGGTGATGAATCCGTGATTCATCATCACAATATCTTGATCTTAGCAAAATTCCCGAGTAAAATCCCAAATAAATGTCCATAAAATCAATAAATTAACAAAATAACTCTTGTAAATAAAACACACTAATTATTGTATATAAGATTGTACAAATAAATTACGCATAAAAAGCCGCAAAAATAAAGGAGTTTTATACATGTAAATAGCCCAAAACTTCATGTATTTTTAATAATTTCATTCAACTCATTTTTGACTAATTCTTTCTCTAACATGTTTATAAAAATGTATATAAAAATACAAAAATACAAAACAAAATTCATCTCAAATAAATGCTCCTAGATTCCAAAGAGAAAAAGCCGTAAAGTCCAACTTCCAAGATAAATTCCCGCTCCGTATGAACTCCAAATTCACCAAACTCACTTTTAAAGTTCAAGTTAGAAAATTATCTATCCAACGGAAGTGGTTTCATTAAAATCGGAGCTCGTTTGCAAAAGTTGGTTTTGGGACCTAGATGTACGTTGTATACCATGTATATATTCATTCTTTCTTTAATTTTTATTGTATCTTTCTTAATTACTAAAAATACAAAAAAATCATACTTGTGTTGTATTTTAATTATACTATTTTATTGTATTTTTTCGTTGTAAATATCTCTTATTAAAAAGACAAAAAAAATTACATATTAGAAAAGTAAAAAAAATGTGTACATGTTGTTTGTCTTCCTTGTAAATTCTCAACTATTTCTCTTCTCTTTTTATTTTATTGTATTTAAAGTAGCCAACTTTATTTTATTTATTTATTTATTTATTATTTAATTTCTATTCTCTACAATAACCACCAATTCAACTCCATTATTCCACCATTTTTTCCCAACTTCCCATTCAACTCCATTAATAATACAACCTCCCATTCAACTCCACCACTTTAATAACCTCTCATTCCATCATCTTTATATACATGTCATTCTCCTCAATTTTGCTTTTGATCCATCTTTATGTGAGGAGAGCCAAGTTCCCAGAGTTGAATCGGTGACAGCGACGCAACCGCAGTCGAGCGACAACGACCCTCTCTCCGGTGTGATCCGTTGGCTTTTTGGCCAACATCGCAGCCGCAACCGCGCGCTGCTCGAGCTCATCGCGTGCTGGCGATTTGAGCGAAGACCGTGCTCTCGTGAGCACATCATAAGCGACCCGTCAGATGGCGCCGTTGCCGGGGGGGCAAACGGCTTAGGGATTAGTTTAAAAATTTAGATTTAGATTTTCATTTACTCGGGTAGTCTGACCCCCGAGCCACTTGTATTTAATCCATTTTCCTCGCAATTATTTCTCTTCATATTTTTGTATATATATTTTTTATCTCTCTAACATAAATTTTATTTTCCTTGCGAGGGCCCGGTGGACTTGGAGTGCATCGGAGGTCGACGGATGCGAGGAGCACCGACTGCTGAAGTGCGAGGATAATTTATTTATTTTTGAGAGAGCTTTTGTAAATTTTTGTAATTATTTAGCTTGCTCTTTATAGCGGCTCTTGTTTGAGAGCTCGCGCATGTAAAAAGACTTAGACATTATTTGTGGTTTGTCGAGCCTGTTTCACTCTCCGGCGAGGGTGGGGCTTGACTTGAGTGGCGAAATTTAGGATTAGGCACACGGTAGTTTAGTTCAAATTTGTTGGTGCCCATCGTAAATTAGGCCACACATATCTTAGAAGATTCACTTATCTGATAAGATTCATAATGAGACGCACATAGACACGTACTACTTAGCTCAAAATCAAATCAATTCTTCCCCCGCTAATAGTATATTGTTTAGGTGCAGTTTCCTCGATCTGCATGCATTTAGTGTAATATTTACAAATTCAGTTCTGCATAACGCATGAAGAGTGCTGGGATTCACTATAAGTATACCTTCTTTTGAGCATGCATCATAGTTTCTCGTTTGCATTCTGATTTCCGATTCCCATCTTGTTTTACAACTTAAGGTCAAAAGGAAATTGGGACTGAACGGTAGACGTGTTTGTGTGTTCACATAAATTTCAAGTGATAACCTAACTCTAAAATTGAGACTGAATTGAGCAGGTCGATCTAATTAATTGGAATAAAAAGAACCCTTGTTCTCGGGTGCATAAAGCCCTCATTGTTTGTTTTAATTGCAAGGGAGAGAGAGACGACCCTAGGATAGAGCCAAGTCTGGATTTCTTACTTACTACTGGTTCTTTCTTTTTAGGCGATTAGCTACTTTTCAGTGAGGAATACGGGTAGCCGGTAAACGGTCCGGACTTCCTTAGCAGAGTGGGAGGTTTAGAGGACGCATTAGTCCTCAAGGAACGGGTAGCCGTATTTATACGGTCCGTACTTACTCCTATACTGGCTGAAAGTAGGTCAAACTAGTCGTAAGAACCGGACCAGTCTGTAGGAAAATACGGGCACCTAACAGCTCGTTAATCTTTCCAAGATTGTATTCTCACCAACTAAAATTGACCAGATAAATCGGCCGAACTCTTACGGCCATCACGTGTTGAGTTGGTGAAATTGGGGGTTTGAATTGCATTTGTATTGTGTGAGTTCACTCCGCACATTTACGTGCACCGTAGAACTAGTGCCTCATTGATTATGGTGATCTAATCGGTTCTTTTGACATCGAAGATGACTGATTGGGGGGATATTTATTCGGACTTTGCGAATCTCTCGTTGAACCCTTCAAAAAGTACATCTTCAAAGGTCCAAGCGCAACTTGGACCAACCTGGACTCGTGACCCTCTTGAGCCCAGGATCACTCACTCTCGGGATGGTTACCCTCAAACCATTCCATTTCTCTCTTCCCACCTCACCGAGGAAGACCATCGCCTTGGTGAGAATATCATGATTCATAAATCCTCTTCTAATCAAGAAAACATTGTTGATTCAGGACATAAAGAAGATTCGAGTAAAATGCCAAAGAAGAAAGAAGAGGAAGAAGAGAACCATGAAGACCCGATGAGAAGTATACTTGCCCGATTAGCTGCATCTGAGCAGCAACAAGCATTACTGAGAGCTCAGTTAGGACAGTTAAATGTTGGGGTCCAACTACCAATGGATGCGGCGTATAACCCCGGACAATATCAAATTCATAACTACTTGAGTCCGGCTGAACCCACTGTTGACTTTGAATTGAAGCCACATTTTCTGAACTTGCTGCCACATTTCGATGGGAATGCTTCTGAGGAGCCATATGCATTCCTAAGGGACTTTGAGCTCATCTGTGCTAACCTCAAACATAATAATATTAGCCAGGATTATATTAGGCTCAAAGCCCTTCCATTTGCCTTGGGTGGAAAAGCCGATTACTGGGTGAAGAATCTTGGAATCATCATCACCACTTATGCCCAGTTCAAGGACCTATTCCTAAAGAAGTTCTACCCGTTGAGTAGAACTAACATGATGAGGACGCGAATTACGAGTTTTTCCCAGTTACCCCATGAAGCCTTCTGTGATGCTTGGGAAAGATTCAAGGACATCCTGCAAAAGTGTCCTTGTCATAGATTAGATGATAACATCTTGGTCCAATCCTTCTTCACTGGTCTCAACCCTGAGATGCAGGGTTTAGTGAGCGCTGCCTGTGGAGGCAGCTATACATCACGAGGAGCGGATACCGTCTGGAGGGTATTCGAGCAGATGGCTGAAACTAGCCGCTCACAGATGGCCAGCAGGGCCTATACACCATCCCCCAGTTCACTCTCATCTGGAGGGGAAAAATCAGCTGTAGTCGATCTTTCTCAGGACGTGATCCCTAGCATGGGACTTCTTGCAGACAAGCTTACTGTAGTCGAGAAGATCGACAGGAGGATTGATGAGTTAGACTGGAGCGTCTCCAAACTCCCAAAACAGATGGAGGAGTTGACTGAGAAGGTATCTAAGATACGGATACCCGCCGTAACTGCACCCTCTGCTCCCGTATACCGAGTTCACCATGTTCAGGAGCAGTTGGTGTCAGGGCAACCCCAGCCGTGGGAGCAGGACCAATCCTACACCCACTCTTTCCAGCAGCCACCTCCAGTAGCAGAGACAGTCCAGGAGGAGCCTCCACCAGTTTGGGAGGTGAATGGGATATGGTATACTCAGGACCCTGCCAGGCAGGGAAGTACGGGAGGCCAACAGACCAATCAGCGTTCCCCGACCTTTCACAACACCGCATTGGATATCTACACCCAAGTTTTTGAATTAAACCCGTAGTTGTTCCTTTGCCTCCCTGTGTTCGACCCCGGACTTGCCCGGGATATAAATTAAAGCCGAGATACTCTTCACGGAGATCTTCTCTCAGTTCTGACCGAATCGCTAAGTACACGTGCTACAACGAACACGAATTAAATATCGTATTTAGCGACTCACCATGGGGTTATGACCAGTTTGTACATATTTATATATTCCATCTTTCTTTTTTTTTTCTTTTCTTGTTTTCTTTATTTTTTTATTTTGGATGTTTTATAATGAGATGTGTTTTTGATACGAAATTGGAATTAGTGTGTATTTACATGTATTTTACCTCATATTTTAGCCAAAATGGAAAAAAGATAAATATGCGATTCATCAAGTGGTAAAAGACCATAGATATTATTTTGTTTTCAAAAAGCCATGTAATGTTGTAAAAACACTACTTCTACTTAATGCAAATTTTATGTCGTTCTGTTATTGGTTTGATGTTTTGGTGATTGATCAAATAGCTGATTGTTTTCTGTTATGGCAATCCTACCGTGGAGTGAAGATTACAAGTTCTGATTTGTGATGTTGCTAGAAACTCTATTCACACTCTTTATACAGTATTTGTATAACTTCAAGAAAACTGAAATGACATCTTGTACTCTTGATAATTTCACACTTATGGAGAGGGATGCTATGTTCTGACTGGATTGCATGATCGAGGGTTATTAGCTTATAGTTTGTTTAAGATAGCAGAGAATTCTCTGCTGTTAATAGCTTACGGGATGTTTTTCATGTTAGGTAGCAGGGAATTCTCTTCTGCTACAAGCTTACAGTTTTTTTAAGGGTAGCAGAGAATAGCGTGCAATGAAGATGCACTATACGTAGCAAGAACTCCATGCAATATGCAAGTTAACTTACGAAATTGCAATATAGGTAGCACATTTTAGAAAGAAGTACAAATAATATTGCATGTCCAAGATGAGATATAGCTACACTATTCAGGGAAAAAGGTAAAGCCACACACGGATTTTTTTCCCCGCACACCACTAAAGAATTTGGCTCCTTACACCCATGCATGAAAGTGTGGTTTCTTTTATCAGAAAAGGGAAGCTGCTGCGCGGAGCAGCTAAGCTGGCTGCTCCGTGGGGCAATTTCCCTCCCTTTTTTTATTTTTTTTTTGAAATTTTTTCCATGTATATTCATCTATATATCCCTCCTACATGTCATTCAAATTTCGTGAGAAATGGAGACTCCTATGCCCTCCATCTAGACCGGTTATTTTTCAACGGTCTGAAATTTGTTGTAATCTACCCCTTCTAGATGGACGTCTTAGGAGTCTTTGTTTCTCGTGAAATTTGAATGACATGTAGGAGGGATATATAGATGAATATACATGGTGAAATTTCGCAAAAAAAATAAAAAAAATTAGGGGAGAATGCTACATGTAGCAGCAGCTACCCTCACAGTGAATTCTCTTTCTTTTGACGTTGAACAGCATTTTTCTTAGGAAAAATTTTCTGGCATTCATTATTTTCTTGATTCTGTTGCAGGTGCTGAAAAAAGTAAATATGCTACGGAAAAATGACATTGAACGGATGCTCTCTGAACGCAACATATTGATCACCGTTAGAAATCCATTTGTGGTAATTGGGAGATTAGGGTGTGTAAACCATGTTTAAGATAAAGTTCATAAATACCTGCTCCATCTTTCAGCTGTTGGGCACCTCGATCAATTGATATAAATGGAAATTAATTTATTTTGATGATCTAGTTTCTCCTGCTTTTGAACTTAAGAGACTTTTGATTTCCAACCCCGGAACTCTGTCGACAAAAAATTTCAAGGAGCAAATAAACTTTTAAAAAGGAACTTTCCATTTTTGAATTCCCCTATCTTGTTGTCACCATGTACGTTTTCAATTGAAAACCATTTTATTTGAATTGGTCTTTCCCTAAGTTAAAGTGTTTTTTGTAATTTTGAGTTTCCAGTTACTAATAATAATCTTATAAATTCTTGTTTTGTACACACCTATATCAATTTGCTCTGTTTTTTAAAAATCTGATGCTGCTTCTTTTTGTCAATTTTTAGCAAGACATGGTGTACAAAACAATATTCAATAACTGCAAGATCAAGAGGACCTTCAGATTGCACTGTTTAAGCTGCTCTCAATGACAATTCGGAGGGTCATAAATTTGCTCTGTTTTAAAAATCTGATGCTGTTTCCGTTTTTGTCAATTTTTAGCAAGACACGGTGTATAAAACAACATTGAATAACTACAAGATCAAGAGGACCTTCAGATTGTACTGTTTAAGCTGCTCTCAGTGACAACTCAAAGGGGTCATCGAGGGTCCCTGTCCCATCATCAAGATAGATGAGACGAACTATGAGTTGTTGGTGATAAAACTCATGAGCATCATGAAGAATCACATCAAAGGATACATATGTACAGAGCCAGAGCCGACCGACAAGACTGGTGCCGATGTTGCACAGAAGCAAGACAATGCATGAACCCCGATGTGGGTATCAAGCAGTCTAACAAGAGAGATAGCCAATGAGATCCTACATCAACCCATGTGCAAGGTAGGTAATATCGGTATCGGTATCAGTATCGGCTACTTGTCCGTACGACGTATCGTCGATATATCGACGATATATCGATGCCATATCGCCCAAAATCGACCTGATTTTGTGAAGGAAATGACCTTGGATGGGCAAATATCGACCATATGGGCGATGTATCAGTCACCTGTCAATACCGATATATCACGATATGGCTTACCATACCCATGCGTGTGGGACATCCTTGCAACAATATACTCTTAGGTGAAGAATGAAACAAAGATTCTTCAACTTTAACATGACATATACATGATCAAGCATGATGGTCGCCCGCTCCACACCTTCTACTCTAGTTTAATGGGCATGTTTGAGAAACTGCGCAGTAGCATGTCCCCAAGTGCTATGATTGAGCACCATATCACATACATGAATCCCATGATGGTTGGTGTCTTCCTTGTTTGTCTTGATCTAGTATATGATGCAACACACAATTAGCTTCTATCTATTACCTCAATTCCGCCTATAGCGGGTGTATACAATCGTCTTAGCAGAATCTTCATGCGACTTGGTTCAACAATTTTGACCTCTTTTGCTATGGCTGCTTCACGAGGCAGAGAAGGGTTGTCTAAGTCATGAGGATATGGTATCCGTAGCAGAGGAAATGGTCGCCTCATCTGTAGTGCATTTAATGCATGACCTCAAATTTCAGCGAAATTTGGTCGAATTTCTGTCAAATATCGATATCCTGTCGAAATCGACTCGACCGAAATGGCCGAAATGACCGAAATATGGGGGCCCTAGTACAAAAAATGACCGAAATGATTGAAATTTTGATCGAAATTCGACCAAAATTCCGTTTCGGTCAGTCACCGAAATGGTGTCCGAAACCGACATTTAGGGCCTTGTTTTATTGCAAACTTAGGGCACTTGGAGGACATGTGTTATCAGAAGCATGTTAGCCCTCCTGCTCATGCTGCTGAACACTCAGAGATCGCCACTGGATCTTCCGACTAGAAGTACAAAGATCTCGTCTCCCATTCGAGGTAGATCATAGGACCTGCAGCTTGTACGACTGGTCCTTTTCTTCCATGATCATTTGACACCACTACCTCTGGCTCTGCTAGTACCTTAGGTATCGATCATGCTCTTACAACCTGTTACAACATTGACTACACCGAATGGATAATACATTCAGAAGTTTCTCATCTTATTTGTTACAACGAAGAACAATTTACGTCCTACAACATGGTTCCTCCTGGTTGTTCTATCATCATTGTTGATGTGAGACATTCTCCTCTCACAGAACATGTGGAGATCCACTTGGTGGTCTCTATACATCTGCAGAACATCTTACATGCTATGAATTTTATATAGGAATTATTATCCAATAGTCAGATTAGGAAGGAACTTAAGTATCGTGTCATTTTTAATCCATCTTCTCTTATGTTTCAGGATATAGTTACTGGCTCGATGATTGGATGTGGCCGTAAGCAATCTACAGATTGGTTCAGTCTCTTTATGCAGGCACATCTTCCGTATCAAGTGGACCGGTTTCCTTGTACTTGGCATCTTCATTTTGGTCATTAACACCTTCAGAAGTTACACATGTCTTTTCTCATATCTCTCCTCAGTCCATCTTCCATTGTGTGGTCTTTCAACTTGGGAAGCATCATTGTAATAGGTTTGTCAGTCGTCTTAGCCATAGTTGTAGTTTGTTATTTGAATTAGTCAATTATGACATTTGAGGTCTCGATCGTTTTCCTGACCATCAGGGATACCATTTTTATCCTGGTTATTGGCTATTCTCTAGATTGACTTAGGTCTTTTTGATGAAGCATAAATCTGCTGGTTCTATAATATGAAATTTTAGTAACAAACTTTTTTTGCTTTTGTCAAGCATGCTCATTCTGATAATGCACTTGAATTTTGCACTGACCACTTATCTTTGTTTTTCCCGTCTCATGGGATCCTACATTAGACCTCATGTGCCTACACCTTTCAGTAGAACGGTGTTGCTGAGAGGAAACACATTCACCTTTTAGAAGTCAGCATGACTCTCTTGATTCAAAGTCATGATCTCTTGCTCTACTGGGAACACTAATCTTACTGCATGTTATCTAAATAATTATATACCTCTTCTGTGTAAAAGAAGAATATGTTCCTTTTTATTTGCTTTTCTAGATAATGATCCGGCTCTGCATCTTCTATTATGTTGCACTTGTTCATCACTTAGCTCCTGACCAAGATAAGTTGTCTCCTTAGTTAATCAAGTGCATTTTCATGGGCTATTCTTGGACCTAAAAGGGGTACCGATGCTTTGATCATGTTCAAAAAAATTACTATGTGAGTGTTGATGTCACCTTCTTCGGGTCTGTACTGTACTTCTCTCCTATATGCGACTTCCTCAGAGTCTGACACAAAGGTTTACCCGCCACCTCCACCTCCTACTCTGTCTCTACTTACTTTGGTCGAGACATTACCCCATATAGACATACAGAGACCTTGAGTTACTGGACCTCCTGCTTACATGCCTTATAATTTCGCATCCTCCAGGTAAACAATGAAGACTTGATTTCTATTGATGGTACAATTGATGTTTCTGTTCAGCATGGTGATATACAACATGATGATGTAACTGATCCAAAGCTTACTATTCAGCAGGATGGACCTTACGAACCCTCCGAGGATCATACTTAACCCATTGCACTTCGAACCGTCGGCGCAAACCCATTGATTTTTTTGTTAACATTGTTAGCTTTCTTATCTCATGGAAGCGTGAAATAAGATCGTGGTGTCTAGATCGAGCACTGAATTTGAGTACAGAGCCATGGCTCTGGTTAGTGCTACGATAATATGGGTTAGGTTGGTTCTGACTGACCTAACAGTTGAGGTACCTCTTCTTATACAACTTTTGTATAACAATTATGAATCATTATTCATTGCCAATAATCCCGTGCCCCATAAGAGAACCGAATGCATTAAGGTAGATTGTTACTACACCAAGAACATGATATGTAAGAGCTTCATTTCTATATCCCAAGTTAGTTTAACCGAACAGACAACATATGTATCCACTAAAACATTCACAAGGGGACCACTACAGAAGTTTTCATTTAAGTTGAGCATGATAGATAGGGATGAGCATTGGGCTGGGCCATAGTTTTAGGCCCATTTTTTTTGGGCCGGGCTCGGGCTTGGCCCGGCCCAGCCCGACCCGACCCAAGGGCCCGACCCGATGTTAGACCCACTATTAGGCTTGATCTTAGGCTTGTTATTGTTGATTTCTTGTGGTGTCTGAATATATGTTTGATCGCACACAAGTAGTGCGGTCTTCAAGCTTCGAGTTGTAAAGCTCACCACTACCATTGAATTAGGTAATTTAGAGAATGTGATCATCAAATTTCTGTTCTCCTTGATGAGATGGGTTTCCCGGTGATTAATGACAATGGAAGATTGGTATGTAATTGACTTCATTTTTTTACATTGGGGACATCAATTTGTACGTTATTTATTAAAGAAACTACAGATTACCTTTTTTGCAAGTTCATATGTAGTAACAAAAATAACATGAAATATCTACATATATTATTAGCATATAAGCTTCATTAGTTAGTGTTCCCTAAAGTTTGTCAAAACGATTCTTGGAGTTCTAAAAAATGATATACATTTAGTTCTATTTAATCATGTATACATGCTATAAAGTGAGAAATCACAAGGGTACCAAAGTAGGATTCATTGGAGATGGGCCGGACCGGCCCAAGCCCGACCCATGCTCATCCCTAAATATGCTCCAACTTGAAGGGGGGTGTTATAATAGTTAAACTCTTGTACTAATACAAAATATGACAATTTCCCTTTCCTTTTCTTCTACGTGTAGCCCAATAGGGCAAGTTCTTTTGGCTCTCGAGTTTCCTCTCTATATAAAGAGGGCGCTACGACATATAATAGACAACTCATCATTTTCTTTCACGATAACTAATTCAGATACACAATAAGAATTTTCATAGCCCCTGACAATAATGGTTAAAGTTGATTTAAGTCATATTTTAATCCTCATAATGTCCTTGCCTTCTTCATTTTCCAGGTTCGTTTCTTTTATTCCTTCACATGTAGAGACAGCCTTTACTTAGTCATGGAATATCTTAATGGAGGCGATCTGTATTCATTACTCAGAAAAGTTGGTTGTCTGGAGGAGCATGTGGCGAGGATCTATATTGCTGAACTGGTTTGGTGTAAACAATCCATTTAAGAGTATTATCAACATGTTACTTATTATAATATTAAAAAGGTTATTATGCGCAGGTTCTTGCCCTAGAATATCTTCACTCACTTGGGATTGTTCATCGTGATTTAAAGCCAGACAACATATTAATTGCAAAGGATGGTCATATCAAGGTCATCCTTTTTTTTCGAGTTATTTGTGAATTTGTTATCCATGGAACTGTCCTGTTCCTGGATGCAGCTATTGTTTCTTTAGCTACAACTTCATTTATATTGTCTGAATCCGCGAAGCAAAAAGGGTTTTAAAATTGCTTTTCTGAATTAGGGTTTTACTTGTTAGCAGCTTACAGATTTCGGCTTATCAAAAATTGGCCTCCTAAATCATGCGGCTGATTTAACTGGGTCTAGGACTAGTACAAATGATCTGAAGAAGAAGAAACGAGGTCTACACACTGCTATGGGAACACCTGACTATTTGGCACCTGAAATCCTTCTTGGAACCGAGCATGGTTTGAAAATTTCATTCCAAGGACCACTTTTTTGGCTTTTGTTTAATCTAGAGTAATCTATTTAGTGCATGTACTTTGTCGTAACTACAGGTTATGCTGCTGACTGGTGGTCTGTAGGGATAATCTTGTTTGAACTCACAACTGGAATTCCACCATTTGCAGCTTGTCTTCCCGAGGTCTTATGAGAATGCTTCATGTTTCTCCTTTTTATTTATTATTTTGTGGTAATGGGGTTTTCTTTGACAAGCTGGCAGGACAATCTGGATTTTTAAAGAAGAGCATACTTTCAACGTCTCATAAATAAATGACGTACACTATTTTAAAATTTTCTTTAATATAAATTAACATTCAGTTTTTTTGTGCCTCGTGCATTTATATTTGGATATTGAAAATTCACATTATATACCATACTCAAATTTTATTTTATAGAATTTCTATAATACATGCTGTCCTATTCTAGTTGTTATTAGAGAGAAAATGCAGTACATCTCACAGATTTTTATTTGCAATTGATTTTATCTTGTTATGTAGAATGTGGAAGTTAAGTTTATTTCCAGGCTTTTGCTCTATATGTGGACAATTAAGGAAACAATTTACAGAAGGATACAATTGATATATCATCATGAATTATTTAAGGGTTTGCAATACACACCTCTTTCACGAGATCATTATATAGATGTTTTCTAATGCCTGACTGATAGATCTTTATTGACCATCGGAAAAAGGCATGAATTGATCTGGAGGGGAGGTCCCAGTGTCCTACAATAGTTCCATACTGGAGGGTATGGACTCCTTAGCCATCTGAAAAGCCTCAAGGCTATCCAAGCCACTTGGCTCTGACATTCAAGGAGTTGAGATTCCTGTAACGTTTGTAGCTGTCCAACATTAAGCATGAAAGCAAGCACTACAAGTGTGCTTGACAAAAAAATCCAAGGGAAATATGAAGGCTAGAACTGTTACGTCTTGGGATGCTGCCTAAATGGGTTTAATCTATTTCTTTGAATGAAAAGGGATGAGAGCCCAAGATGGGACTCACCGTGAAATTTATTAATAAGCGTAAAAATCTACATCACCGTACACATGACTAAACCATAAGGATGGTCTCGCAATGTTCCAAAACATTTTCAAAGTGGAAACACTGACTGTGGAAGCTGAGTTCATTTCTTGGACACCAAATTGCCCAAAGGTGCAACAAAGGAGCCTTGCTATCATATTAGTTGTCGCAAAAATCCCTAATGGATATCTAGAAAGTGCTGAGATCTTCAGTCCTTAGCCAAGGAATGCCGATTCTGTCCCCACACTTTTGCTGAAGATTCACATTTGAAGACTAAGTGGTTTATGTCCTGAACATCAACACCATATCTCAAGCAAATTGTATCTCCCGTATGAAGAAGCCTATCCCTTCGTTCCTTCGTAATATCTTACCATGTCTCACGAGCCAAAGGAAGAACCTAATGAGTTGCGGGATCCTAAGTCTCCATATCATCAATCAATCTCGCTTCAGATCCTCATCCATATTAGTCACTGTGAGTGAAAAGGCAATATATGCCTTCTTCATAGAGAAAGGCCCGCTCATCGATCATGATCCCTATCCGAAGAGGGGGCGTTGACATCCCCCAGATTGTCTAACAATTTGGCAAACTCATTCAATCTCTGCACTGAAAACTCCTTCCGAGAATGTAGGTGCCGAAGAACCATTCAACCAAGCTTGTGTCACCAGAGTGTCTCAGTCACTTGCAAGAGAAAACAACCTTGGGTACCTCGCTCGCAGGGATGGCCCCAAGCCCAACCACTCGTCCAACAAAAAATGAAACAATTTGCCATTTCCAATCATCAGCATTAGGAGGTTTTGCATGTCTAAAAGCACCTTGCAGAGTCCCTACCATAATGAGGATGGATATCACACATAATGAGTTGATAAGGAGCCATCTATGTGGTATATGCAACATAGAAGGCGTCCCACTAAGTCATCCTTCGAGCCCCATATCCTAATTACCCATTTAGTCATCACCGCCTTATTCATTATTTCAATATCAAGTTCGCCAAGACCCCCTCCTTTTTTGGCATAGTAATCATGGTCTAGTCGATAAGATGTAGCTGTCCTCTTTCCTGCCCAGCACCACTCCAGAAGAACCATCTCATAATGGAAAGCAATCTAGTAGAGCATAAGATATGGGTATATCTATCAATACATGCTTAAGGAGCACCGATCTCCCACCACTTGATAAGCTCACGACCTTCCAACCCGCCAATTTTATCTCCAATTGATTAAGAAGCGGTTGCTAATCAGTTGTTATTAGCCTTCCCTCAACCAAGGGAAACCTCACTAGGTAATTGGTAATGAAGTGAATCAGTGACTAAGTAATGTAACACATCAATACTCATGCACTTTGTCAGCAGAAAAATTGAAAGGAATAAAGTATACTTTCTCCTGGTTGATCCTGAGGCCCGAAATGTCACCAAAAATATCCATGATATGAGAGGCTTTCTTTACATGTTACATGCCACCCTCAACCAAAATGATCGTGTCACTAACATATTGTAAAATGGGGTTAGAGACCTCGCTACTGAAACCAGGATGGAAATAATTCTCTAAAGCTAATCTCATCATTGCTGCCAGAGCATCACTGACAATCACAAATAGCAGGGGTGCAACTGCCCCCTTCCGTGTCACCATTCACTAAGACCATATGGGAGGCTGTAGTGGTACACTTCTTCATCCAGGAGATCCATAGCGTGGGAAAACCTCTCCGCTGTAGTGAGGTCTACAAAAATCTCCAGTTAATGCAGTCGTTAGCCTTGGAAAAATCGACCAATCCATACCACCCCCTTCCTACTATTCTGCTTCTAGTCCAACACGACCTCGGAAGTCGTGACAAGCCAATCCCCTATAAACCTGCCTGGAATGAATGCATTTTACTCAGGAGAGATAATATCCCCCAAAACACCACAGAGACGATTGACGAGGACTTTGGCAGTAATAAGATAAACCGCATTGGACAAGGCTATCGGTATGAGTCCTCAACGCATACTACCGATTGCTTCTTAGGCAACAAGATGAGTATCGCATTATTGATAAGTTCAAAGCCTAAGTTTCCCTCCCTAGAGTTAGAAAGGACTACCATAATGTCTTCTTTGACCATTTCCCAGAACTTCTTGTAGAAAAAAACTGGAAATCTATCCGGTTCAGGAGAGCCATATGCATTCAGCTGGAATACAACTTTTTTTACCTCTTATTCCTCAAACTCGGTCATCAATTGTGTAATGTGATCCCAAGATAGGGGTGCAACACCCTTACCCCGCCAACCCCACCCCGTGCAGGTAGAAATTCTACTTGAAGTACAAAAATGATTCCTCAATGCCATGCCCACCTCTCTATACCTCTGAGCAACATTAACATCCACCTATAGCGAGAGAATAAAGTTCGTGTTTTTCTACCATTAAACATGGAATGGAGGAATCGAGTGTGAACCCCTTAGGATCCGGGTACCCGTTTACACTACTTTCGTGGCATTTTATTCATATGAGATCGCACAAGTCGTAGAAAAACAGGGAAATTTTTTGCTCGGCTAATTTTCCACATGACATTCACATCCACATACATAACCACAAGTTAATAGAGACAATTGACACCAAAATCTCATTTCATTAATTTCCATATAATTTTACAGCATGTACAATGTCTGCTAGTATATACAATATCCCCCAAAAAATCTGACTGAACAGAAGAGAAGCATTTTACATTATCAACGGATCAAAAACTGAACAAAATAAACCATACCGTCTGGTGTATACCCTGTCTCCTGGAAGCATGAACCTGCTACTGCGCTAAAGGCTCCTTGCCTGCCATGCGTGCAAGGAAAAAGAGGAGTCACAATTGTGAATACAACTCCGCAGTTTTAAATATTTAACAAGTTATTTATAATGTGCAAAAGAGAGCAAGTAGAAAGGTGGAACTCACATAATTTACATCTACATGCGTAAGTAAAAAGGTTTCAAGTTGTTTGTAAGCATCCCTCGTGATTGCTTATTAACCCAGCATTTCCCATATAAGACCTATTTATTTTGTAGTTGAATATTCATGAATGTATGAGTGTAATTATATATCATTTTTTTCAGAGATCATGTTTGTGAGTGCTGATGGAAAAGTTTGATATTGGAAAGATTTCTTGATTTATTTAGATTCTTAAGTTTAGTGAATAGTCATTTCCCATCAACACAACTTTTGATCGTAATTTCTCCAATTCTTAACTTCAATTGTTTCAGATATAACTCTAGATGATGTAGATATAGATATGGATGATCTAGATGTAGAATCGCCAAGTCTGTTGGCGAAGTAAACTCAAGCGGTGAGGAAGCCTACAAATGGCTCTTCCGTCTCGCCCTCTAATTGGAAGTGCGGTCCAATAGAGGGATAGGTCTACTCCAAAACTACGCCACCAAGACGGGTGAGAGAGACTTCCCGGAAAAGTCGCTCTAGAAAACGTCCCGACTAGTACGGGCAACCGACCTCGTACGTAAAACTGAAAAACCGAGGATCCCCCGCCTGGGTATCCTAAAACAAAGGGTCAGCGGAGCTGGTCTAAAGTCGGGATCCCAAGAGGCGTAAAAACACTGCGAGCTCGCGTAAAAACCGAAAAAGGACTGGGATCCTAGACCCGCGCACTTGGCGGCTGCTGCCCTAACTGGGCTTCCTATCTCCTGCCCAGTTGAGGGTCACCGCGCCCTCACACGGTCAGGCATAAAGGTCACCATGACCGGTACATTTATTTACCAATCATTATCAGAAATCATTTATTCACCATCATCTTGATGTACTTGACTACATAATTCCTTCTCATTGTTTTACGGTGTCCTTTTAGATCTAGGTCTAACTTCTCCATAGTGATGTATAATTACTAAGGGATTGATTTGTTCATTTTATAACCTTTGTATGCAAGAATAATTCACACAATTCCAGGTCATGATTCCTATTTTCTGTTTGTGTTTCTTTTTGTCTTGATTGAATTCAATTCTGAGTGTTCTCTGATATATATATTATAAAGAGATGACTTTATATAATTTACACAAATATGGTGATCACGCTTACATTGTTTTGGGTTGATCTTATTTTTATTCTCTTTTCAATGTTTATTAGAGAACGTCTAGCTGGTGACTACCAACGATCTGGAATTAATTATTCCTTATTTTCCAGGACATAAAAAATATAAACTTGATGAGCCAACATCTTTTCATTATCCCAACTAGTCTAACTGTTGCAAACTTGACATGTTAAATGATGCTAAGGAGTAACTCGACACCAGAAGGGCAATGGATATTGTTGGGATATGATTGATATTTCATTGATCTTTAAAGGAACGTAGTTATATAATATACTCAAATGATAATTTTATACACTTTTCCACTTACCAAATTAAAGCAATTCCTACGATTTGCAAAAATCTCAAACAGATCTGAGTATAGTTTTCCATAATTGTGATTCCCTACTGGCCTTTATAACTGATGAAGGACACCAATATTTGCACTCAGATTTGAAAAGAAAGAAAACAAAGTATGAATATATTAATATTATAAGCTTCAATGTGTGAATCTAAATTTTTTTTCTACAGTTTGAGTGACCTTATAGAAAAATTTGTTTTCTTGAAGGGATGAACTGAATCCCCCTTTTTTTTAAAACATTAGTAGTATTTATAATAATTTATGTTAATTGGCTTAGAAGATTGTATTTACAACCGAAATGTTTCCAGGATCTTTTCATCCTGGGATTTTACACTGTGATCTCAAAGATCTTAGTTTAATTACACCGCTTGTAAAACCTTGGTATTACCCGACCCTTATAATCATACTATATTTATCAAATACGTTCTAAGGGTTGTGGTGTAATTTAAAAGGTTAAGAAGATTGTAGATGTTATGATACAATTGGATGAAATTTTTAAGGTAGAAAAATTTTGTTTCTAAAATCACATTCATATGTAAAAAAAATAATAATTTATGGAGCAGAATAACATAATACCATATCACACATTTTAATAAGGTTGAATGGGGCATGTATGGCAATAAAAAAGGATAGGATTGTACTTATGCTCAAGTCTAAGGTGCATGCATAGCATCAAGGAGGAGGGTAGAGATGTACTTAATTGGATCAAATTTTGGAGAAGAAATTTGGCATGCAACAGTGTGAGATAAAGCAGCAGTTGCACCTGAAGTTGGGAGCAACAAAAGAAAGATTTAACTTGAACATTGAAGTCCTCAAATTCTGGGGAGCATTCTTACATGTAGCAGCACATTAGTACCTCCAATTGTTGGGCTGTAGCAGCTTAATTGGCTGCTAGGAAGCACCACAGCTGTGGCAAGGATCAACATCAACAATTGTGCAGCAAGGAGATAGAACTGGGCTGCAGCAGCTGTTCCAGATCTGATGGACATCAGCTCTGGCTGGAAGAGGAGGAGCTTTCTCGTGGAAATTTGGAGAGAAAAGTAGGGATTTTGAGGGGGGAAATACCAAGGGTATGGGTGGTATATATATAAGGGTAGAGGGTCTTAATTTTTGGCCAAAATGGAGAGACATAAGGCCAAGTGTAAGACTATAGAAAACTAATGGAACAAAAGTCCAGTGGCTGTTCGTGAGCTGTGTACGGCAGCTAGAAAAAATATTTTTTAATATATATTTTTTAAATATACCAAAATGCTTCGTACTCGCGCCTTGATTATCTGATTTCGACGCGCAATATCTCGTTTTGACCGTCACGGAACGACGATCAATATGAGTATAATATTGATATACTTTTGATCAGGTTTTGAATACCCGAAATTTTCGGATATGGTTTTTGTTTAAGATTAAATTTTTGTGATTTAAAAAATATCAAACGACCTCCGATTGACGAACGGTCGATTCCGTTGGTCTTGTTTCGTCGAATCCGATCTAATGATGGTCTCGGTTCGTTTTGTGGTTTCCGAATTTGCGTCGCGGCTTTTTCGCGGCACGTATTACGAAGCGACCGATTTTTGGTCGATTTCGCCCGAACGACTTTTGATACACAATAAATTGATCGTTTTAGGTTGTCTAATGTCGCCATATTACTTTATCTGGTTAGTCGGACTCAAATCGGGTTGAGTTCGGGTTTGATTGGAAATCGGATGTTACAAATATAAAAATCTCAAAGGGAGTCTCGTCCTCGAGACTCGAGTTAAGGTCATGAATTGTCTTGAATTTCTTATGGTCATAAAAACCTCAAAGGGATAACAAGCCATATATTTTAACGTATATCTAAAAGCCTGTTTTGATTATTACCTCAGAAAAGCTGCGGGTATCGTGCCCACATGTCCTCTTCGGTCTCCCACATCGCTTATTTGACACAGTGTCGGTGCCACAAAACCTTGACCAATGAAATCTCTTTGCTGCGAAGCTTCTTCACAGCACGGTCAAGTATCTGGACTGGCTTCTCCTCATAAGTCAGATCTGGCTCCACGTCTAGATTCTCATAACTGATGATGGGCCGAGGGTCGTGCACATATTTTCTCAAATTGGATAATGAAAGACGTCGTGGATGCCTGAAAGATGTGGAGGAAGGGCTACCCGGTAGGCCACCTTTCCCACTCTAGCCAGAATCTCAAAAGGTCCAACATATCGCGACGCCAACTTGCCACGAACACCGAATCTCTGTACTCCTTTCATGGGAGACACTCGTAAAAATACCCAATCTCCGACCTGTATTTGCAGGAGTTTTATTAGTATTTGAGATTAAGTTGAACAAATATATATGTCATAATTGAATGGATGAAGAGGAAAGAATTGGATTACCTGGAACTCCAAGTCTCTTCTCCGACGGTCTGCATAACTCTTCTGGCGGCTCTGTGCCGTCAGAAGCCTCTGTCTCACAAGATCAACAGCTCTCGCGGTCTCCTCTAAGAGGTCTACGGAGTATAAAGCATGATCACCTACCTCACGCCAACTGAGAGGTGTGAGGCAACTCCGTCCATATAGGGCTTCAAATGGTGCCATGCCAATACTGGAGTGATAGCTGTTGTTGTACGTGAATTCCACCAAAGGCAAATGGTCCTTCCGGGACTCTTTCCACCCAAAGTGCATGCGCGAAGTAGATCCTTAAGCGTCTGAATGGTGCGCTCACTCTGCCCGTCTGTCTGCGGATGGTATGCAGAACTCATCTTCAGTTCTGTCTGTAGTGCTGACATGAACTGATGCCAATAATGAGATGTAAATCTCGAATCCCTGTCAGACACCACCTCTCGTGGTATACCATGCAGTCTGATAATGTTCTGCAAATATAGTTTGGCCAATCTGGATGGAGTGTAAGTCGTGTTGACAGGGATAAAATGGGTTGACTTGGTCAACCCATCAACAACCCAAATGGAATCATGGCCACCCGGTGTCTTCGGCAGACCTGTGACAAAATCCATATAAATGCTCTCCCACTTCCACTCGGGAATGGGGAAAGACTGCAGTAATCCCCGGTGGTCTCCTGTGCTCGGCCTTGACCATCTGACAGGTCATGCATCTGCTAACATGTTGCGCCACATCGCGCTTCATTCCATCCCACCAGAAATGTTGACGCAGATCACGGTACATCTTCGTGCTACCTGGATGGATAGATAATCGTGAACTGTGTGCCTCATCCAGAATGTCTCTACGAAGCTGCTCATCATTGGGTACAACGACCCGTCCTGCCTTCCATAAAATAGACTCCATCACAACAAAATCATCAAATTCGTCCTTGATGGTGCGCATGTATCTATCTCGGATGCAAGGATCTGTCTTTTGGCCCTCTACAATACGATCCCAAAGGCTGCTGTATCGAGGAGGCACGGCGGTAGAAATGGATGCGCTCTCCTGAGGATGCCAATCGCTCAAAGCTGCAAGCGTATCCCACGTGTATAGCCAGTTTGCCGTACCCTATGCATGCGCTCTCCTGCTAAGTGCATCAGCCACCACGTTTCCCTTACCGGGATGGTAAGAGATCGTGCAATCATAATCCTTCAGCAGTTCGAGCCATCTGCGCTGCCTCATATTCAGCTCCTTCTGATCAAAGATGTACTTTAAACTCTTGTGATCCGTGAAAATCTCGAAGTTCACCCCATATAGATAGTGGCGCCAGATCTTCAAGGCGAAGACAACTGCCGCCAACTCCAAGTCATGTGTGGGGCAATTCCCCTCATGCGGCCTAAACTGTCGTGATGCATAAGCAATCACATGTCCTCTCTGCATCAACACTGCTCCCAGACCTTCTCCAGATGCATCTGTGTATACCGCATAGTCCTGAGTGCCTGAAGGAAAAGCAAGAATGGGCGCTGTAGTCAATCTCTCCTTCAGTGTTTGGAAGGCCTGCTCACATGAATCGTCCCGAATAAATGGGACTCCCTTCTGCGTCAGTCGTGTCAGAGGGCGAACAATGCGTGAATATCCGCTGACAAAGCATCTGTAATAGCCCGCTAATCCGAGGAAGCTCCGAATCTGAGTAACTGTCTTGGGATGCTCCCAAGACATGACTGTCGAAATCTTCGCAGGATCAATCGCGATACCTGCTTCAGAAATAACATGCCCTAGAAATGAGACCTGGGATAACCAGAACTCACACTTGCTCAACTTGGCACATAGCTTGTGCTCTCGCAATGTGTCCAAAACAATCCGTAGATCATTCACATGATACCATTTATTCCGTGAATAGATGAGCACATCATCGATGAACACCACTACAAACTTGTCCAAGTATGGACGGAAGATCCGGTTCATCATATCCATGAAAGCTGCAGGTGCATTGGTGAGCCCAAACGGCATCACCACAAACTCGTAGTGTCCATAGTGCGTCCTGAAAGCAGTCTTCGAAATATCATACTCTCGAATCCTCAGCTGATGGTAGCCTGAGCGAAGATCGATCTTCGAGAAAATCGAAGATCTCTGGAGCCGGTCGAACAAATCATCGATGCGCGACAAAGGATAACGGTTTTTCACCGTTCTCTTGTTCAACTGCCTGTAATCGATGCACAGTCTCATGGATCCATCCTTCTTCTTGACAAACAGAACCGGAGCACCCCAAGGTGAAGTGCTCGGCCTCACGAATCCCAAGTTAAGTAACTCCTGCAACTGCACCTTCAGCTCCCTCAACTCAGCTGGTGCCATGCGATATGGTGCCATAGAGATTGACTGTGTATCTGGTATCAATGTTATTTAGAACTCGATCTCTCTCTCAGGAGGTAATCCTGGTAGCTCATCAGGAAATACATCTGGATATTCTGATACTACTCGGATGTCCTGTGTCATCGGCTCCTGATCAGATACCTCCCGAACAAATGCAAGGTATAAATCACAACCCTGATCAACAAGTCGCTGGGCTCGCAACACTGAAATGTACTCCATGGTAGAGTCGTGTACAGTGCCCTCAAAAGTAAACTCGGGTAGATCTGGAATCCTGAAGACAACCGTCTTCCTAAAGCAATCAACAAGTGCATGATGAGCGGATAACCAATCCATGCCCAAAATCAAGTCGAACTCATCAAGCTGCAGAAGTAGACAATGTGCGATCATCTCGTGACCGCCAATAAGTATGGGCAAGTGCCTGACTATCAGTGAAATAATGAACAACTGGCCACCTGACCCTCGGATGTGATATGGAGAAGAGAGTCTCTGCGACTCTACCTAAAGAAGCAAGTAGCCTCGAAGAAAGAAAAGAGTGTGTTGCACCAGAATCAAATAAAACATGGAAAGGTCGGCCCAAGACTGAGACCATACCTTTCACCACAGTAGCTGTTGAACGTGCCTGCTCCTCAGTAACTGCATGTAACTGCCCCTGCCTGACTGGTGCGGCACTGGAACCTGCCACACTCTGCGTCTGTCTCTGCTGCGGTCGCCTGGAGTTGGAGTTCCTGACACGGAAACTCCCTGAGCGCTGTGCCTGAGGCTGTGATTGTGAAGACTACGTCTGAGGCTCACCAGAAGCCTGTAGGCATTGTGATCGATAATGACCCTACTCGTGACATCGATAGCATCGAACTGGTCGAGTAGATGGAGTGGCTGTGTCTGTGCTCCAGGCTGGTCCTGCAGGTGGTCTGTTTGCTCGTTGCGACCCAGATGGTCGAGCGGAATCTGTGCCACGTCCGGCAAGTGCTCCTCCTACAGTAGTCGATGGAGAAGAGCGAGCACTGCCTATGAAGGACGAACTTGTAGGTCGAAACCGTCTGTCTGACCTCTGCTGCTGAAATGGTCGACGTATCGATCCAAAAAATCGCCGCGGTCTAGGCGCTGCTCCAGACGAGCTCCCAAAACGTCTCCCTCTAATGTCCTCGAACTTCTCCGCAGCATCGGTAGCCTCGGAGATGGAAGTGATGTGTAGCCCTACCAGCTTCTCCTGTACTTCCACTCGCATGCCGCTGATGAACTTTTCCAGATTCTCCTCTAAAAATGCGCCAGCTGCTCGTGTATGTCGTGACAGCTCTGTGTATCAGATAAAATAATCTCTAGCTGTCATCTGTCCCTGACGAAGCTATGCAAATAGTCGGCGCTGGGACTCCTTCCACTTCACAGAAAAGAAGTGGGCTCTGAACTTCGTCTCAAAATCATCCCATGCAGGCTCTCGGCCTAACTCAGAAAACTATAGCATCCCACCAGCTCTCGGCAAAGTCCGTCAATGAATACTCCATGAAAGATAGCCACGTGTCTCGTGGCGCGCGAATCATCCTGAGCACCTTCATCACTCTCTTCAGCCACTGCTCAGCAACATCTGGTGAACCTATGCCCTCGAACAAGGGTATGTTGGCCCGCTGGTAGGACGTGAAAATGGACTGATGCCTGTGAATATCTGAGTACTCGTGGGAACCCTCGTCTACAAAGTCAACAGGGTCCTGCTCCCTGTCCAAGTCCGCATCATCTGCTCCATGCTCAGGTACCTCCTCAAGTGGGTCATCAGGATGAGGCTGCTCTACCTCAACAGACCGGTGCTGATCCTGCCGTGTGCCATCCTGTGATGGATAGTACGTGAAATCTGACAGATCCTCAAACCTCATCTCTATATCTGTTTGTCTGTCGGCAATCTCAGTCTGCTGTGCCAATATCTGCTCCTGTTGACCTCGCCTGGCAGCCTGCTGCTGCTGGAGGTCGGTGAGGGCAGTCAGTATGCGTGCCAACTGGTCAGCCGTCTCCTGACTGGGTCGAGATGCCATGGCTCTGCATGAGAACCATATACCATAATTAGTCATAAGAATGCCATAGGCAGATTACTTATCATAAATGCTTTTCTCTTCTTGGATATAATATGAAAATTATGAAATTGGTGACAACTGTGGTGATTGAATCTGACTGTCATAATTTCCTTCTCGGATTCACGACAAGTCAGAAGACTGCCGCTATCCGAGAACTTAATGCGATCGGAATTGAAATACTGCGAATGTGCGTATCGGGGTACTACTGCTCTGATACCAAAAATGTGAACCCCTTAGGATCCGGGTACCCGTTTACACTACTTTCGCGATATTTTATTCACATGAGATCGCACAAGTTGTAGAAAAACAGGGAATTTTTTCCAGCGGCTAATTTTCGACATGACATTCACATCCACATACATAACCACAAGTTAATAGAGACAATTGGCACCAAAATCTCATTTCATTAATTTTCATATAATTTTACAACATGTACAGTGTCTGCTAGTACATACAATAACCCAAAAAATCTGACTGAACAGAAGAGAAGCATTTTACATTATCAACGGATCAAAACTGAACAAAATAAACCATACCGTCTGGTGTATACCCTGTCTCCTGGATGTATGAACCTGCTACTGCGCTAAATGCTCCTTGCCTGCCACGCGTGCAAGAAGAGGAGTCACAATTATGAATACAACTCCGCAGTTTTAAATATTTAACGAGTTATTATAATGTGCAAAAGAGAGCAAGTAGAAAGGTGGAATAAGCACATTTACATCTACTTGCGTAAGTAAAAAGGTTTCAAGTCGTTTGTAAGCATCCCTCGTGATTGCCTATTAACCCAGCATTTCCCATATAAGACCTATTTATTTTGTAGTTAAATATTCATGAATGTATGAGTGTAATTATATATCATTTTCTTCAGAGATCATGTTTGTGAGTGCTGATGGAAAAGTTTGATATTGAAAAGATTTCTTGATTTATTTAGATTCTTAAGTTTAGTGAATAATCATTTCCCATCAACACAACTTTTAATCATAACTTCTCCAATTCTTAACTTCAGTTGTTTCAGATATAACTCTAGATGATGTAGATATAGATATGGATGATCTAGGATGTAGAATCGCCAAGTCTGTTGGCGAAGTAAACTCAAGCGGTGAGGAAGCCTACAAATGTCTCTCGTCTCGCCCTCTAATTGGAAGTGCGGTCCAATAGAGGGATATGTCTACTCCAAAACTGCGCCACTAAGACGGGTGAGAGAGACTTCCCGGAAAAGTCGCTCTAGAAACGGCCCGACTAGTACGGGCAACCGAGCTCATACGTAAAACTGAAAAACGAGGATCCCCCGCCTGGGCATCCTAAAACAAAGGGTCAGCGAGCTGGTCTAAAGTCGGGATCCCAACGAGGTGTAGAAACACTGCGAGCTCGCGTAAAAACCCGAAAAAGACTGAGATCCTAGACCCGCGCACTTGGCGGCCGCTGCCCTAACTGGACTTCCTATCTCCCGCCCAGTTGAGGGTCACTGCACCCTCACACGGTCAGACGTAAAGGTCACCATGACCGATACATTTAGTTACCAATCATTATCAGAAATCATTAATTCACCATCATCATGATGTACTTGACTACATAATCCCTTCTCATTGTTTTACGGTGTCCTTTTAGATCTAGGGTCTAACTTCTCCATAGTGATGTATAATTACTAAGGGATTGATTTGTTCATTTTATAACCTTTGTATGTAAGAATAATTTACACAATTCCAGGCCATGATTCCTATTGTCTGTTTTTGTTTCTTTTTGTCTTGATTGAATTCAATTCTGAGTGTTCTCTGATAGATATATTATAAAGAGATGACTTTATGTAATTACACAAATATGGTGATCACGCTTACTTTGTTTGGGTTGATCTTATTTTTATTCCCTTTTCAATGTTTATTAGAGAACGTCAAGCTGGTGACTACCAACGATCTGGAATTAATTATTCCTTATTTTCCAGGACATAAAAAATATAAGCTTGATGAGCCAACATCTTTTCATTATCCCAACTAGTCTAACTGTTGCAAACTTGACATGTTAAATGATGCTAAGGAGTAACTCGACTCCAGAAGGGCAATGGATATTGTTGGGATATGATTGATATTTCACTGATCTTTAAAGGAACGTAGTTATATAATATAATCAAATGATAATTTTATATACTTTTCCACTTACCAAATTAAAGCAATTCATACGATTTGCAAAAACCTCAAATAGATATGAGTATAGTTTTCCATAATTGTGATTTCCTACTGGCCTTTATACTGATGAAGGACACCGATATTTGCACTCAGATTTGAAAAGAAAGAAAACAAAGTATGTATATATTAAAATTATAAACTTCAATGTGTGAATCTAATTTTTTTTCTACAGTTTGAGTGACCTTATAGAAAAATATGTTTTCTTGAAGGATGAACTGAATCCCCTTTTTTTTTAAAAACATTAGTAGTATTTATAATAATTTATGTTAATTGGCTTAGAAGATTGTATTTACAACCGAAATGTTTCGAGGATCTTTTCATCCTAGGATTTACACTGTGATCTCAAAGATCTTAGTTTACACCGCTTGTAAAACCTTGGTATTACCCGACCCTTATAATCATACTATATTTATCAAATACGTTCTAAGGTTGTGGTGTAATTTAAAAGGTTAAGAAGATTGTAGATGTTATGATACAATTGGATGAAATTTTTAAGGTAGAAAAATTTTGTTTCTAAAATCACATTCAGATGTAAAAAATAATAATAATTCATGGAGCATAATAACATAATACCATATCACACATTTTAATAAGGTTGAATGGGGCATGTATGGCAACAAAGAAGGATAGGATTGTAGGTGCATGCATGGCAGCAAGGAGGAGGGTAGAGATGTACCTAATTGGATCACATTTTGGAGAAGAAATTTGGCATGCAACAGTGTGAGATAAAGCAGCAGTTGCACCTGAAGTTGGGAGCAACAAAAGAAAGATTTTAACTTGAACATTGAGGTCCTCAAATTCTGGGGAGCATTCTTACATGTAGCAGCACATTAGTACCTCCAATTGTTGGGCTGTAGCAGCTTAATTGGCTGCTAGGAAGCACCACAACTGTGGCAATGATCAACTTCAACAATTGTGCAGCAAGGAGAAAGAACTGGGCTGCAGCAGCTGTTCCAGATCTGATGGACAGCAGCTCTGGCTGGAAGAGGAGGAGGCTTCTCGTGGAAATTTGGAGAGAAAAGTAGGGATTTTGAGGGGGGAAATACCAAGGGTATGGGTGGTATATATATAAGGGTAGAGGGTCTTAATTTTTGGCCAAATGGAGAGACATAAGGCCAAGTGTAAGACTTTAGAAAACTAATGGAACAAAAGTCCAGTGGCTGTTCGTGAGCTGTGTACGGCAGCTAGAAAAAATGTTATATATATATATATTTTAATATACCAAAATGCTTCGTACTCGCGCCTTGATTCTTTGATTTCGACGCGCAATATATCGTTTTGACCGTCACGGAACGACGATCAATATGAGTATAATATTGATATACTTTTGATCGGGTTTGAATATCCGAAATTTTCGGATACGGTTTTTGTTTAAGATTAAATTGTTGTGATTTAAAAAATATCAAACGACCTCCGATTGACGAACGGTCGATTCTGTTGGTCTTGTTTTGTCGAATCGGATCTATCTCGATTCGTTTGCGGTTTCTGAATTTCTGCGTCGCGGCTTTTTCGCTGGCACGCATTAGCGAAGCGAGTCAAATTCCTAAGTAGTACCTGGGAATTACTTAAATGCCCATGTCCTACAAAATGTTTTTTTTACTCAAAAAATATAGAGGGTGTCGCATGTTGAACATGCGACACATCTAAAGTTTTTTTTTTACCCAAGAACTACATGTATAGCGCATCTTGAATATGCGTTATACATAACGCATATTGGATATGCGATATTGCGGCTAAATAAGCCCCGCGCCTATCGGCCTTGGCATTTCAGGGAATTTGTCACATGTCGCATGTTTGACATGCGGCATATGAGAAAAAGCCTGGAAAATGACTGGCCGCGGTCCTGGTCTCTTCCAGGGAATTTCCCAAATGTCGCATGTCCAACATGCGACATATGAGAAATTCCCTGGAAAATGAGTGGCCACGGTCCTTGTCTCTTTCCAGGGAAATTCCCATCATTGTCGCATGTCCAACAGGCGACATATTAGATATTCCCTGGAAAATGAGTGGCCACGGTCCTGATCATGGCCAGGTCTGGGACATACGAACTTTTGAAGTTGTGGGTTTGAGCATTAGTCATCTTGCAACATGTCCGACGGGTGACATGCGACATGTCATAAAAACCCATGAAAAAGCATGAGCAATTTCATGTCTTTAATATAAGTAGACATCGCATTCACGCATTCAAAGACGTATAGACAACGTTGAATGAAGTATGACACACAATTATAGAAAGTCTTCTCGATTAACGCATATATTGGCAGGCAACGTGCATCTTTAAGAACAGCATTGTAGCTTTCGCTAATATTTGTGGTCATCTGACCAAACCTATAACCACCGTCGTAAGCCAATGTCCATTGCTCACGGACGACAATCATGAGTAGAAAACCACCTACCTGCTGCATTATTTCACTCTTGTAATTTTCTCATGAAGTAAGCGAACTTCCTAGTTGTCGTTTGTAATGCAACTGCTTGGACCAACGCTTTCATGGAGCCATTTTAAAGACACTATTGAAGTTGCTCGCGACGTGCCTTGTACAGAACCGCCAATATGCAAAGGGTTCTAATAAGTCCACGTCAGCATCTTTCATAGCGGCTTTTATTCCAGCGTTCCGATCAGAGATGATACATATTGGTCCTGCTCGCATGCCAATTACCCTGATGCGCACCAACGATAGAAACCACTTCCATGAAGGAGCAGATTCCTCGTCAACAATTCCGAATGCAAGGGGAACAATATGTTTATCCCCGTCAATCCCGCAAGCAATGAGCAACTTTTGTTTGTACTTCCCATACAGGTGTGTCCCATCAATACTTATGAGAGGGCGACAATATTTGAATGCCTCAATTGAAGGCCCAAATGCCCAAAAGCACCGTTCAAATCTGCAGCAAAGCGGTTTCCGAGGATCAGGATGGTCGCTGTATGCAATATCAATTTCAGTCCAAGGAATAGCATCCTTCATTGCATGCAATAGATAAGGCATTTCAGCGTATGACTTCTTCCAGTCACCAAATACAATTCCGATGGCCTTCCTCCGAGCATCCCAGGCCCTTTTCTTTGTAACCCAGTAGTTGTACATCTCGTGGATGTGAGCTCTACAACTTATACACGAACATTAGGGTCATCCCTAACAAGAGTTAGCAATGATCTGGACATGAATTTGTAATCCAATTAAGGGTGATCCTGATTAACTGTTGGGTTTATACAAGTGTGTGCCTCAACAACCTTGGAGATCACCCACAGTCCATCAAACTTTCTGAAATGTCCTCGTAAATACCAAACACAGCCAGTCGATCTCTGCGTACAAAAAACCGACCATATGAAGCTGGTGGATTCCTTGACAATGAAGTCAAAATGTGACAAAATGTGGAACTTCTTCACAGCGTAAACCAAATCCTCCCTACATTTGAACGTCCTACCCTTGCGAATTTCGTCAGCGACACCATCAACTCTAGACTTCCGCCGAATGTCGTCTTCATATGTTGAACGGGCATTTGATCCTCTAACCCCAAAAAAGGGTATACGGGGTATAATAATACTCGTGCCTTGTTCATCAGCTGGGATCTCCTCGTCCATCAGATCATCTTCGACATCTTCGCTACCTTCTTCCAGATCATCATCGGACCCCCAAGGGATGAAATCATCCAAACAATGGTTAACCTCTCGCCGCAACGGCTCACTCATGCTCGAATCCTGATCCGTGTATGGCTGCGTTACAGGCGCATCAGTTTCAAAGTAGGATTCCATGGTTGGGACATTTCTAGGTTGTGTGCTACGGACAACTGCTGGTTGTGTGCTCGAGACTACAGACGGTCCCCTGTTAGCCACATCAGTGGGGACTTCGCTCACAGATGCATCTTCAACATAAATGTCGGTAGGCATTGATTTTCCAATGGTCCGAGCATACACAAGAACTGTCTGCACATCATCATCATCGACAATAGATGAAAATGATGGTTCCTCCCCTGGGCCTCGAGGGATGCGATGTAATAATCAGATTTTTTGACTATCGGCATCCAGGTTGAACTTATGGTAAATCAAGTTCAACATCTCCTCGAACATCATATTAGGCATTAGCACAAACCCCCTTATGTGGGTCGACGATCCGCACATGAGTGTACCGCTCAAATGACACATACACTATAACTGCTCCATTCTAACCTAATACGTGACACAACGTACAAGCAAACGTCATACATTCAAGAAATGAAAATATTATACATATTATACAAAAATAAGTCAAGAAAAAATTTTACCAAGTCCAAATCTTCACAACAACCGGTTTGCCCTAGTGGGATGCGGGGGCGGCTACGACGGTGGCAATCAATGAAACCACGGAAAAGGAGTGTTCCGCGGGGCAAGGAGTGACCAAAATGAACGTTTTCTAGAGAGGAGAAGATCAATAATCGCGGGTGGGGCTCTGGGCGTCGAAGGCGGCAGCGGTGGTGGAGGACTGGAAGAGCGTGGAATGCCAAGGCTGATAGGCGCGGGGCTTATTTAGCCGCAATATCGCATATCCAATATGCATTATGTATAACGCATATTCAAGATGCGCTATACATGTAGTTCTTGGGTAAAAAAAACTTTAGATGTGTCGCATGTTCAACATGCGACACCTCTATATTTTTTGAGTAAAAAAATTTTCGGTAGGACCTGGGTATTTAAGTAGTTCCCAGGTACTACTTAGGAATTTGACTCTTACGAAGCGACCGATTTTTGGTCGATTTTGCCCGAACGACTTTTGATACACATAAATTGATCGTTTTAGGTTGTCTAATGTCGCCATATAACTTTATCTGGTTAGTCAGACCCAAATCGGGTCGAGTTCGGGTTTGATTGGAAACCGGATGTTACATCGAGTGTTCGTGTCGCCTTCTCTAATCCATTGTTGTTGCAATCTTTGTTTCCTCTCTACCTCCACCTTCTGATCCTCCATATGAATGGTCTGCAACATGCTGGCTCTAATTTATCGTTCCTATGTTTCCAAATCCCTTTCGTCTTTATGCTTATCTATACGGGTCACCTCCTCCCGCGCACCAATTCTCCTGTTGAGGCTGTTGGAGTATTTGTTATGTGCGCCTATTGAGTTGTAGCAGGGTAGATGGATCCTGGAGAAGATCCATTTACTCCATCCAGTGTTTAGTCCCACATTGTCCAGTGGTGGGACTTGGAGGCTCTGAAGAGGCTATATAAGGAGCCCCAGACCTCCTGTATCCATTGAGAAAAAGCAATGAAGCATATGCCCCTTTGAGGGCTTCTCCCGTGGTTTCATCCCGCTCCTCACAGAGTAGGGTTCCACGTAAAAATCTTTTGTTCTTCTTTCTATCTTTATGCTCTATTTATCATTTATCGCTTCCGCTTCATATTTCTTAACATGGTATCAGAGCGGGTTCAATTCTCGGAATTTTCATGTTCTTATTCTTTTATATTATCCGAGATTCGATTTTTTTAAAGTTATTGTTCATGATGCAAGAGAAGAGTTCTTGAAATTTCTGTTCCTGAAGATTGTTCTGAGTTTTTTTATCGAGTTCAATGTCCCAAGTTCTAGGGTTCCAATCTAGAACCCTACGTCTCTGTTCATCTTCAGCCACAAGCGGCGCGTTCCAGACATCGCACCTCATCTCCAGTTAGCCCACAACATCGTGCAGTTCCCTAGCATGACCCCCGGCATCGAAATATAGCAACCAACGGTCTGTTTCCTATCTCCAGACAGTTATGCACCAAGAAGCCCTAATCCAAGGCTCCATTTGATGCGCAGCAGGCGCTGGTGGTGGCCCCATGCGCTTCCCTTTAAGCCCTCCAATGGTGGTGCTATCTCACACAAGAGAGCCCTCACGCATGCATCAGGTTCCAACTAGGAACCCTAGCGGCGACTTCTCTCATCACCTACGGTGGAGGCGCCGCCATCAGATCCAGGCGGCGGAAGCTGCGTCTTCTCCATGCGCCGCCTGGCTGGAGCTACTCCAAGCGGCGCATCTAGCCGATCTTCCTAGCGCGAGGCGGCGCAGCCTCCACGAGCAGTAAGGCTGCCGAAGCAACCACGTGCAAGGCGAACGCATAACTCCGCACGATACTCCAGGTCAGGGCCGCAACGACCTCCAGTGGCGATAGAGCCCCTCATCGCATGCGGAGGACTCCTGGCGACGACCCCCTTCCTCCTGGATGCAAACCCAAGCAGGGCCCTCGAACCCCAGCCGCGGCCTCCAGGAGCGGCGACTCCCACAGGCGGCGCAAGCAGATCCTGCTCCAACGACACAAAATGACAGGGAGGCGGCAAATATGCAAAGAAAGAGGGTCCCCCATCGTGGGAACCCTAAAGGGGACCCGATGGCCTGTATTTTTAAAAAAAGGGAGTTTTATTTTAGGCCCGATGGCCTTTGTTTAGGTAAAACTATTTAATTCAAAGAAAAAAGCCCCCCCCCCCCCCCCCCCCCCGTAAAAAAAAGAGAAGAGAAAGAGCCCAGGTGGGCTGGATAAAAAGGGGGGGTGAGAAATAGTCCAAAGTGGGCTGGAAAAGAAAAGCAAAAAAATGGAGAGCGAGTAGAAATGATGGGCCCTTTGGGGTCATACAAAAAAATTTGAAAAAGAAAAGAAAAAGAAAAAAGACGCATACATTTAAAAATGTCGTATGCATTTTCAAAAGAAAAAAATGCGAAACAAAGAGGAAAGCCAAAAAAAATCAAACGGCTTAAAAAATTGTGTTTGGACGGCTTATAAAAAAATGATGACAAGCCGCAAGTTTCATGCTTTGTTTTCCCCTCGTCATTGTCTTCTCCCAACTTTGTCAATGTTCATTTTCCGACAACTATGGGAGAAAGGGGGAGTATGGTTTAGAGTCACAGGTCTTCTTCTAGATTAAGAGATTTCCAGACTATTCAGTTGTTCAGACTCTACAATATTCAGATGAAGATTCTTCTTGCGCAGTTGTTCAGACTCGACAGATTGGTCAGAGTCCAAGTTCGAGGCACTCCATGTTAAGACCCATTTTTCGAGTTCTCCAGAGAGAGACTCATTTTCAGACACACACATGTATGCGGTCTTTTCAGTTGAGCACATGTATGCCATCAGTTCAGAGGTCCCCATCCTTTCTTGTTTTGTAGGCCAGAGTTTTCATGTGAGCCATAGGGACTCCATAGTAGAGGACCACTTCCTATGCCATGTTGGCAAGGGTTTTCATGTGGTATCATATGTACACCAGAGCAGTGCACCATTCTCTGAGCCAGATGGGAGAAACCCAGTTCTCCGACGAGGAGACTTTTTCAGACTCCATTCTCCAGCGACCGTGGACTCTTACGAGGATTGCACAACCATGGCTACTTTTCAGTTAGGTCCTTTTCAGAGATGGAGCAATTGTCCACATTATTGTGTTTCGGGTCAGAGTACTCCGACGAGGAGACTCATTTCCAGTTGCAATGACTCTGACAAGCGCAGTTCAGAGCACATGCTCTCTGACGAGGAGATTCAGCAGACTCACACTCCAGCCCGGTCGTCCTCCTCACCTGCACGGCATGAGAAGCAACGTCCTCGACAGCAGCAGTTGTGCGCGTTGGGTTGATATTGTCCGTAGTGTCTTGTAACGTTGAGTTGAGTTTCTTTCTATTTGTCCAAGCTGAGCATTGCATGTTCCAGCTTGAGGGGGAGTGTTGGAGTATTTGTTATGTGCTCCTATTGAGTTGTAGCAGGGTAAATGGATCCTGGAGAAGATCCATTTACCCATCCAGTATTTAGTCCCACATTGTCCAGTGGTGGGACTTGGAGGCTCTGAAGAGGCTATATAAGGAGCCTCAGACCTCCTGTATCCATTGAGAAAAAGCAATGAAGCATATGCTCCTTTGAGGGCTTCTCCCGTGGTTTCATCTCGCTCCTCACGGAGTAGGGTTCCACGTAAAAATATTTTGTTCTTCTTTCTATCATTATGCTCTGTTTATCATTTATCGCTTCCGCTTCCTATTTCTTAACAGAGGCGTTGTACTTGTATATCCTTCTTGTTGTCCACTAAGGGCCCGTTCGGTAGGAGAATAAGCAGGAATAAGAATGGAGAATAAGGGGAATAAGGGTCTATTCTCCGTTCGGCTGGAGGATAGAAATAAGGAGAATAAGGTGAAATAAAGGTAGGTAAGGTGGGATAAAGATAGGAATAAGAGTGAAATAAGATGGAATAATGGGGAATAGTCGTACCACTAGGAACCGTGTCGGGAGGAGAATTGGCCCTTTATTCCAGGGCCTATTCTCCAACCAAACAGGGTCTAAGAGTCTTCTAAGCGTTCACAATTTATATGCAAGTCTAAAAGTGGCAGACAATTGGCCATCCCTCCAGAAGGTATTAATTTTATCCGAAAATCCTCCTCCAGAAGCCAAAACCCCTTAAATCTGAACATAGACTTCGGGCAGGTCTTCTCCCCCGAATCCCAAAGTGTGGGGGTATGGTCAGAGTATGCACGTGACAATGCCTTCACCATGGATAAAGGGAATTGGGTAATCGCCTTAGTGAATGTCATAAAACGGTCTACACAGGATGTCAGGATCTAGATCTAGCGTCCCTCCATGTGTAATGGCAGCCAGAAGCATTGCTAATATCTGGTTGCATCTCCACAATGATATTCAACACATCTTCAGACCTCCCGTAGCCCATGCCTATAATTAGGTATTTTTTTGAAAAGCCATCATTGGGTTTTAATGTAACATTAAAGTCACCTCCAACCGACCAAGCATCCAAAGGCCAACTTTAGTAGACCAAGCATATGCTCTCGATCAAGGCCCTGATATTTAACCTGTTAGGTAGGCCATATACATTTATTAATAGAATGTAGCGACCATCCATTTTTCTATGCAGGCGCACAGTCAAAGCATGTCCTCCACCCTCCTCATTCCACTCAAGTTCAAATAGTTCTTTGTTCAACCCCATCACCAAACCACCAAAAGCACCGTCAGAACACACACACACACCTAAAGTTGTCGAGATAACCCCTGCCAATAGTTCTCCAGATAGCCTCCATATCATGCATGATTTTTATTTCATGCAACATCTCGATGTGTACTTTTAATTCCCGAATGAGCTCTTTCACTGTCCACCTTTTTTCAAGCCTATTCATTCCCCTTATTTCCAGGACAAAATATTCATTCATAGCACAACAGAGTTTCTGATGGTGGAACAACACCTGGGCAATCCACCAGATCCTTTTCCAACTGACCAAATGTACTTTTGGGTCCATGTAATCATGCTACCTGTGTAGGAATATCTAACAGTGACTCCCGTTTCTCCTCCTGAGAAGCATCATGTGTAGTTGTTGAGAGCATATTCCTTCACGAGCCACCTTCCCCACGTATTGTCAAATCATTTCTTCCATCGGTATGGTAAACCCTAATCCTTCGAGAGTCAACCTTGGTGGTATCAGAGGACCCAAGTTTTCGGCGAATCTCCCTCATCGAATCCAGTTTATCATGCTTTTTCCAGGAGAACAGATCAGGGATTTACCTCTTCCAATCATATCGTCTACCACCACCACACTCTTCTCTTAATCCCTACCCATCACCCCAAGATCGAGCTCCTTCGTAGCATCCAAGAATCGCATCATCGATTGATAGTTTCTTGTAGCTCCAGAAGCTACAAGTGAAGAAACTCAAGGGTTTCCCAATCAACTATTAAGTCACGATCCATCAGGTCGACCTCTCCCAGCTCGGTGACCATCACAGGATCTGATATTAGAGCGGCTGATCCATTTATGGAATCTGAAGCGTCACATCTCAATCAGGGTTACAAATAGAAATGCGCATCCAACATTAAAGTATCTGACCAAGAGATGCATGCAAAAAATTTGCCCGAAAATCTGAAAGTCCACCATCATTAAGTCTGAAAAATTTGCATGTCACCAAACCTATCGAGGTTACTATTTGGAATATTACCCCAACGAGGGTCGACACTGATCATAAGAAACACTTCCCAAAACTTTGGATGTGGAAGACTGACCCTCACACCTCGGCAACCGGAAAGACTTCCTGGCAATTGGACTTTCTTTGCCCTCAACAAATAAGGTGGTCCTCCCTACGAAGAGCTTTTGTTGTTGCGGAAGGGACGTTACATGGGATCATCGCTTCCAACACGTCTCTGCCATCACCCTTCTTCAATCCATCATAGATGATGTATATAACTTTCCCGATTCAAAAGAAATGAGTGGCGGTCAGAAAGGGTCCCCGGATAGGGTTAGAGGCTTGGTGAGGGGCGGTGTGTGCGAGAGCTAGTGGGGTAGATGAGAGAGGTGAAGAAGAGGGCCATCGTTAGAGAAAGTCATGAAGCAAGAAGGTGGGGTGTGGAGGAGGTGCACCTCGATATTTTGCTGCGATTGTTCACAGTGCTGGTCCCTCCCATCCTGATCGTTTTTGGGGTTTCAAATGTGGTGTGGAGGCTCATTTGGCGTGGTGATGTGCAGCCCAGACACCGGTCTGCTTTCGAATCCGTAAAGGTCACCTTCGAAGAACTCCTCCTCGAGTCTGGAAGAGGTGCCGCGTTCATAGCTAATGGAGGGGGGGGTCTTTTTCCTAAGAAGGTGGTTTGGCAGAAGCCACGACTACGAGATTTGGGTAGTCGAGGTGAGTCCCCAGTGGTAGGGGTGTCAGCAGGTTGGATTTGGGGCGAGTAGACTATCAATATTCCCAAATACGTACCCATTTATAAAATTATTACTATTCCCGCATGGATACCTGTTAGAGTATTTGGAGCATGCGTCACTTATGTAATAGGTGGGTAAATGGATCCCTCCAGGGTCCATTTACCCCACCACTGAGTTTAGTCCCATACCGCCTAGTGGTGGGACTTGGAGGCCCTGTAGAAGCTATATAAAGAACCCCAGGCCTCCTGTAACAGATGAGAAAGTCAATAGACAAACACGCCCAGTTAAGGGGCTTCTCCCGTGGTTTCATCCCGCTCCTCACGGAGTAGGGTTCCACGTAAAAATCCCGTCTACTTTATATTTCTTTATCTTTTTCCATGTTCGCTTCCGCATGTTTATTTTCTAACATGGTATCAGAGCGGGTTTGATTCTCGAGGTTTTCATGGTATTTATTTTTCGAGATTCGATGTTGAAGATTATTATTTTGTATTCATGTTCGGGATTCCAGGGTTCTCTTAAAACCCTAATTTCTGGAGCTTAATAATGTCGCCGTCAATTTCTTACAACAATGCTCGCAGTCCGATGATATTCCAAGCGGTGCTACTCCTTGCGTCATGGATTCTATAGTCCATATGCATGGCGTGCCAGACTTCAAGACTTCAGTATTGCCATCTCCAGCCGATGGCATCGGCTTCCTCCCTTGAGCGCCCTCCAGCAGCAAAGACTCCATGCACACAGGAATCGAGGCAACCACATCTCTTGGCGGGGCCATCTCTCACGTGCCCCAGGCAGGGGGCCCTTCTCGATGCTCCAGGAGGAGTATATCCCTCTAGGCGGAAACCCCCGTGACCTTTAACGCCTCCAGGCAGAGGCGAGACCCCCTGCTTCACCTGCAAGGCAGAACCCATTCAGCATGCGACGACATGATCTCCAGTCCGCTCATGTTCCCGATCGCGCCTCCCCGCATCCTCGATACACAGGCGACGTCACCCACCATCACGGCCTCCTCATCTCCTGACCACCGCAACTCCGAGGCGCAGCAAGGCCATGGCCATATCGATCTCCTCCCAGGAGCGACGAGCAGCGCAGGCGGCACTGCTTCAGCCCAGGCGCGCGCGGCGAGCCCCACCCGCGCAAGTCCATCTCCTCCATCAGCGCGCAAGGCGATGCCGCCCCATCTTCATTCTTCTGCGACAGCATGCCCAGGCGGGGCCTCGTCGAGGCGGCGGCGCCATTTTGCGCCTCCAGGCGCTCTCTCCTGCGGCGGCGGCGTGATTTGAAGAGTAGGGTTCCCAGTGAACCCTATAAAACGGCGGGTCCCTTTCTTAAAAAAAAAAGTACTGTTAAAGGGGGGCTTGTTATTGAAAGCCCTAAGTGGGCTGTTGTTTTCTTTGTTAAAAAAAAAAAGAGAAAAAAAAAGGAAAAAAAAAAGAAAAAAAAAGGGGGAAGAGAGAATTGGGTCCAATTGGGTCATATTTATTTTGTTAAAAAAAAAGAAAAAAGAAAAAAGAAAAAAAAAGGCGCGTACAATATAAAAGAAAAAGTCGTACGCAAATATTTTGCAAAAAAAAAAATGATGATGAATCAAAAGCCGGAAAAAAATTGGTTGAAACGGCTTAAAAAAAATGTTCAAAAAAAAAAAATGGACGGCTTATTACAAAAAAAAAATGAAGAAAAGCCGCAAGGAAATTTTTCTTTCATCTTTTCCCCATATTTATGTATTATCTTATCTTCTCCCAACGTGGTCAACAATGTCATTCCGACCAGTTTGGGAGAAAGGGGGAGTATATATAGAGAGTCACAGGTCTTGTTCTAAGATTCAGATATCAGATGTTGCAGACCGGTCAGATATTCAGACTCTACAAATTTCAGATTCAGACTCGACGATGACGCATGCCAATCATTTGTCATTCTTGTTAGTCGGCCAGAGCTTTCATGTGAGCCATAGGGACTCCATAGCAGAGGACTATTCCCTATGCCATTAAGGGCAAGGGTTTTCATGTGGTATCATAGGGACTCCACAGTAGAGTACCATTCTCTGAGCCAGATAGACACTCCAGCCCTGTTCGTCCTCCTCACATGCACGCCATGAGAAGCAACGTCCTCGACTGCAGCAGCTGTGCGCGTTGGGTTGATATTGTCTGTAGTGTCATGTATTGTGAGTTGAGTTTCTTCCTGTTTGTCCAAGCTGAGCATTGCATGCTCCAGCTTGAGGGGGAGTGTTAGAGTATTTGGAGCATGCGTCACTTATGTAATAGGTGGGTAAATGGATCCCTCCAGGGTCCATTTACCCCACCACTGAGTTTAGTCCCATACCGCCTAGTGGTGGGACTTGGAGGCCCTGTAGAAGCTATATAAAGAACCCCAGGCCTCCTGTAACAGATGAGAAAGTCAATAGACAAACACGCCCAGTTAAGGGGCTTCTCCCGTGGTTTCATCCCGCTCCTCACGGAGTAGGGTTCCACGTAAAAATCCCGTCTACTTTATATTTCTTTATCTTTTTCCATGTTCGCTTCCGCATGTTTATTTTCTAACAATACCCATATACCCGTCGGATGCCCATGCACCCATATATTCGACGTAATAAAACCTTAAGCTATTTATAAATGTAGACAAGATTTTCACACAGATTAAACAGATGGAGATCATGTAATATGATGATATATAAAGATGTGCAATGTGTAAAGATCATTGAAGGTTTATATATGTTAGGTGTTTCTGTCTCAAAAAAATGATGTTAAGTATTTAACTCTTTTGGGTTGATAATTTTTATTTATTAAAGATTCAAAAAGTTATTGAAATGTGAATAAATGGACGGAGAGGAGAAAATTGAGTTGGATTTTTATACATGCAGATCGATACCTATTAGATATGAAATGGATCGACTAGTACGGCTAAAAATGCAACATACATTCATATATATTATTCGAATTTGGGGTGGGTTCAGGAACGGGGATCCACAAGGTAATCCCAAACCCATACCCATACTCGTATGGTTGTCAATTCAAAACCCAAACCCGTCTAAAAGTAAATGGGACGGGTCTTGAGTCCGTAAATGGGGCGGGTTCAGGTCGGGTACCCAATTGCTAGTCCCAGATTGACATCCTTACCCGGTGGCTAGTGGAGGTGAGTGGGATCCCGATGAGGTGCCGTGGCCTTAGGGTTGTCCATGAGACACTGAGGTCGGTGGGCTTCGCAGAAGCGGTGCTTCGTACGGGTCTGCCCATCGGAAGGTTGGGAGGTGTTGGTGCTGCTGAGGTGGTGTCCGAGATAGGTTGTCAGCGATGGTTGACTTCCGAGTAGGTCGGTAGTGCTTTAGACTTGAGTTGGAGGGTGTGACCAGCGAGGTGGGTCGGTTGGCGACAGAGGTAAAGTAGCTTGAAAAGGCACCGTTGTTTGCTGTAGCGAGTGTGTCGAAGGATATAACAAGGAATTCATTGGAGTGTCGACAACCAGTGGAGTGTGAGGTCGTTCTGCCAATGGTCTGATCAGATCCTCCGCAACCGATCAATCAAAATCTTTGGGATGCTTCGACGGTTTTGCCTTGAGAAGTGTGGGCGAAACATCCGACAGATGTGGAGGGGAGCCTTAGTTTTGGGTCGAGATTGTTTCTGATGTCGAAGAGGTAAGATTAGTGTTATGCAGTGTTGCAGAAGTCGGTATTCGGTCGGAGGAGTCACTGAATAGAGAATAAATAGTATTCGAGCGACTATTCAAAATTATTCGATTTTTTATTTTTTAATTATTTTAAATATGATATTTAATTCTAATACATATATTCTTACATATTTATATACATATGACCATCAATTAACTAGAATCAAAGATAAAAGTACCCATTAACAAGATACATATATGAATCTTTAACATTTCTAGTAATATTGCTATAAATGGTAAGCATTCGAAATTAAAAAAATAAATAACATAAATTTAGCAGTCGGTCGAATAGTCGGCTAGTCGGGCCGACTATTTGGTCAAGCCGACTATTGTCCAACTATTTATCGTTCAATTAGGGACCCCCGCACCAGTCGGACTGACTATTCGGTATAGTCGGCCGACTATTGCAACACTGGTGTTATGGGGAGATATTTTGTGACGATGAGCCGTCGGGTTGGGTCATGACGTGGATCCGATTAGTGGTAAAGGTGTTACTGGGGGATCATGCCTTTTCTTGTCGGGTCCTGACCTTTCGGATCCGGTTCTTGGGGGATGGATGGATCCAGACCCTAGTGGAGCTGGGTCTTGGTGTAGATCGGGTTAGTTCTAGATCTTTCAGGTCGGAAGGAGGACTTCTACACTCATTGTGCCTAATTTCGGGGGCCCTGCGTTTGCTCCGTTGGTAGTTTTTTTGGGAAGGGGGAGCTGGAGGGTCAGTTATCATGTACAAAATGAAGGATGGGGAAGCATCGGGTGCAATGCGATTGCATGCGAATGAAAGTGTGCGATCTGAAGAGGGAGATGCACTGGAGATGGAGGTTCCGAGGGATGCTCTCTTGGAGCGAGGTAGAATGCTTGAGAAGCGGATGTTGGTAGCCGAAAGGGCCTGCAGGCGAAGGCGGCTGGCGTTGGGGGAGGGCTCAAGAAAGAATCGAGTGGATTCGCGTCTCTCCTTCTCGCGGAAGAGAAGGAAGCTAGAAACATGGTTGTGGCTAGAGAGGGAGCTGGATGACCAAATTGTTGGGGTGTTTTATCTGAAAGGGGTGAAGATGTGCTTGTAGAGGAGCCCTTGGAGGGACCTGAAGGGGGCTTGAAGCAGTCTGATGAAGACTTATTTTCTACGGTGGACATTCACGCGCGGATTGCAGAATATCATTTGGTGTTGATACCCGCCTTTAACCCTTTTAGTGTGTTATGAAGATCATCAATTGGAACGTGAGGGGCTGGGGAACTGGGAGAACGGAAGAGCTGTTGGGAGTTATTGAGAGTTATGTTTATTTTTTCATTTATTACGTATTTGTTCGTTTCTTTTGTCACTAGTATGTAATTTGCCATGTAGGGTTTCTCCCCTCTATATAAGAGAGCCCTATGAACTTTTTCATAATTCAAGCTATTGTTATCTTTTGACATGGTATTAGAGCAACAATCCTAGATCGGAGTTCTCTTACGCGCTTGACCTATACCCACCTGTGCCCTCCCTCTTTCTGGCCCTAGACACCTCCACCATACACCTCTCACACCGCCGTTGCACCACAACACCTCTACGCCCCTCGCCTCGCGCACCTAGTGGCACTGCACCCACGCCTCTCACGCCACACGCTCATCACCGCACCTTACGTGAGTGTCACCGGACACTGCCATACCATGATCGAGCCATCTCAAGGCCTTCGCCTGGGTTCCCAACCCTTACGGCGGGCCCTGCAGCCATTTAGGCATCACCTCGTGATATCGTTGCTTGCTCCCTTAATGCTGCAAGTGCCACCTCTTACCCCTGCTGGCCCTATTGCTGTTGTGTAGGTTTGATTTTGGTTAGAAGAGGGTGATTTTAAATCTATAGATCACCCCTCCAACCCTAACACGAATAGAATCTTGACGGGAATGATTGTGGCATGAATTTGTACATACAATCGATTCCTTTTATAATCATGCAGACACATTCTAATTAGTCTACAACCCCAATCACATCCTTTCTTTGGCTTTGTCGTCATCATGTTATAGAACAAGGTCGATCTATCATCTTTGAGCGCCTTTAAAGCTCCTGTGCTTATCGTGAAGATGGATGGGAGCAATTACGAGTTATTGGCCATGTAGTTCATGAGTCTTATATTGTGCAATGGGAGGAAAACACATTCTGACATTCGTCAAGTCAACTAAAAAGATTGGAGTTAATGCATCTTGAGAATAAGATGATGCCTACGCAACGTTTGGCTATTTGGTACTTTTACAATGGAGATAGCCAATGATATCCTGCATCAACCCATTACCAAGGCAATGTGGGACATCCTTGCTGCCACCTATTCTTAGGTGAAGAATGAGAGAAAGATACTACATCTCAAGTATGATATCTTCACGTCCAAGTTAGAATGGTCGTCCTCTTCATACTTTCTATTCGTCTTAGTGGCATGTTTGAAAAGCTTCACAGCTTCATGCCTCTGACAACATTGCTACAAAAGGCGAATAGAAACACCACCGTAGTTGGAGTATTTCTGGCAGCTCTTGACCCTGAGCACGATGCAATATAGACTCAGTTACTTGCATGCGCTTTTATACCTCCCATGGAGGAAGCATACAATCGACTCAACAGGATTACATTCATGCTATAGGCTCCACTCAGACCTCCTCAGCTATGGTTGCTTCTCGTGGCAGAAGAGGATCTTCTCAATTTAGAGGACATCATGCTCAGGTAGAGATGGTGGTTATCCACATTAGGCATGCACTTACTATCAACGCTTTGATCACTCTGAGGATACCTGCTATCAAGGCATGGTTTTCTAGCATTTGCCCGTGTAGTAGAGCAGGTTGAGACTCCTGCCGCTGCTGTCACTTCTGCTGATCAGAAATTTGATGATCTTGTCTCATGTCCAAGGGAGATCGTGACACCTATTACCGAATTCTACAGTGCTCCTTTGAGCTCGTTTGACATTGCTGTTGGACATGTGAGCCCACGACGAGCCATTATGCAATAAATGTTATTGCAAATATCATTATCTGATCTGAAGTGAAGAATAACTAAATTGCATAATAGGTCCCTTAGTACAATTAGGGTTATGTACCATGGCCAGCTTGATAATCATACAGTTGTTGATTCATTGATTGACTCATAGAGGCTGATGCTTGGATGAATATCTAAGGAGTTAGATAGAGGACTCATCATGCATCATTAAATGATTGTCAAGTGATGATCTCCAGCATGAGTAGGAAATGGCAATCCTTTCTCATTTGGCTGATATCTGACCGGCCTCTTGATGCAGGTCATCTGCATGGGAATAGTGATTCGGAGGTGTCAGATTAATTGAGTCAATGGGTTGACTTAACAAGATCGAGATAGCAAAAGACCTATGTTGAATACTGTCACAGCATAGGCATGCATCCTCTGACCAGAGACAGATGTGTTACTATATGTCTGAGTATTTACATTTGGTAGACCAATAGGTTGATGACCTAATCAAGGTCTATACACCGGCGAGCTGGTGTGCATGTAACGGAAAATATTTTTTATTGGTGGATTTTTGGTGGAAGAAGAAATTGGAGGGATTGAGAAGAGAAAGCTCGTCGGAGAACGAGAGGTTTAAGGAAGAAGAAGCGCGACGATCACGTAGGGGAGAGAGAGACAAGAGAGAAGATAGAGATAAAATCTCAAATTTTTAATAACAATTGAACTGAACTGTCTAAAACACTAGCCTATCATCCCTTTATATAGGAGGGATGAGGTTACAAAAATAGAACTCAATTCAAATTCAAACTAATTATCTTAATTTGACTCTAACCGACTAACTACCTAATTTTGAAATTCAAATTAAAACTAACGACTTTTGAGATCACAGGCGATCTCTCTTATATGACCAAAATTACAACGACTCAAAATAAACGTAAATAAAATTAACGGATATAAAATAAATGCAACCCTATATTTCCATTTCACGCTGCATCAATTCTCCTCCGCTTGAAAAATTCGTCTCCCGATGAATTGCTTGATCTTTGATGTGCCGTTGGAGAATTCGATCCTTGAAATTGTAGCTTGCAATTCCTCTAATTAGATCTTTTTCAACGTTACGTTTGTAGTCTTTTTCAATTGAGGGGCGTCTCTGCAATTTCGTACCTCTTCATCTCTTCTTAAGTTACCACCAACCATATTGTTTAAACAAAAATTGGGTGGGAGTGTCTTTTTGCAATTTCCACAAATCTGCCCCTTTGGATCCCTAATTTGAAGGGATTCACTTTTCACGGGGGCGGCTAGGGTTCTCGCGAGGGCAACACGCGGTCGATGAACGGCCGCCTGTCGGTGCGCCATCTGCACAACTGGTGGGATCTCGCGGGGGCAGCCTGCAGTTATGCGCTGGTGGGTGGCCGTGTTGACGAGGATGGGGGGTGCGCCGCAAGGGTTTCAGGGGCGACGGGAGGGGGCTCTGGGGCCGACACTACAAGAGGTGCGAGGGATTTGTCGGGAGAAGGTGGCGACAACGGTGGGGCAGGGGTCGTCGGCGGTGGTGTATAGATTACGGGAGGGGGTGCTGGTGTTGCGAGGGCAGCGGGTGGGGTGGGTGGCGGTTGGATGACGCAGAAAGGAGGGGGCGACGACAGTATGCGGGCGTGGAGGGGGTTGGGACCGGCGTTGGAGGGCAGTGATGTGAGGACTGGTGGTACGAGGGACGGAGTGGATGGGGTGGGCGGCTGTGGCAGTGAGGTTGGGGACTGCGGGGGAGTAGGCGATGGGTTAGGGAGGGTTGCTGGGGATGCGGGGGTTACAACATGAGTTGAGTTCGCTGGGGGTACGGTTGGGGAAGGTTGCGGGGCCGGCATCGGGGCTAGAATGAGAGCTGGAGGTGAGGTAATGGTGAGGGGGACCTGCGAGGGGACTGCGGATGGTGCTGGGGTCGATTTCGGAGTGTTTTTCAAGTCTGAAAATACCTGGACAGCAAGTGTTTCATCACTTTTTTCTTCTGGAACGGCCTGGACAGCGAGCTGGTCGGCGTTGACGGCGATATTTTCGTGATTTTCTTCATCGTGGGTCTGGATAACGGCTTCTACGATCGAAGACTTTGATTCAGCCGCGCATAGGGTCTTGAAATCAGCCATCCAATCTCGAAACTTTGACTGAAAATCGAGCAGTAGACCCAGTATCTCTTTGTCGTAAGCGTCGTTGAATCGTCTCTTTCGTTCCGACGAACGGTGGTCCTTCGATGCATGTTGGTGCGAACGTTTGGACGGATCGTCAGATCGTGAGGACGATCTGTAGGCCATGCTCTGATACCTATTGATGCAAAAGAGATTTTGCGTGGCGACGGAAAATATTTTTTGTTGGCGGATTTTCGGTGGAAGAAATTGGAGGGATTGAGAAGAGAAAGCTCGTCGGAGAACGAGAGGTTTAAGGAAGAAGAAGCGTGACGATCGCGTAGGGGAGAGAGAGACAAGAGAGAAGATAGAGATAAAATCTCAAATTTTTAATAAAAATTGAACTGAACTCTCTAAAACACTAGCCTATCATCCCTTTATATAGGAGGGATGAGGTTACAAAAATAGAACTCAAATCAATTTCAAACTAATTATCCTAATTTGACTCTAACCAACTAACTACCTAATTTTGAAATTCAAATTAAAACTAACGACTTTTGAGATCACATGCGATCTCTTTTATTTGACTAAAATTATGACAACTCAAAATAAACGTAAATAAAATTAACGGATAAAAAATAAATGCAGCCCTATATTTCCATTTCACGATGCATCACCATCAGAGCTCGACACCCATCAACCTTTAGCTCCTAAACCATTGACGGAATCTCCTCTAGGATGAAACTCCTTAACAACTCGCCCTTTTGATTTGGCAAGAGAGAGGACACACCCGAAGTGTGCCACCTCCAACTATGACGTGTGCCTTCTGAAGCAAAGAAGATAGCTTACCACAACTGTACCCACCTCCCTAGCCCCTTCAACCATCTCATCATCCACCAGAAGGGAGTGAATGCAGTTAAGATGCAGTCTGCCCTTGGTCACCACATAGAAGAACTTGGGATTAACATCCACCTCTTGATCCATCGTTGTTTCGACCTTTGCCACTAGAACTCTCCTGTGTGACTCTTTGGAACCCACTCTAGACTCAAGCTCCGAGTGTAGCCTGAAGCAGTTGATCCCATCCCACACCTCATTCCCGCGGACATCTTGACTCCCACACACCTCCCTCTTGTAAATGCACGGCCTTTGGCATAGCGCTTCCAGCTTGCGGAAGATGTGGACCATAGCCGATCCATTACACTAGGAGGACGTTTAAATGGAGGACACCATCCCCTGGAAACCCTCTTCAAGAGGATGTCTTGAAACATATATTTTATGTTGCGTTTTATATCCATTACCTAGTTTTGCCCAATGGAAAATTCCAATTCCTAAAAAATTTCTTTGTTGCTCTCCAAGATATGCTACCATTGCCTGTCAACTTGACTGTTTAAGGTTTAGCGCCAGGTCTGTTGTCCCATGGCTTCTTGAACTTAGTTGTCTATGCCAAATGTTCTTGGCAGAGAGATGTTGACTTGCCCCTCCCTTTTCAAATCTTGACTGCCAGCAGCAAGTTTAGTATGCACATTGCCATTATAATTATAAGTGCAATATATACGTAGTTTCCATCAAGTTGTGCTTGTGTATATGAGATGCCTTATGTATTTGAATTTTATGTGTATATGTTCTTGTTTACCAAAATTTAATCTCATCAATTATTTATGCGGCTGTTTGTATATTGATCTACTATTGCTTGTTTACTCTTGTACAGACAATTTTTGATAATATTTTGAATAGAAGAATCCCTTGGCCAGATGTTCCAAAAGACATGTCCTACGAGGCCAAGGATTTGATCGACAGGTTGGCACTTCTAAATAACTTACCCAACCTTTCCATTCCTTTGTTTGGTTCAGAAGGTGCATTAGTGTACAAAAATTAATGCGTTTAATGAGTTTCTCACTCATCTTTTTTTGTCTTACTAAATTGTTTGGCTTTTTGGTGAATGAGATTCTGAGAACCCCTATGAAACAACTTGTTTATGCTGCTTATTGCAATTTGAACTTGTAGGTACAATTGCAAACAACTTTTTTGAAACGCCAAAATAGAGGTTTATGGTCATTTGATTTATTGATGAAAATGTTTAAGTAAAACCTAGAAAGCAAGAACTACAAGTCCCCTCCCAAGGGTCCACAATAATAGGTTATATATTGTGACACATACTCAACAACTGACCTGCCTAAACGGAATATAACATTATGTCTTTGTAACCACATGACTTAAATCACTGCAAAGGGGAGGACACACTCTACCGTCCTTTGATATGCTGCTCTCGACCCATCTCTGATACCCTCACCAAATGAGAAACAAAACACATTAAATATATCCTGCCAAGAAAGGATAACTCTAATTCAAACTTGTCTTGAAGAAGGGTAGTGAAAGAAATTTGCTCTACATCTTCCTAATAAACCTGGCAAATAGGGGGGCTAGAGTTCACATATAGTGCCGAACACTACCTATAAACTTTAAGGACCAGTGTCCTTATGAGAGACATGGTGATACATTAACCTTAATTGGTGCGCAAGTATTCTGTATTCATCAACAACTCAAATATTTGAGTCGAGCTTGATCAGCGAGTAGTTTCTAGCAGGCTGCAGAAATCTAAAATGTCTCATCAACCCATTTCCAGCAGTTCCGTTTGATATCCATTGGATTTAACCAAGCAATCACATAGAGGAGATTAAATAAGGCTCTTCTTTTTATGCTAACGATAAGCATTTTATGCTACCAAAGGACGTTCTGATCAAGTGGAGGATTATAGACCTATTGCACTATCTAATACAATCTATCACCTTATTTCATAGGTTCTTACTAATCTCTTTCGGGGAGTTTTACATGGGATTATTTCGCCCGAGCTGACGACCTTCATATGGGGGGAGATTCATTGTTGATGGGCTCGTAAGGGCATCATAATTCATATGTGGTGACGGACTGACGGAGAAGCAAGTCCAAAGGACTGCTTTGGAAAGTTGATTTTCTAAGGCCTATGACTGTGTTGATTGACGTTTCCTTTAGGTCTCATTGGAGAAGACATGGTTCCCTACTCTGTGGATATCTTAGATCAAGTGTTGTGTTATGACTGCATCTTATGCCGTGCTTGCTAATGGCAGACATTGGGGGGGGGAGGTCTTTCAACCACAGAGGAGAGCCATGCAGTGGCTCCGTTGCCTTTTGTCATTGTTGCAGATACCTTAGTGATGATGATGAGGTTGGTGATAGATGCAGACTAGTGCTCCGATTATAGGATGGATGATATCTCTATTCTAATTTTGCAATATGCTGATGACACTGTCATGTTCTTGGAAACCTGCATGGAACATATACGTCAGATGTCGTTTATCATGGACATCTTTGGAGGCGTTTCTGGCATCCAAGTTAATAGGGAAATATCGGTGCTGGTACCCTTTGGTCTTTCTGAACAGGAGGTACATGATGCAACGATAGTCTTGAGGTGCCCTATTGTTGGTCTGTTGATAACCTTCTTGGGGCTCCTTCTGGTTGTTGGGAGACTAAAGTCTAGTGACTAGAGATCGATCTTGGATAGGCTGGAAGAAAGGTTAGCAGGTTGGAAGGCGGCCATGCTCTCTCGGGGAGTGATGCAGCGTGAAATAAATAATTAGAGCGGTTAATTAAAGTCTAATTTAAGTATGGTTAGATTTATTTCCATTCAATCGAGTCCGTTGCAATTTTATATTTTTTGAATAACGAGATCGCATGTGATCTCAAATTAATTGTTTAGCCAATTAAATTAATTACTTAGTTCTTAGTTGGTTAGAGTCTATTTAGAGTTGTTAGAGTATTTGGTTGTGCGCCCTTTATGTTGTAACAGGGTAAATGGATCATGGAGAAGATCCATTTACCCCCATCATGTGTTTAGTCCCACATGGACCAACGATGGGACTTGGAGGCTCTGGGAAGGCTATATAAGGAGCCCCAGACCTCCTGTACTCATTGAGAAAGTCAATAGACAAACACGCCCCGTAGAGGGCTTCTCCCGTGATTTCATCCCGCTCCTCACGGAGTAGGGTTCCACGTAAAAATCTTTTGTGTTCTTTGATGTTTATCTTTCTTGTTCTATTGCTCTGTTTATCATTATCGCTTCCGCTTCCGATTTTCTAACATGGTATCAGAGCCAGGTTGATTCTCGCGGATTTGTTCTAGAAATTTTATTCACATATCTGTTCGAGATTTGATTCAGTTTTTCGAAACGATAGTGGTTGCTTATTGTTCAAGATTTCCGAGTTCAGTAACGAGGGTTTGTTGAAACCCTAAGTTTTGGGCGTTATCAATCTCGCTGCCGTCTCTGTGCCGCCCAAGTTCCAAAAGGCTGCTCTCCAGGCGACATCGCACCCGATGGCGGATCTCCTTCAAGCAGCAGCAAACCCACAGGCGACTCTTGGCTGCGAATTCTTCAGGCGAAGGCACCTCTCCAGGCGGCGCTGAAGCCGCAACAGCAGCGTGAAGCCCCTCCAGGCGGCGTGATCTCGAGATGGCAACATCGCGCCGCCATTGAAAGTTTTATCTTCCACCGTTGGTCAATCTCCAGGCGCTGCATCTACAACTGCGACAGCAAAAGCCCTCAGCGGTGAACATCTCCCACACGGCATCGCCCACACGGCACTGCAGCTCATGTTCCAAGCCCTCCGGCGGTGGCGCTCCTTCCTGCGCGCCCTCCAGGCAGAAGGAGATCATTTTACCCCCCGCGCGCAACCTCCAGGGGAGGGCCCCTGCAGCGGCGACCTCCAAATCGATCTCCTCGCGCACCAGCACTGGCGTAGGACCACGCTCCAGGCGGCGCGCGTGTGATGCGCCCTCGCGCTCAGGCCCCACTCTCCAGCGCCCGATACTCCAACGCACGATATTTCCGAGTCTCTGTAGGCGGCGCGCATGACCGCCATCTCCCCCAGACGACATCAGGCCGAGCCCTCTTCCTCGCGACGGCGAAAACCAGGCCAAGCGGTGCCCCCCCTCGCGCTGGCGGTCTCCCCCCGATCAATGACGGCGCGCATCCCTGGAAGAGCCCATTGGGGGCGGCAGCGGCGTTTGTTTGCCGAAGGATGTTTCCCAAACGGTGGGGAACCCTAAACGGGGGAGAGCCTATTTTATATATATAAAAAATTGTTATTTGTTTTAAGAGGCCATGTGGGCCGATCATCTCATATATGTAAAGGGGAATCTATGGGGGGTTGCGTTAAAGCCCAAGTGGGTATTGTTTTATTATAAAAAAAAAAGAGAAAGAGGAGGGATCCTGCTGTTAGGATCCAATGAGCCGAAGCAAAAAAAAAAGGTGCGGGGGAATTAAAAAAAAAGAGGAGGAAATAAAAAAAATGTCGAAAAAAAAGAGGCGCGTACAACAAGAAAAAAAACCGTACGCATGGTAAAAAAAAATGAAAGAGTCGCATACAAAGAAGAGCCGTATGCAATTTAAAAAAAAATTGTGATGCAAAAGACGGAAAAAAAACCGGCCTACCAAAAAAAAAAGGGTAACGGCTTATTTAAATTTTTTTTTTTGAAAAGCCGCAAGTGATGTTTGTTTTCCCCATTATGTTGCCTTCTCCCAACTTGGTCAATTTGTCTGTTTTCCGACAAGTATGGGAGAAAGGGGGAGTATATGTAGAGTCACAGGTCTGTTCATGATCCATATTCCAGATGCAGATTCAGATTTCCAGACCGATCAGATTTCAGACTCTACGGTTCAGATCCAGGTTCAGACTCGACGATTGTCTTCCGAGTCTCCAGTTTCAGACACGCACGAGTGTGCGGTCTTATTGTCAGATGAGCATATGTTGTCATCATTGTCAGAGGTCCCCATCATTCTTCTAGTTGTCAGGCCAGAGTTTTCATGTGAGCCATAGGGACTCCAGAGCAGAGGACCATTCCCTTGAGGGCAAGGGTTTTCATGTGGTATCATAGGTACACCAGAGCAGTGCACCATTCTCTGAGCCAGATGGGAGAGACCCAGTTCTCCGACGAGGAGACTCCAGGCGCAAGTTCAGACTCGATGGTCAGGTCCGAGTCTTCAGTTGACTCACACTCCAGCCCGTTCGTCCTCCTCACCTACACGGCATGAGAAGCAACGTCCTCGACTGCAGCATGTGCGCGTTGGGTTGATATTGTCCGTAGTGTCCTGTAGAGTTGAGTTGAATTTCTTTCTGTATGTCCAAGCTGAGCATTGCATGCTCCAGCTTGAGGGGGAGTGTTAGAGTATTTGGTTGTGCGCCCTTTATGTTGTAACAGGGTAAATGGATCATGGAGAAGATCCATTTACCCCCATCATGTGTTTAGTCCCACATGGACCAACGGTGGGACTTGGAGGCTCTGGGAAGGCTATATAAGGAGCCCCAGACCTCCTGTACTCATTGAGAAAGTCAATAGACAAACACGCCCCGTAGAGGGCTTCTCCCGTGGTTTCATCCCGCTCCTCACGGAGTAGGGTTCCACGTAAAAATCTTTTGTGTTCTTTGATGTTTATCTTTCTTGTTCTATTGCTCTGTTTATCATTATCGCTTCCGCTTCCGATTTTCTAACAAGAGTCAATTAGGATAAGTAGGATTTGAAAATTTATTTGCTTTCAATTTTTGTAATCCCTCCCCTCCTATATAAAGAGAATGATAGCCTAAAGTTTTATTCATTGCAGAGTTAATCAAAATTTGAGAATTATCTCATATCTCTCCTTTTTCTATCTTCTCCCTCCACATGATTTCCACACTTCTTCCCCAAATCTCTCGCATCCGGCGAGCCTTCTCTCCTTCCCCTCTGATTTCTTCCACCAAATGTTTTTATCGTTAACATTTAAAATTTTTCACCGTTGCAAATTTCGATCTGCATCAATTGGTATTAGAGTATGGCCTACAGATCGTCCTCACGATATGACAATCCGTACAGATGTTCACACAGACACACAACGAAAGACTCTCGTTTGATGGAATGTAAACAGCGTATTGAAGAAGCCTACAACAAAGAGTTGATGTCCATATTGCTTGAATTTCAATCGGGTCTAAGGGAGTTGGATACAACTTTTCGTACCCTGAGCGTCGTCGGATCGACTCCACTGCCATCCATAATGTTACAATTACCCTAATTCACTGTCCAGAGGTTCCTGAACATCCTCTCCCTTTCCTGATGATGATGCCACCGTTGCCGACCTCAGCTCCACATATTTTACCACCTCTGAAGCCTTCCAAAACTGTTGTCCAGCCACCCTAAGTCGCTGTCCATGAGGTTCACGAGCCTCCAACCCCTTCCCGATGCTATAGGTTAGCCATCTTGCCATGCCCACACCTCCGAAGCCTTTCCAAGCTGATGCACATATAGTTTCAGACCCATATCCACCACCATCCACCACCCTAACAACCCTAACACCATCCCTGCGACCCCTTCCTCCACCCATACCACCCCGAGTGGCCACCCCACCATCTTGCGCCCCACAAGCAACCCCACAACAACCCTCTCTTGCAGCAACACCTCTCGGCACTTCTATCCTTTTATGCTACAACCATCAACAGAAATCGACAACCCCACAACAGTCCTTCCCCGCGTCAAGGTAGAGCAGCACCCCTGTTGGAGGAGCTCCCCTCCAAGGTAAAACTGTACACGTGCCCCACGATTGTCTCTCATCACATGTCACTGCCTCAGCCGACGAGATCACCGCCGCCACCACCCTTGCTCGAAGAGGCGCTGCCATTGTTGGAAGGCAAGGGAAGGGAGGAAGCCCTAAGAGGTTTTCATTCCAACCCTGTTGGATTCGTATCACATAAAAAAGGAAGAGTTGGCTCATTTGGAAATATTACAAGAAACCCCTTCCACCAAAGATTCTTTACCTAAAGGTTAAAGGATTATACCTATGCGTGGGCTTTTACTTAATTGAAGGGTAATTTTTTTGCTGAAGTGCCCCTCGGTAATAAGAATTATAAACGTAACATTGAGAAGGAGAAAAAATGCAGGAGATTATCCACCCATGTGAGACGGAATCTTTTAATGTCGCAATCAGAAATCAAGCAACTCGTTAGGAGACGAGTTTTTCGAAGTGGCATAGAGCTGATGCATCGTGAAACAAGTAATCAGGACTCAATTTTCCATCCTTAATTAAGGCCTAATTTAATTAGCGTTGGATTTATTTCCATTCGATCAAGTTCGTTGCAATTTTATTTTTTTGAATAATGAGATCGCATCTGATCTCTAATAATTGGTTAGTCAATTAGATTAATTAGTTAGTTGGTCAGATTCTACTTAGAGTCAATCAAGATAAGTTAGGATTTGAAAATTTGTTCTCTTTCTATTTTTGTAATCCCTCCCCTCCTATATAAAGTGGAGGGTAGCCTAAAGTTTTATTCATTGCAGAGTTAATCAAAATTTGAGAATTATCTCATATCTATCCTCATTTCTCTCTTCTCCCTCCGCGCGATCTCCGCGCTTCTTCTTCAACAAATCCCTCGCATCCGGCGAGGCTTCTCTTCTTCCACCAAATATTTTCTACCATTAATTTTAAATTTTCATCGTTAAAAATTTTGATTAGCAAGTTGCTTCTTCTGAAACATGTCCTATCGGCTATCCCAATTTTCTTCTGTTCCACGAGGTTACCGCCAGCTAGGGTGCACCCAATGATTGAAACACTATTGAGATGGTTCTTCTGGTCTTATGGGGGGTAGGAAAAGAGCAGGTTCTACTTGGTGGATTGGGTTAAAGTTACGACTACGAAGAAGGGGGCACTACAGATATTGTGGATGGAAAGAAATGAATAAGGCATTTATGACGAAGTGGGTGGTTAGGCTTTGTGGGAAAAGGATCTGGTATGTTGTCTACTGAGGAGAATCTATGGGATTTCCATGTTTTGCCAGCCGTCCAAGGGCGTGCTCCGTTCTCGTTGTGGCAAGGTATTGCCGAATCCTTTTGGAGATGGCGATCAAGCTGAGACCGGTGCTTGAGAATGTAGAGGAGTTTTTTTTGGCTTGACGCTTGGACGGGTGATGGGGTCCTAGCGGAGTGCTTCTCGTGCCTCTTGGGACTAGCTCGCAACAGAGGGGTTGGTTCGTCATATGTGGCACTTGGGAACGCGGTCTCCTGTGTTTGTCTTCGGACCTGTCTGATAAGAGGCTATAGGAGCTCCTAATATTGCGGACAGAGTAGGCATAGATTGAGAGACCGTCGACTGGCATGGATCATTTTGTGTTGGGGCGGTGGGAGATTCACAATGAAGAAAGCATACAGCTTCTTTGTTAAGGATTAGATTGTGATGCAGAACGATGTGAGAATCGATAAGGGAATGATTTGGAGGAGCATGGTGCCGAATAGAGTCAAGGTTTTTCTGTGGTTATTCAGACTTGGTAGAGTTCTTACCAAGAGCTACCAGGACAATTGCTACGTATTGAGGACTGTACTTGTGACAGGTGTGGGATGACAGCGGAAGACGTGGACCATTTGTTTTTCTTTTGTCCTCATTCGGCACTGGTTTGGAGAAAGGCCAACATTCTGTGGCTAGCTGATGATGATTGCTTTGATCGATTTATGACAATGGTTATGAGGATGTCTCATATCCTTTTGCAATAGTATGAGCAGTCTGGTGCAACAGAAATGGGGCCATCTTCTGTGGGAAACATTCTACTCGGAAAACATACTTGAGCATTTTAGGGCACTTTGGGTATCCTGGAATGTGTAACATGATGTACTCTCCTTTTCTTTCTTTTTTTATAAATACAAGTCGTGGTGTATCCCATCTTGGGATACCACCCTCTCCCTTCTAAAAAAATCACATAGAGTAGGGTTTGGAACTTGTTACCATGAAAGTTGGAAAGAATGTAGCTAAATGTAGGTACCTATATGCTAACTACCATCTGAGTGTCTGGGCCACTACTTAGACTCACACTTAAGCATAGCAAGATCCAACAATTTTGGAAAGATCTTCCCAACCCGCCATCACTGGAGCAATTATCCAACCAAAAAAGGCACGGTTACCCTCCCTAAGCTTTCTGTTAATGGATGGCTTGATTTGCAGAATGCTGGTAGTTACTATTACTATTTTTTGATGCAAAGCGGAGGAAGTGCACATATATACCTACACAAATCAAATTAACTCAAATATAAAATTAAATAAAAAACCCAGGATTCGAGAAGAGTCCTAGCTCGATGGAGCACATTTCTTTATATAGATGCTCTGCATGAAAAATCACACCATTGCATGACACAATTCAAATGGTCGAAGAGCAGCAATGGGCCTAAATGGATCCAAGGGTGATCTAAACTGGGTCTCCACTGAAGAGTCCCAAAACCTCTCCTAGCAAGATAGATCCACCCAAGAGATATAGACATCACATGTTCATCCACAATTAAGAAAAAGATGGACCATCTTAGAAGGAATATTCCCAATCAGTCCTCGAGAAAAACCAATGCTTTTTCATTAGAAGCCTCCTGCACCACAAAAACCAAAGAAAAGGCTTAAATTTCAAGGGATTTTTTAACTTCCAAATAAACTTGCAGTCAGACTAAATCCCCAAGGTCAGGCATGAGTCACCTATGCCAAGAGGGCTTTCTATGCCCTTCTCATCTTGAATTCATCGTCTCGCAACACGTAGTGATCCCGAACCTTGGTTAGGCCAATGAGCGGACAAAGTGCCTCCATAGGAACTCCGGCATGCACTACTAAAAAAAAATTGAGCCACACTTCATTCACTCGTGCCTCCTAAACAACTATATTCCTATTAGAAGGGCAGTGCCAGAAGATGGGGAAGTCGGTCTCTGAAAGGTCCCATTCCGATCTAGTCATTAAGCCAAAAAAGAAGATCAACCATCACCTAGGATCGATACAATTGGAGAGGGAGATCCAGAATGATGGAGCAAATATCCTTCTATAAGGTAGACGAAAGGTGATGGCCTCGTAAGCTAATAGGATGCTGCACAGAGATGTTGTAAATTCTGCGAATAAATTTGTAAGTAAGATCCTCATCCTTTCCGTAAATCTTGACCACCACTTCATCAGAAGGGCACGGTTCACGATTACATGCCGTAAAACCCCCAGTCCTTTATTCTCCAATGGAAGAGAAATGGTGTCCCACTCCAATGAGATCTTAATAATGGCTGAGATACTAGACTCGATTTAGAAAAAGGCCTCGTGGTCGCCTCAAGGCGGTGCCAGGCACGCATTGGATGTACCATGTAGAGATGAAGAAGATAAGAATTATGGCTACAACGCTTGAGAAGGATTGGGCACCTCACTGGAAAGACATGACACCCCCACAACAACTTGCTTCCATTATTCTCCATGCCCTTGGCTTTCGCCTTGCCCCTTTCAATGAAGAAGATAGTGTCCATAGAAAACGACAATGTAGAAGTGTAATCATAGAGAAACGGATAAAGAACAATAATGAACATCGACATTTTACGTGGAATCCCACTCCATAAGGAGTGGGATGAAAGCACAAGAGAACCACCTTAAATGGTCGATGTTTCTATTGATCTTTGTCAAAGGTTACATGTGATGTAGGGCTTATTATATAGCCCCACCAGTAAAACAAGTCCCACTAATCAACGATGTGGGACTAAACCTATGTATATGGTAATTGGGCCATGGCCCATGGAGGGATCTAATTACCCATGTTTGGACGTATACTCTACTACTCCCCCTCAAGCTGAAGCATGCAATGCTCAACTTGGACAAATAAAAAGAAATTACCTACTCATATAATAGAAGACATTGCAAACAATATCAATTCAACACAAACTCTACTGGCAACCTGTTGAGGATGTTGTTCCTAATGTCATGCTGGTTAGGAGGAACTGAAGGGGCTGGAGTGTGTACCAAGTCTCCTTGTCGGAGAACATATGCTCTGTATTGCATCTGTCAGTCTCCGGAACTGAATCGAGTCCCCTCGTCGAAGAACGTGTGCTTTGTTGTACACTGAGTCACATGAACCAGAATGAGTCTCCTCGTCGGAGAATGTGCTATGTACTATGTATAGTCACCTGAACATGAATGAGTGAACACGGGTCCACAACTGCTCCACCTCTCTGAAGGGTCAAAATGAAGAAAGACATGGCTCATCGAAGTTCATGGTTGCTAGAGATGGTGGATGAAACTGAGTCTCATCCAAAAACTGGGTCTTTCCCACGCTAGTTTAGAGAATGGGATCTCTACTTTAGAGTTAATGGATCCTGGAGAGATCCATTTACCCTCCTACAACTCATATGGCTCACAACCAAATACTCCAACACTCCCCTTCAAGCTGGAGCATGAAATGCTCAGCTTGGACAAACAGAAAGAAACTCAACTCACGCTACAAGACACTACAAACAATATCAACTCAATGCGCACAACTGTCAGCTGTTGTCGAGGACGTTGCTTCTCATGCGTGTAAGCGAGGAGGACGAACGGGCTGGAGTGTGAGTCTGCTGAATCTCCTCGTCGGAGAGCGTGTACTCTGAACTTCGCCTGTCAAAGTCACTGCAACCGGAAATAAGTCTCCTCGTCGGAGTACTCTGGCCCACCACAACATGTGAACAACTGCTCCATCTATGAAAAGGACCAAACTTAAAAAGACTGTGGAAGTGCAATCCTGGTCGGAGTCCAAGGTTGCTGGAGTATGGAGTTTGAAAGAAGTCTCCTCATCGGAGAACTGGGTCTCTCCCATCTGGCACAGAGAATGGTATACTACAGTGGAGTACCTATGATACCATATGAAAATCCTTGCCCACATGTCTCTCATTTTCTCCACATGGTATCTGTGGAGAGATTAACCCGGTGGTTCTTAAGGGCGGTCGATGGCGCAAGGTGGTAAGGGAGCTTCGAAGAGGGGTCGTATTTAGTTCGAGGTCTGTCGCGTGGGAGAAGGGAGGCCATCTCAACGTGGTGGTGCTGGGGAGATTGGGGGGGAACGTGGAAGTCCGCAAGAAGGCCACGTTGAAGGCTGGAGCTGTCGGGGAGGAGGCCTTGGGGGGTTCGATTGGATGGACGATGGTCTCGCAACGGAAGCCTGGTCGCCGGTGCTTCCGCTGCGTGGGGCGGGGGCACATTGTCGGGGCATGTGCGCTTCCCCCGCTTTGTTTCGCCTGTGGCCGGGCGGGACACCGACACGCTTTTTGTCCCGGCTCGTCGGGGATGTCTCCTGGCTCGGCCAGCGGGGGCCGGGTTGCATCTGGAAAATTTGAGGATTTGGGCGCTTTGGCCGGGGGTGCTGCGGCCTGGGGGGGGGTCTGAGGGGGATTGCGGCTCGGGGGCCCGACCGCTCGGAGCGGGTGAAGGCCTATGGGCGGTTGGCCTGCTGATTGCTGTGCTCGTCGGTGGATGCAAAGCGACGCCAGTCGTTGTGGAGTGGGAGCTCGCACGTTGCCTCGGTGGGACCTTTTGCGGCGACATTGTCCACTGGTCGGAGGGAGTTTCTGTGTCTGTGGCCTCTCTGCGGCCCAGAGGAGCCATCTCTTGGATCTGATGGCGGATGAGAATGTCCTCTGGAGGCTTCCCATGTTTGCGGATGGTGTTTTGGTCTGCCGATTGTGCGAGTGGCTCACGTACGGGGGGCGCCATTCCTCTCACGCACGGTCCATGCGTTGAGACCGCCGCTCTGGCGGCTGGGGGAGGTCCTTTACATGCCGGATGATGGCACGGCTCCAGGCAGTAATCCGGATGTAGCGGTTGTTCTTCTCGAGTGCCACTGTGGGTCCCCTCGCTGCTCGGAGGCCCTGTTGACTGTGGGCCGCTTTGCTTTTGGGCTTCGGGTGTTCACCCTTGATAAGCCGCCGTCGCCGGCCCCGGCGGTCGAGGGCGGCGCAGCTCAGTCGACCTCGCCTGCCCCGAGATTTGGCGATTCCGTTTCCAGCCTTGGAAGGGACGCTTCGGCTTCGGGCGCTCCGTCTCTCGCCAGGTCGGCTTTACCGCCTGATGACGCTTCATCTTCTGTCATTATTGGTGACGCCTCGATCGCTGCGGGCGGGGGCGAAGAAACGCCGCACTTAATGGAGTATGCTGATACTGCAGGGCCCGGCGGTTCTGCTTCCAAGTCATCATTTGGCGCCGTCGATGCTGGGTGGGCTTTGGAGGGTCACCCCCTTCCGAGAGGCTCTTCGCTGCCTCGGGATCTCTGGAGACCCTTGTTTCATCTTCCGAGGCGTTAGAGACGCCCCTTTTGTGCTCCCATACTTCGGAGGTGGTTGGCTACGTGTCGGTCCATCCCTCTTGGGGGCCCACAGGGGGCTGGTGGTAGCGGGTCCCACGGTCATGTTGATAATAGCTTTACCCGGGTCCTTTCCCTGGGCGGGTCTGCTGCTCGGGTTGCCTCTGTCGGACCTTCGGTCTCGCTGGTCTTCCGGATCCGTTTCTCGGGTGATCCGCTCCTGACCCCCCTGCTACTTATGGGGGTCGCTCTCTTTCCGCGCACGGGACTCCCTCCCCACATCTTCAGCGTTCTTCACTTGCGCTCGAGACCCTGGACCTCCGGTCTCCTGCGGGCATGGTGCCCTGTGGCCACCTGCGCCGGGAGGGGTGCGGTCCTCCCACTCTCCCCTTCGGCGTTTCTTGCTGCGACCCCCCAGGCGGGGGGGGTAGAGGCCTCTCTGTTGCTGGTCCCGATCGTTGGGGATCCTGGGGGGGGAGGTCCCTGTCTCCTCCGGTGAAGTCGACCTCTCCTCGATGATGGTTGCTTTTGGGGGGTCGACGAGTGTTGTGGAGGCTGACAGGCGGTCCGGGAAGAGGTACAGAAGGCGGCCTCATTCACAGACCATAACAGCAGCGCCGAGCCTCTGCTCGGTTCCTGATCTTAAGCTCGAGGCGGCGAAGGCCGCAGGGGTGGTGAGCCTGGCTGAGGGGGCAGTCGCTGGTTCCAATTGAAGATCTTGTCGTGGAACGTGAGGGGTCTGGGTGACCCGGAAAAGAGGAGAGTGGTGGGCTCAAGATTTGTGGAGTGGGGGGTGTGATGTGGTGCTCTTGCAAGAAACCAAGCTGGGTTCGCTTTCGCAACTTGATCGGCTTTCTTTCGGTGCATGATCGATTTTCGACTTCGAATCGGTCGGAGCGGTGGGTTCGGCGGGCGGAATTCTCATTGCGTGGAAGGGCTCTAACTTTTCTGCGTTGTGGGGAGCTGAGGGGGATGCACGTTCTCTCGATTCTTCTTGAATGCCTTCGCTCGGGTGCGGTGCTTGCGCTATCCTGCATTTATGGCCCCTGCCAGGCGGCGGACCGTCAACAGTTGTGGGCGGACTTGAGGCTTCTAGGGAAGTTTTCCCTGGCGTCCTGTGACTGGTGGGGGGTGATTTCAACGTCACTCTTCTCTCGTCTGACAGGCCCGGGCAACGGGGAGGACATGACCCCGGCTCTGAGGCCTTCGTGGAGGTGGCTGAGTCCCTTGGGGTGGAGGTGATGGATGCGGTTGGCACGAGATACACCTGGTGCAACATCGGCTCAAGATCGCGCCTCGACCGCTTCCTTGCGTCATCTGAGGTCCTGGAGTTGTTCCCGTTGGCATTTGTAGCTGCGCGGCCGCGCACTTGGTCGGATCACACACCCATCATCTGGAAATCTGGCGATCCGATCCCTGCTCGTGGCTTCTTTCGCTACGAGAAGGCTTGGCTGCTTGAGGGTTCTTTTCGGAGCCTGGTCGAATCACACTGGGGCTCGACGGTGGTGACCAGGTATGCTACCTCCAGGTTCATCCAGAACCACCGCTCTTTGCGGGCTAGGTTGTGCGCTTTTAAGCGGGAGTCTCGGGAGTTGCGTCGGGCGGCGAGGGCAGAGTCGGAGAGCGTTGTCGCCTTGCTTGACACTTTGGAGGATGAGCGTCCCTTGATGGGGGACGAGCTGCAGCGTAGTTTAGACGCACATCAGCTAATCTTCGATGACGATAGAAAGAGAATCACCGAGTGGAGACAGAGATCCAGACACAGGTGGCTTACGGAGGACGATGCAAACACTACTTTTTTCCACAGGGTGGCCAGCGGGTGGCGGTGGGAGAACTTCATTAGATCGATGCTCATTGACGGGGAATTGGTGGAGGGTAACACTGAACTTGGGAGGGCAATTGCGGACCACTTCCACACTTTTTCCGCAAGGGCTGCGGAGCGGCGATGGAGATGGACGGGAGAGGGAGTTGTGCGTCTTTCGGACGCTCATGCTTCTAGTCTTACCCTGTCGGTAACAATGGAGGAGCTAAAGTCGGCGGTTTGGAACCTCAACAGCGATGGCATGCCTGGCCCTGATGGCTTCCCTATTTCATTCTACAAGGATTTCTGGGACCTGGTGGGCTGCGAGGTGCTTGACGTGGTAACGGAGTGCTACCATGCGGGTTTCGAGCGGCTGAACAAGGCGCTCTTACTACTTATTCCGAAGAAGCTCGGGGCGGAACGAATCGAGGACTTTCGGCCAATTGCAATATCCAGCGCTTTGTACTTGATTGTTGCTAAGGTTTTCGCAACTAGACTTAGCAGGGTCCTGGAGCACATCGTTTCCCCTGCCCAGACGACTTTCGTGCCTGGGAGGAAGATTGCAGACATCCTGGTTTTGGCCTATGAGATGATTGCAGATTGGAAGTATAGTGGAAGGCAGGCCCTACTTTGGAAGGTGGACTTTTCGAAGGCGTTCGACACCTTGTACTGGCGCTTTCTTTGGGTTGCGCTGCATAGGCGGGGCTTTCCTGGGCTCTGGATCTCCTGGATGAAGAGGTGCGTGACCACGACCTCGATGACGATCCTTGTCAACGGGCGGCCGGAGGGTGGTTTCTTTCAACCTCAGAGAGGGTGAGACAGGGTTGCCCTCTCACCCCTTTGCTTTTTATCATTGCGGCGGACGCCCTTGCTTGCATAGTGGAGCGGGTCCAGCTGGCTGGGCTCACGAGCAGATACTCGAGGGACAACATCAAGGTCCCTCTTCTTCAATATGCAAATGACACTCTTTTCTTCATTGAGGGGGGCCTTGATGAGGCGAGAGGCATGACGGCAGCGTTGGAGCTTTTCGGCTAGATGTCTGGGTTGGAGCAGAGTAGCGGTAAGTCCAGGCTGGTCCCGTTCTCTATGGACATGGAGCTGGCGGGGCTCTGTGGTTCCGAGCTTGCTACCGAGTGTACTGGGTTGCCCATACCTGGGGCTGCCTCTTTGCACTGGGAGGTCGAAGGCGGCGGACTGGCTGCTGCTGATTGAGAAGGTGGAGAGGAGACTTGCGGGTTGGAAGACAGCGATCCTCTCGAAGGGGGGTCGGCTTGTGCTCTTGAAGACGGTGCTCTCAGCAATGCCGGTGTATTACTCTTCCACGAGGTGTATGCCGGCTGTCATCCGGAGGAGGCTTGAGGGGCTGATGAAGCGGTTCCTGTGGGGTAAGAGCGGGCATGGTTCTGGGATGCACCTGGTGGGTTGGGAGGATGTTGCCCTGAGGAAGACTGAGGGGGGGTTCGGGATCCATCGTCTGGGTGAGCTGAACGAGGCTTTATTGCTGAAGTGGGTGGCTAGGATTTGGGGTGATCGGGATGACCTTTGCTGCAGTGTACTGCGGCGGATCTACGGGGTCGAAGGGGCGGCTCCGGAGAGTGTCGCAGTAGCATCGGTGTCTGGGAGGAGACCTTCGCCCTTATGGAGAGCTCTCCAGTCTTTCTTTTCCAACTTCCGGACTTTCTTCAGGCCTGCTCTGGGGGACGGGCGCTCCTTTGGGTTCTGGAAGGACGACTGGACGGACGAGGTTGCGCTTTCCGGCCGCTTCCCTCGGCTTTTCGCTTTGGCGTCGGACACTGACGCTCGTGTTGCCTCTTGCTGGGTTGACGACAACTGGATGCCGGCTTTCCGTTCAAACTTCTCCAACTAGCGCATGGAGGACTTCCTGCTTCTGCTTGACTCGCTGCGGGGGGCCACGGGCCCCTCCTCGGGTCAGGACCACTAGGTTTGGCGCGGGGGATCTTTTACTGTGAAGAAGGCTTACTCGGCGATCTGCAGGCCGCCTCCCTCCCATCGCCGGATCTGGTTAGTGACTGCAACTTTTTGTGGAAACTGAGGCTGCCGGTGAGGATCGCCTTTTTCTTCTGGCTCTTCAGGAGGAAGAGGCTTTTGACCCGTGACCATTGCGCTCGTCCGACGTCTGCTTGGCTCGATCTCTAACCAATGACTGCTTTGCGGGGAGGGGATAGAGACTTTAGAGCATTTTTTCTTCACTTGCCCTTCTGTCACTCCAATCTGGGACGATCCTGGCCTTGTCTGGGTGGGTAGGGCCGACGTGGTTGATTTCTTCAGGAGCCTGGTGGTGGCCATGCTACGGCCGCGGGAGGAGCTTCTACGACCCCTTGCTTTGGTCTGGTCTATTTGGCTTGCTAGGAACAGTGTGTTGTTCTCTGGACATAGGTTCTACTTGGAGAATGTTTGTGCTGGTGCTTTGGGTCTGTTGCGCTCTTGGCAACACTAGTAGCGCTTTTTGTATTTCTCTTACTTTTTTTTACTTATTAATGCATCATCGGGGTGAACACCTTTGAGTGTCTCCCCCTTTTTGAGTTTCGAAAAAAATTCCTTGCCCACATGGCATAGGGAATGATCCTCCGCTCTAGAGTCCCTATGGCTCACATGAAAACTTTGGCCTGACAACCAAAGAAGAATGATGGGGACCACGAAACTGAAGATCGCATACATGTGCATCTTGAACTGCAGACTCGGAAACCAGTGTTGTAAAAGTCGGCCGACTAGGCCGACTAGTCGGTCCGACTAGTCGAGTCGGGGGGGTACCCGATTCGACTAGGCCAAATCGGCCAATAGTTGGTCAGACCCGATTAATCGCCCGATTAGTCGGCCTAGTCGGCCGACTAGTCGGCCGACTTTTGCATAGAGATTTCTTGGCTGACTTTTGCTTAGAGAAAATTCTGTATACTTCTGTACTTTAAATTATAGTTTTTCATCAAGATATAAAATATCAACTAATTAATATACTATCCTGGATAATTTTACTTAAAACTTTGTGATTTAATTTCATGTTGGTTAACTTATATAAGATTAGAATTGTGTTTATTACGCCTAAATGTTCGTTAACTTAGATACTTCTTGTTGATTTGCATGATAGTTAGGTAACTTAGGTTATTTACCTTTTGTGGTTATTGATTAGCTTTGTATTAATTTATTTCTAACTTCAACTCATGCTATGTACCAAATATTTTGTCCGTGCTATAAACCAAACATTTTTAATCTTAACTTGCTTCGTTTTTCTTCTGTTGCTATAATTTTTTAAGCTCTCAAAAATATTAAAACTGCTAAATATATGAATATAAATGAGAGTATATGCTATAAAACTTGATTTATATATTTAAAATAATTAAAAAATTCAAAACCGACTAATGCCCGACTAAATCCGATTACTCTCCCGACTGCCGATTAATCCTTAGTCAGTGACCCTGCCGACCGAGTACCGACTGCCGACTTCTGCAACCTTGTCGGAAACTGAACGTCGAGTCTGAACATATGAATTATAGAGTATGGAAATCTGACTGGTCTGACGAATCTAAAATCTGGAAAATTTGGATCTGAATAGACCTGTGACTCTACATATACCCCCCCTTCTCTCATACTTGTCGGAAAATGAGCATCGACAAAGTTCGGAGAAGACAATGACATGGGGAAAACAACAGGAGAACAATAAGCTGATTACATCTTTTTTTTTCTCGTCTTTTTAAAAAGATTGCAAATCATTTTCTTTCTCGAAACATTTTTTAAGCCGTTTCAATTTTTTTGGCTTTTAAAAACATTTTTTAAAGTTGTTTCAACATTTTTTACGGCTTTTCCTTGCAACATTTTTTTTGAAAAACTTTGCCTACGACTTTTTTAATTTGTACACGCTTTTTTTCTCAATTTTTTTAAACTTGCGCCCCCCTTTTTTTAACATGCCTGCCTTTTTTTCTTTTTTTGTCACCGACTTGGGCTCCTCTCACGGTTTTTTTTCAACCTCCGCTGGAGGCCTGTTGGGCCTCAAATAGTTTTTTTTATAGACTAACGCCCCCTGGTCGCTAACCCTATTTAGGGTTTCGAATCGCAACAGCCCCCCTCGAAGGGGTTCCGTATTCAGCTGCCCCCGATGGGGTCTTCTTGCTACCGCCGCCGAAGCGGTGGTGTCGTGTGGTGGCGCCGCCTTGGACTTGGAGATTGGAGGAGTTCGGGTGATGCACGCCTGATGCGTTGATGGTGCTGCCCAGGAGCTGCAGAAGAGATGATCCTGAAGAGCGTCCTGGGCTGGTATTGTCTGGTATTTGGAGGCAGCGAAATGGTATCGTCGAGGAGTAGCATCGAGTATTGTCGCCAATAAAGGAACCCTCGCATGGAGGATCTCGCCTGCTGCGGACTCCTCTTGCGCGAAGGAGGAGAGATGCGGGAGGCATGCGGACGTCTCTTGGGCGCGGGATTGAGCGTTGCCGCCGTACAGGTCCACCTATCGGTTGCGCGCCAACTGGGCAACATCGTGCCATCGTGAGGCGTGATCAAGTGGGAGAAGCGTGCTGGCGCGAGATCGAGCACGAGAAGGGGGGGGTCTGCTGCCTGTAGAACTTCAAGCGCCGCCGGGGAGTCAAGCTCGGAGAAGATCCCGGGGGTCGCGCAAGGCATGTGCCTTTGATGGCCTTGCTTGTGGTTGTGCGATGTCGCCAGCGCCGCTTCGAGATGCGAGGGAGCCTGAGCCGACTCCTGTATGCTAGGTTCGAGGGGTCGAGGCGGCCTGGAGCCCGAGGGGATGCGCGGGGCTGTTGAGGATGGTCGCCATCGCCTGGAGGGATGATTGCACAGTCGAAGTAGATAGGCGATGGAGATGCATGATCTTGAACTGCTCGAACAATCCCATATAAAAATGAATCTTCAAGAACGAATCTCCAACAATAAAATTAGGTTTTCAATAGAAACCTTAGATTTGAATCTCAAATCTCGAACAAAAATAAATCTTCAAACACAACTCCTCGAGAATCGAACCCGCTCTGATACCATGTTAGAAAATAGGAAGCGGAAGCGGAATCGGAAATAAAGATAAGAACTTGAAGAACGCAAGAATTTTTACGTGGAACCCTACTCCCTAAGAGCGGGATGAAACCACGGGAGAAGCCCTCAAAGGGGTGGATATTGCATTCCTTTTTCTCAATGGATACAGAAGGTGTGGGCTCCTTATTTAGCCTCCACAGAGCCTCCAAGTCCCACTACTGGTAGATGTGGGACTAAACACATGGATGGGGTAAATGGCTCCCGGAGAGATCCATTTACCCTCCTACAACTCATATGACGCACAACCAAATACTCCAACATACATTCTGCATCTTATAATAATAGAAATTGCCCACTGTTGGGATGTTCACTCATTCAATTCAAATTCATAGTTAAATAATAGAGCAAACTACACAGTATGATCAAGTGCATACCTATACGGCTATACCACAACATATTCGTTGAAGATAACTAAAATACCTGTTGAATTTGGACTACCTTGATGTGTGTTAGGATTAAATATCCCGTTATGCAAAGTCTGACGCCACTATTTATTCTCTTTATATGAAAATTTTTGACAAATATATGCAATAAGTTTTTTTATAAGGTTGCATACGGAAATGATGCTACCCTTACTTCTTCAAGATATGGTTAATCATGGGGATATTTAGTTTTCATGGAGTTGGTTGATAAGAATGGTTAATTATATAGATTACTCTCTCTTTGTACCTATTATCTGTGAGCGAAATTGTAAGAGTGACGTTTTTCCAGTGACAATTTTATATGATTAATTTTTTTTAAAACCAATGTTTTAGCCTTGAAATGTCGTATATTTATGTTTTTAACAAAGCTATCTTGTTTTCAGGAGATTGCAAAAATATATCTATAATTTATTATATTTTTATGGATGGTTTTTTTATAGAGTTATGCTTACGCCTCAATTGTCTCGAGGCTTACCACTCGATGTCCATATTGGAAACATGCCTCGATCCACCTCACGTTTTCAAAAGCTTGCGTTGGTGATCACTGATGCTGCTAGATGGCACCATGCTTGGAGGAACACTATAATGAGATCTTGTATTGATCGCCTTTTGCTTTCCGTTGAGGCGATGTTGTTCCCTCTTGCTGGGCCATATTTGCTCCCTCGGGCACACTCGGATCATACAATGCTGGTTTAGAGCTCTGGAGAGGGTTGCAGATTCAGGTACTTCTTCATATTTGAACACTCGTGGCTCCTTGAGGAGGGTTTCACGACATGGTGATGAACTTTTGGAAGGAGTATCACGTAGATGGGTCTGCCACGGTCCGACTTGCGTCCAAACTAAATGTGCTTAAGAGGCATCTGAAGGATCATAACATGAAGATCTGTGTCTGGTGTTAGAGCAAAAGGAACATGATGACTCTGTTAGACATGCTTAAAGATGTTCAAACTATCGACTGAGGATATCATGGAAAGAATTGATCAGCTCGAGGTTATCCATTTAGAGGATAAGAAGGTAGAAATTGAATGGAATCAACGATCATGACTATGATGGCTTAAAAAAGGGAGACACCAATACACAAAATTTTCATTCCACTTTTTAAAATTTTCATTCCATGGCAAGTAGTAGAAGGCAAAGAAAATACATACATTCTCTAAAGATTGGTGGGATGGAGGTGTATGGGGAATCACAGTTGGACCAGCCTTGAACGCCACTTATGATGGCTGGGGTTGGCGTGGTAGAGGAGTGGTGGAGATCTCATAGAATCGGGCTAGTACATGTGGCTGAGTTTAGCATGCAAGAGGTACAGAAGGTTGTCTTCTAGTTTGATACAGATGGGGCCCTGTGTCCAAATGATTTTTCCTGTGTTGTTATACGGAGTATTCTAGGATGTTGGTGTAAGACGAATGTCATGGATTTGTTATAAGAGTTCAGATGGGCAACTCGGATTTTGAGCACCTTAATAAGGCCCTTCTCCTACTGCCGAAGCGTGAGGTGACTGCATGTGTAGGGAACTTCCACCCAATTTTCTATCCAATGCGGTATACATAATCTATGCAAGGGTCCTTGCTAATCGTCTTCACAGGGTCTTGGGTACAATTATCTCCTCTGAGCAGACACCTTTTGTTCCATTCCATCTTATGGCAGATGGGCTTGTCCTTGCATTAGAGATGGTTTTAGACTAGAAGCAGAAGAATAAAAAAGAATTGTTGTGGAAAATTGATTTTTCCAAATCCTACGATTGCATTGATGTGAGATTCTTGTGGTCCTCGCAGCAGAAGGGCTTTCCTGGAATGTGGATTTTGTGGATGAAGAGTTGTATTACGATAGCCTCATATGCAGTTTTGGTGAATGGACGTCTGTTGGGAGGGTACTTTCAGCCACATCGTGGTGTCCGACAGGGATGCCCAATGGCTCCCTTTCTCTTTGTGATCGTTGTAGATGCATTAGCAGTAATGATACACCTTGCTTCAGATGAAGGTATTTGGCTGTTGTACATGTGTAATGATGTTTCAATTCCTATCCTACAGTACGCCGACGACACGATTCTCTTTTGTGAGAATAGGAGGAGTAGGCAATGAGAGTCTCCTACCTTTTGGATATTTTTGGAGATATTTCCGATCTTCTAATGAATTGGGAGAAATCCACATTTGCCCCCTTTGGTCTCTCAATGGTTGAATAGAAAGAGTATGCCTTGGTGCGTCACAGTCCAAACACATCCCTCTTGATAGCGTATGCGGGTCTTCCCTTAGTTGGCGGTAGATTTCGGTCCTCTGATTGGCAACCTTGGTTGGACAGATTGGAGAAGAAGCTGGCCAGATAGAAGGCATCGGTTCTTTCGAGAGGCAAAATATTAGTTCTTGTTAGAGTATACCCATGTTTTTCATTTTTCTTTATCCTTCTGTCTCAATCAGATTATGCTTTCGTATTATCGTTTTCTACATAGTATTAGAGGAAGCCAGTGGTGATTCAATTTATTTTTAAGTTCAATCATTATTTGTATTGTTCCAAATCGGAGATTTGTTCTTGGAAGATCATGCAATATCAAAGTGGTTTGATTTTTTGGTATTTATCTTTGAGATCATCTTTATTTCAATTTGTCGTAATCTCAGTGACGACTCTAGGGTTTGTTCTTGTCAAAAAGGTTGCATAAGAGATCAAGATCGAGGATATGTTCATGATCTTGTTCGCCAAAGCTCTGAGGGTTGTCATGGAACCTTAGTTCCTCAACGTCAACACCGCCATCTCATTTCAAGTAGCATTACATCAACATTGTCTTCTTCATACATGCGGCACTCGTACAACAGATGTCTACGGTGGCAAATCCAATGGCACACCACCTCTAGGATAGGATTAAGATTAACCCCATCGCCAACCTCTCTTTGCACGTGCCTTCTAGTGTCACTAGCCGTCGGCGAGAAGGGCAACGCACTCCCTAGAACCTCTAGGCGATGCTGAGCCTCTACACCCTTCTCCTTTAACCATGTCGGTGTTGCCATCCTTTAGATCTTTATCTCTGATCAGACACCCCCCTACCATTGTGGTGCATCGTTCCACAGGTGATACCATGACAACGCCACAACATCGTAACCACCCAACTCCGGGCCCCCACACCTACGACACAATGCGTATGGGCCCTTATTCTCTCTGAAGAAGAAGAAAAGACCCTCTCCAGGTAGCCCCATCTCCATTCACAACACTGTCAGTAGCTCCTGGTCCAAGATCCCCAAGCGATGGTGCAAGTCAGATTAGGCATACCTCTCCGAGTGCCCACTCCAACCCTTATTCTCCAATAAGTGCTCCATCCAATGCTCCTCTTATGCAGACTTCTCTACGAGCGTTGCCACCCTCACGTCCAATAGTATCTCCAACGAGGCTTGTTCGAATGGTGGTGATGGGTTTCTCTAACGTCCTCGGGATCTGGGTTACTCATTTACACAACATTCACATATAAAATTTATGATTGATCATACTAAGTTATGAACATGAGGATAAATGTTTTGCGATTGAATGACATTCACAATTCACTTAACTAACCACATCATAACACATGTCACTTCTGAACATTTGCATTTATATCTATATAGTACAACATATATTAAAAGATTCATCATCATGTATCTCAGAAATATGACTGAAGAGAAAAGGAACACATAATAGATACACTTATTTATACAATGATTTCCATGTGTACCGTTAAGTCAAATGTCTGGGTTACTCATTTACACAACATTCACATATAAAATTTATGATTGATCATACTAAGTTATGAACATGAGGATAAATGTTTTGCGATTGAATGACATTCACAATTCACTTAACTAACCACATCATAACACATGTCACTTCAGAACATTTGCATTTATATCTATATAGTACAACATATATTAAAAGATTCATCATTTATACATGTATCTCAGAAATATGACTGAAGAGAAAAGGAACACACAATAGATACACTTATTTATACAATGATTGCCATGTGTACCGTTAAGTCAAATGTCTGATCACCAAAAGCTCAGAGCCCTGAGGAGTATATATTGTGTCGCAGGCGCCTTCCCTGTCTTCCATGTTAGGAATAAACAGATGTCAACAAATGTTGTGTACATATTATTAAAATAACGTGTGTTTAAGTGGTTACAAAAAGAAAGCAAGTAGATAGGTAATGGAATTGTAATTATTTTAGTTACTTGCATGGAAATTTGATTTTCTAGTTGTTTTATGTAAAACTCCCTTTTTCACTCACCATATTTTAATTATCAACAATTAATTATTTCCTTGATTCATGATATGATCGTGATGGCAAAGGTGATCTAGATCTAATTTACATCTTTTCATTATTGTTAATTGTAAGATGTGATGATAGATCTTATTGAATGTGGATGATTGATGCAGATTTTCATGATCTGATCTTTATCTTCGCCAGAACCTACTTGCGTAACAATAACCAAACTCAAGCAGTGAAGAAGCCTCCTAAGACACTCTTCCGTCTCACCTTCCCAGTGGAAGTGCGGTCCAGGAGAAGGCTAGGCAAACTCCAACTACACCGCTGGGACAAGTGGGAGAGACTCTCCTGCCTGAGACACTCCAGTCATGCGGGCTTTAATCTAGTTCAAAATCGAAAGACGACTTATCCGCAGAATCCGAGCTATCGCGATTCAGGTCGAGGACGGGGATCAAAAAGCAAGCCTGTTGGAGTATTCGTGTAAGCGCCCATTGAGTTGTAGCAGGGTAAATGGATCCTGGAGCAGATCCATTTACCCCACCCAGTTGTTTAGTCCCACATCGTCTAGTGGTGGGACTTGGAGGCTCTGGAGAGGCTATATAAAGAGCCCCAGACCTCCTGTACTCATTGAGAAAAAGCAATGAAGCATATGCCCCGTTGAGGGCTTCTCCCGTGGTTTCATCCCGCTCCTCACGGAGTAGGGTTCCACGTAAAAATCTTTTGTGTTCTTCATATTTATCTTTATTTCTATGCTCTGATTATCGTTTCCGCTTCCGCTTCCGATTTTCTAACATGGTATCAGAGCGGGTTCGATTCTCGAGGAACGATTTTATATTATTTATTTTGTCGAGATTCGGTTTGAATTTCTCTCGATTATTTATGTTCAAGTTCTAGAGATCAATCAACCTTGTTTGAAGGTGGTTCATTCTGGAGCAAGATGTTCCAAGGAACCCTAGCGGCTCCAGGAATGAGCCCCACGTGATTCGAGGGTTCCACCATCTCCATCACAAGAGCTCCAGGCTCCTGCCGCATCTTCTCAACAGGCCGTAGCCCTATCAGTGCTTCAGATCGAAGAATATTCCAGATATGTGCATCGCAATCCAGGAAAAGAGGCTGCACTCCACCGCTAATCCCTCCTCGCAGCCCAGGTCGCCCAGTGAAGCATGTTCCTTGCAGCCCTCGCGGGTCCTCGCCATGCGCAGGTGGTCTTCTAGCACCGTTTCGCGTGCTGGTGATGCCCATGCTTATCGCGCACTGTCCCTGGCGGCGCGTGGTCACTCCATCCTTGCGGCTCCAGGCGAGCAGTAACCTATTGACATCGCCTGTTAGGAGTCCTAGTCGGCTCTCTCGTCGGCGCTCAAATCGAAGAAACCTCCAGGCGGCGCTTCTCTCATCGCATCCAAGCTCCCGATGTATCTCTCGCGCGAGCCCTTTCCAGCGTACGAGTCCCTTCCAGCGGGCGGCGGCGCCACCAGGATCCCATGTGGCTCGTTACGGCGAGCCCTAGCCGCCTTCTGCCCTCGTCGTCATGCGGAAGCCCCGCAGCTTCCTCCGACATCGCAAACCCGCTCCAGGCGGCGCCGAAGAAGCCCCTCCTTGCATCAGGCGGCACCGAAGAAACCCTCGAGACCCCAACCCTCCCTGCGCAAGTCCTCACGCGCGAGCTCCTCCCTGCGCAACAGCATCAGCGCCTCCGACGGCATCCTCCAGACCCCAGGCAGCACTCCAGCCACCCAGGCGGTCCTCCGACCTCCAAGGTCCAGGCGGCAAGGCTTATCTTGCGGTGCCTCTCGAGGCGGCGCGTGAAGAAAACCCCAAATGGGGTGCGACATCCCAAACAACCGTGTGCATCGAAGGGTTTCCTGTTGGGAATCCTTTGGGGAACCCTAGGGCCTGCGGCTATTAAAAAAAATATGTGGGGTTATTTGCTTGTGGGTCCAAGTGAGTTGTTTTCTTTAAAAAAAAAGTAAAAAAAAGGTGGGGCTGAGTGTTGGGCCCAGATGTGGGCCGTGTTAAAAAAAAGAGAGAATGAGTTGGGGCCCAAGTGGGCCACACTAAAAAAAAAGAGGCGCGTGCTTAAAAAAAAAAGAAGCCGCACGCAGTTCAAAAATTTTGTTTGATGAAAAGCCGAAAAAAATTGAAACGACTTTAAAAAAAATTTTTAAAAAAATGATGACGGCTTAAAAAAAATGAAAAGCCGCAAATTTCATGTTTTCTCCCCATCATTGTTGTCTTCTCCCTACATTGTCGATGTCAGTGTTTCCGACAAGTACGGGAGAAAGGGGGAGTATATGTAGAGTCACAGGTCTTGTATTCCAGATTTCAGATTTCAGATGCCAGTCTTCAGACCAACAGATTCCAGACTCTACGGTTGTTCAGACTCGACGATCATTGTTCCGAGTCCAGTTTCAGACACGCACGAGTGTGCGGTCATTGTCAGATGAGAATAGGTTGCCATCATCATTGTCAGAGGTCCCCATCATTCTTCTAGTTGTCAGGCCAGAGTTTTCATGTGAGCCATAGGGACTCCAGAGCAGAGGACCATTCCCTATGCCATTGAGGGCAAGGGTTTTCATGTGGTATCATAGGTACACCAGAGCAGTGCACCATTCTCTGAGCCAGATGGGCGAGACCCAGTTCTCCGACGAGGAGACTTCAGGCGCAAGTTCAGACTCGATGATCAGGTTCCGAGTCTTCAGTTGACTCACACTCCAGCCCGTTCGTCCTCCTCACCTGCACGGCATGAGAAGCAACGTCCTCGACTGCAGCATGTGCGCGTTGGGTTGATATTGTCCGTAGTGTCTTGTAGCGTTGAGTTGAGTTTCTGTCTGTTTGTCCAAGCTGAGCATTGCATGCTCCAGCTTGAGGGGGAGTGTGGAGTATTCGTGTAAGCGCCCATTGAGTTGTAGCAGGGTAAATGGATCCTGGAGCTGATCCATTTACCCCACCCAGTTGTTTAGTCCCACATCGTCTAGTGGTGGGACTTGGAGGCTCTGGAGAGGCTATATAAAGAGCCCCAGACCTCCTGTACTCATTGAGAAAAAGCAATGAAGCATATGCCCCGTTGAGGGCTTCTCCCGTGGTTTCATCCCGCTCCTCACGGAGTAGGGTTCCACGTAAAAATCTTTTGTGTTCTTCATATTTATCTTTATTTCTATGCTCTGATTATCGTTTCCGCTTCCGCTTCCGATTTTCTAACAAAGCCTAGGCAAGAAGCTGGAGTGTCAGAGGCCGGCCGGTGTCGGTACATGCTAAATGAGCTCGAAGAAAAACCAAGGGTCCTCCAGCCTAGGCACCCTAACGGAACACGGGGTCAACAGAACTAGTGAAAAGGAAAACATAGAGATCCTAGAGAAGCGTAAAAACTGTGAACTCGCGATAAAATCATGAAGAGACTGGGATCCTAGACCCACGTACTAGGCGACCGCTGTCCAATTGGGCATCCTAACTCCAGTCCAGTTGAGGGTCACACACCCTCGCACAGTCAGGTGTAAGGGGTACCCTAATCCGCACAATTAACCGTCATCACTGATTCTCATCAACAATATGGATTTACTTAATTACACATTCATTTCACCATATTTTATGTTATTAGCTTTACAGATCCAAGTGTTTTGTCAACAACTTATCAATTGTGGATAGCACTATATAGTTAGTAGATTGTACTAAAGGATCATTGGATGAAGATTTTTAGTCACAATAATGACAGGGAACTATCAAATTATAGTTGTTTCAAGTAGTTTTGAGTAATTTCTTTAAGAATATGTGAATCTTTAAGGTGTTGAAACGTTATTATCTTATTGATACTTTTCTTGTATAGAAACCCATACGGATCAGTCATTTGTTGGCTTCTAAAGAGAAGGGTATCAATATCCTATAATTGGTATTTAGAATATCTTCATCATAAATCAGCAATGCTCGGGTAGAGAATCATACATATAATTTCTGTTGACGCATATAGAGTATCTCTTCGTTATTTTATTTTATGTTTCAGTTGTCTTCTTTATGTAATTTACCCATAGGCTACTCTCCTATATAAGAGAGCCTAGGGCTTATGGAATAAATCAAGTCATTCGTTTTTCCCAACATGGTATCAGAGCGACGGTCCTAGACCGGAGTTCTTGAAACCCTAACCCACCCCACCCGTCGGCCTCTCTCTCTTCTCTCTCTAATCGGCGCCGCCCACTCCCGATCTTCTGCGCAGGTCGTCTTCTACAAATCGCGGCGGTGCTCCAGCCCTGCGCGCCTCCAACCCTAGCGGCGGTGCTTCATGCGCGAGACCTGCACGTAGCGCATCGCCTGCTCTCGCGCGCAGGCCTGCTTGCCAGTTCTCCACATAGCGCATCGCGTGCGCATGCCCACGTGTGCGCCTCTTCGCGCCCAAGCTTGAAGATCGGATCGTGCACACACGCGCGCTCCTGCGCGACTTTTCCGTGCAGTACTTGCGTGTGTGCCCCAGTTGCACACGCACGTAGCGTGCTCTTGCCGCGTGCAACTGTGCGCCACTGCGCGTGAACATCTGTGCGCCCCTGCGCGTAACTGTGCGCCCCTGCGCGTGAACATCTGTGCGCCAGCCCACAGTTTGCATGCGTCGTTGTGATTGATTGCGCGTGTCAAGACCGTAGCGCGCACATATTCATGGGGATGGTTGCTTGACGTCTACACATGCAACTAATCCCGTCTATGTCATTGTAGACAAAGATTATCTTCTGTCAATCGCTCCAGTTTTCCGTCTCCAGTATGTCAGAAAGCAAGGCAGATATCCCGTCTATTGGCGCATTTCGTGGTCCAGCGTCCATTGTCAAGATGGATGGTACGAACTATGAACTGTGGGCAATGCAGTTCATGAGTATGATGAAGTCTACAGGTAAGAAGCACATTCTTACCGAACCTGAGCCTGCAGAGAAGACTGGAGTCCATGCCTCATGGGAGGCCGATGATGCATATGCCAAGGTCTGGCTATCTGGTACATTGGCTATTGAAATTGCCAATGACATTCTACATCAACCCACAGCCAAAGACATGTGGGATATCCTGGCGGCGACATATTCTCATGCGAAGAACGAAACGAAGATCCTGCAACTACAACATGATATATTCACAATAAAGCAGAATGGCCGTCCTTTACATTCTCTCTACACATCACTGAGAGGGATGTTCGAGAAGCTCTATAGCTTCATGCCTCTTACCTCCACACCAGAACAGCAGAAGACATACAGGAATGCGACGATGGTGGGTGTGTTTCTCGCTGCACTTGATCCAGAGTATGAGGCAGCACGGTCTCAGATTTTGGCAGACTCGACTATTCCTCCCATGGAGGAAGCCTTTCACAGATTGAGTAGGATCACAGTTCCTTCAGCAGCTGCGAGTCAGAATTCCTCAGCCATGGCGGCAAACAGAGGCCGCTGATTTCATCAATAGGGCCGTGGACGTGGACCTCGTGGAAGGGGTGGCCGCACTAGGCCAACATGCACATATTGTCACCGAGTCGGACACAATGAAGACACATGCTATTCGAAGCACGGATTCCCTGCATCTGCACGAGCCGCTGAGCAGATAGAGCCCCCATCTGCTGCTACCTTGGATCAAGAGGTGGCGGAGGTGGTGGTGGGGCAAGAGGGGTCCGCGAGAGGGCAGCGGGTGGGCTGTAGATCAATTTCTGTGGCATTTGTATGTCAGAATATACCTGGACAGCAAGCAGATCGACCTTTTTTTCTTCTGCAATGGTCTGGACTGCAAACAAATCGTCATTGACGGCGACATTTTCGCGATTTTCTTCGTCGTGGATATGGACAACGGCTTATATGACCAAAGATTTTGATTCGGCGGCGCATAGAGTCTCGAAATTAGCCATCAAATCTCGTAGCTTGATTGGAAATCAAGCAGTACGCCCATCATCTCCTTGTCGTAGGCTTCTTCGGCTCGCCGTTTACGCTCCGACGAATGATGGTCTTTCGTCGCATGTCGGCGCGAACGTCTGGACGGATCGTCAGATCGTGAAAACGATCTGTTGGCCATGCTCTGATACCAATTGTTGCAAATGAAAATTCGGCAACGGCGGAAAATAATTTTGATCGATGGAATTTATTTGGTAGAAGAAATTGGAGGGATTGAGGAGAGAAAGCTCGTCAGAAAAACGAGGGATTTTGGAGAAGAGAAGCGTGAAGACCACGTTGAGAGAGAAAGAGAAAGACAGAGATAGAGATAAATCTCAAGTTTTCATATCAACTGACCTATCTAAAACAATAGTCTATCATCCCTTTATATAGGAGGGATGAGATTACAAAAATAGAAACTCAAATTGAAATTCAAATTCTAAACTATTTATCCTAATTTGACTCTAACCGACTAACTAATTGATTTGAAATAAATTCAAATCTCTAATTGACTCTAACTAACTAAATTGAGATCGCAAGTGATCTCTTTATTTAAATTAAAAATGCGAAGACTTAATTATTTGTAAATAAAATGAGACTCTAATTATCGGACATAAATTAAATAAATAAAGCCCTATATATCTGATTCACGCTGGATTCAAGGCATATTGACATCTCAAATAGTATAAATTTTTTGAATGAAAGAGGGTGGCATCCTGAGCTAGGACCCACCACAAGTATATTAAAACATAGAAATTAACTTATAATTGATCATACTAAACAAAGGGCCTTACAATTCTCTGAAACAATTTCAGAATAGAAACATTGACCATGAAAGATAAGCTCGTTCCTAGCACACCAAGAATCGTGAAAGGGATTAAGTTGTCCGCATGAGAAACTCCACAAATTAACCGAATGGTGTGCCGAAACTGAGTGTTGCTGTCAACCCTGAGCCAAGGAAGCTCTGACAATGTCTAAACCCAAGTTGATAAGCCATAACTAAAAAAGATGATCCAAATCTTCCCCCTCCTCCCCGCATCTATCACACAACTTATCATTTGTCTAAAGCAACTTGTTGTGTCGATCCTTAGTAAGCAGATGACCATGCCTTGTGAGCCAAAGACACGCCTTAATCCTCGGCGAGACTTTACTTTTCCAAATGATCTTGGCATCAAGGGCGAGGTCATCATGTACAGAAATCTGATTGTCAATGAAGAAACATTGAGCCTTCTTAACAGAAAAAACACCTCCAACAGAAGCAAAATGGTCCCTTCCACGCGACGAACCCTCCATATCTGCCAACAAATGTTGTAAATCACGGAAATCCTCAAGCCTCTATGCAGAAAATTCCACTGTGAAGAGAGGAGACCAAGTGTCCTGCGACCATGCCCTATATACCAATATCTCCCGATCCTCTGCAGTCGCCATAATCTAGGGGAAATAACTCTAAAAGCACAATCACCAGTCCAATTATCAGTCTAGAAGCGAAATGTTTCCCCATTGGCAAGCACCGTGCGCATCTTCTCAGTCATAACAAGCAGCACCTTCCTAATACCCTGCCACAAGGTATTATCTGCCATATGTCTTCTAGGACAAATGAAACATTTGTGAAGGTTGTCTGGGCCATGGGCCCTGATGATTTCTCGATCCTATTTTGTAAGGAATTTTGGGAGGTGGTCAAGGATGATTTACTGGAGGTAATACATGTGTTTAGTTGTGGAAATTATGGTTTTGAATGACTGACTTAGGGCATTATTGTTCAAGCTATCATGAATGATATCATTGCTCTGAAGCAGACAACCTTCATGCCTAGAAGACTTATGGTGGATGCCATATTGTTTCCCCATTGGCAAACACCGTGGCAAGCTATCATGAATGATATCATTGCAGTGGACTTTTCTGAATGGAGATTAGATGAATTTATGATCATGATGAGTGAGCTGTCAGATGTGGATGGCTCATCGATTTGGAGGGTTCACTGGGAGTGGGAGAATGGCCCATTCTCAGTTGAAAAGGCGTATAGGGCCTTCTCTCATACTCAAAACCTAGTACATGAGGGTCTCCGATGTGACTGCATGCTTATTTGGAAGAGCTGGATCCTGCAACTCGTCAAGATTTTCCTTTGGCTCGGGATTTCACCCTCTCCTTTTTCGAATAAAATATCTCCATTCACTATGAGCTGCAACTATTATGCATAGAATAGGTATTACACGCAAATCGATGAATAAGGCAATTGGCTAAGAATAAGAGACTACCACCATTGTGTCACTTGTGATTATGATTTATTCTCTTTTTCTTTGAAAAGTGTTGCGTAACATTTTGTTTATTTGATGTTGTGTGATTGCAATGATCTGATTACGATCTGACCTACATGGAATCCACAATTTAGACCTTCCTTAAAACTAAGCTTCATATATTTATTTATTGATTTTACGAAGCGTTTGCTTCTTTTGCCAAGTTCCTTCTTTTTTTCTTTTCCTTTTTATTGTTCACAAAATGTTTCATTTGTCCTAGAAGATCTTGAAACTCTTTGTTTTACTCAATTGGTCCACTATCAAGCTTCGTTCTTGCTATTGTATTTTTGTTAAACATACCTAAAACCTCTTTAACACTTTTTCTATCGTAAGTTATGTTCAACCGAAGACGTTGGACTCAAAGTAGAGGACTTCGTTGGTAGCTTTTGATCTGAGCCTTTCGTCATGGGGAATAATAAGAACCCAGAGAGGTTGAGGAGTCCCGGGGAAATAGAGATCTCATATCCGCCACTGCCTCCCGCCTCCCTAAACCCACCCCTGAAATGGGCACGGACGGTAATGGCGGGTTCCTTGCCGGCTGCTCTTCGAACATCTGATGCGCACCCAAGTGAAATGGGAAAGGGACGAGGTACCCGTGTACTAGAGAAAGAAGATGTTCCGGATGGAGTAGCTGAAGCCCCGCTGAACCTTCTTAGTTGAGCGTGCGAATGGCTACACTAATTTGCGTGCACTAATTGCATAACTAGAAAGGCCAAATGCCTTTTCGTCGGATTTCCCGTAGATCAAATGTGTGTGACCGCCTTTCGGATTCCGTGTGTCTTTGTCGTCCTGTGTCTTTTGACGACCCAGAATCAGAGAGAAGAAAAAGAGACTACCTCACTGCCCAGGGAGACGCAGAGATTGAAAGACCCCGCCTGATGAACCAGTGGCCGCCTTCCGCTCAATAAGCCCTTCCCGACCTTTCATATTTTCCAACAAGTTCTCAACCTACTTTATGGACCATTTTCTCAGAATTTCTTTCACCTTCTTAAGATTCCACTATTCAATTCTCAGGTCCCTGCGCATTGTTTATTATCTCACTAACTTGTTTGGTCTGTTTATGTAATTCCGATAAACGGTTTTCGTTTGTTAATCTTAGCATGATCTTTAGAGTATAATAAATTGCTACTACTCCAAGCAAAATTGTCAATTTTGTGAACTTGTCAGACCATTTTGTGTTCTTCCCTTTTCTTGAAAAGAGTGATTATTATGAGGTCACATGCTAAAAAAGTCAGACATATTTACATAATTTTTACACTATAACCATGATTACATGTACAAGAAAGAGGAAGAGAAATGGGAATATAATTCATATGCCCTTTTAACCATATCAATTTTCTTCGTAATTCCAAGTAAGCTTTCCAAGATTTCTATTTTTGGGGGTAATATCTGAATTAAGCATTTCATTGGGCTACATAAGTTTGGGGGATACGGGAACTGTTAATTTTTCTCTTCATTGATATTGCAGCAAGACACATGGAGAAAATACCTAAAATCTTGTGATGAAACTAACCTGGGCAGCCATTCTTTTCGAAGATGAGCAAATGGCATTGCTTGCATTTTCCCCGTGGTTGTACTTTTCCAATATAAGCAGTCAACACGTTTTCATGAAGAGAAAATGGCATTGCTTTGCACTTTCCAGCTGCTTGCTCTTTTCCACAATGTCTTGCTCTCTTTACAAATACTTAGCAGTTCTAGGATGTAATGATCTTTTTTCTAGCTAGTAGAATTTTCGAAGTTGATTATGCTCATTACTGGTTTGTATACATTACAGGCTCCTTGTTCAAGATCCTAATATGCGCTTGGGAGTGAATGGGGCTTCCGAGGTCATTACTTCTTACAGACATATATTTAATAAATCAATCTTAATATCTTGGGAGGTCTGATATTTGTTTCAAATGCAAATACAAAATTTAACTTTAAATAAAGTAAAACTAAAGTAGCAACTAGCAAGTACTTGCAAAAACAATCGAAGTGCTTAGCTTTCCAAGAATTTATCCGTATCTTGTTTCATTTGATAATATTTAGACTCATCTTCCATATGTTTGTGATGCAGTTGAGCCTATTGATTTGTGATTATTTGTGTGTGATCATATCTATCCCTGAATCAGCACAGACCATGGAGTAGCTTTAGTAACGCTTTTTGACATTGTCTTTCCTAGGTTAATTTGTTGTCTACAACAACAGCAACAAAGCCTTTCCCCACATTAAGTAGGGTCGGCTACGTGGATTTTTTGCCTCCATTCAGATCTATCTTGAGCCAATCTCGGGCTTAGGTCCAAAAAATTAAGATCCCTTCGTATAGTCTCATTCCAACACTTCTTTGGCCTTTCTTGCCTTCTCTTAGTTGGTTCAACATCCCAAAACTCGCATCTCCTAATCGGTGCATCAGTTGACCTCCTTTGCACATGGCCAAACCACTATAAGCGGATTTCTCGCATCTTATCATCGATCAGAGCTACAACTACTTTCCTTCTGATTGCATTATTCCTTATCCGATCTTTACGTGTGTGTCTACACATCTACCTTAGCATTTTCATTTTTGCTACTGCCATTCTCTGCACTTGTCTATGATTCACAGTCCAACATTCAGATCCATATAGCATAACAGGTTTCACATCTACTTTGTAAAATTTTCCTTTGATTTTCAAATGAATTTTCTTATCCCAGAGAACAGTAGTGGCTCCTCTCCACTTTAGCCAATATGCATTTATTCTATTAGTAACATCTCCGTCAATTTCTCCACTGTGTTGCAAAATAGATCCCAAGTATCTAAAAGAATCCTTATTCTGAACGTTGTCGTCACCAATCTTCACCTCGATTCCTTCACTGTTGCTTCCATCAAAAGTGCGCTCCGTATATTCAGTCTTAGCCCTACTTATACGGAATCCTTCAGTCTCCAATGCATGTCTTCAGACCTCAAGCTTCTCATTTACCCCATCTCTAGTCTCATCAATCAACACAATATCATCAGCGAATAATATGCACCAAGGTAACTCATCCTGAATGTGACTTGTCAACTCATCCTTACACAAAAGAATGGACTCAAAGTTGAACCTTGATGCATACCAAAGTTGATGTCAAAATAGTCAGTCATCCCACATTTGATCCTTACACAAGATGAATCCCTATCATACATATCCTTTATGAGGTTAATGTATAGGACATATACTTGTTTCTTCTTCAAAACTCTCCACAATATCTCTCGTAGGACAGAATCATGTGCCTTATCTGAATTGTTAGAAAATAGGAATGTGGAAGCGTATCAAAATAAAATAATAAGAACATAAAGAACATAGAATTTAACGTGGAACCATACTCCTTAAGGAGCGGGATGAAACCACGAGAGAACGCCTCAAAGGGTTGATTTATGCATTGCACTTTATCACTGGATACAGTTGGTGCGGGGCTTATTATATAGCCCTCACTGACTCTCCACATCCTACAACTGGTAGATGTGGGACTAAAATATTGGATGTGGTAAATGGATCTTGGAGGGATCCATTTACCCATCTAGTCAAGTAACACATATAACAAATACTCCAACACTCCCCCTCAAGTTAGAGCATGCAATGCTCAGTTTGGACAAACAGAAAGAAATCTCAACTCATAATAGAAGACACCACAGACAATATCAACTCAACGTGCACAACTGTCGGCTGTTGTCGAGGATGTTGCTTCTCATGCCGTGCAGATGAAGAGGACAAACGAGCTGGAGTGTGAGTTAAACCGAATCTCCTCGTCGGATGAGTCTCTATATGGAGAACTCTGGCCTGCCACAACATATGAACAACTACTCCATCTCTTAAAGGGTCGAATAAAGAACGTCGCTAATTATCCATACGTAGATTTCTGAAGACGGGTCTCTCTCATAGGGACCTCAAAGTGGGTTATCTTTCGTAGGAACCTCAGAAGGATCTCGTATTGGAGTTCACGATCACTGGAGAACGGAGTCTGAAAGTCTCCTCATCGGAGAACTGGGTCTCTCCCATCTTGCTCAGAGAATGGGATCTCTACTCTGGAGTCCCTATGAAACCACATGAAAACCCTAGCCGTCATGGCATAGGGAATAAGATCTCTACTCTGGAGTTCCTATGGATCACATGAAAACTCTAGCCGAAACACAAAAGATGAGGACCACAAACAATGATGGCGTACATGTGCACATCTGAAAAAGACCGTGCGATGTCTGAAACTGAAGATTCGGAACCAATCTGACGTCGAGTCTGAAATATGAACTGTAGAGTCTGAATATCTGGCTGGTCTGGAGATTTGACATCTGAATGGACATGTGATTCTACACAATACCCCTCCTTTCTCCCCTACTGGTCGGAATGAAGACATCGACCAAGTTGGAAGAAGAGAAATGAAGATGGGGAGAAACAAACCATAAGCCGATCTCATTTCAACATTTTTTAAAAACATTTTTTAAAACATTTTTTTAAGTCGTTCCATTTTTCCGGTTTTTGTATTTTTTTAACTTGTGTACGACCTTTTTTTCCTTTTTTTGTACGCGCCTTTTCAAAAACACACATTTTTTTCTTCTTCTTTTACCGCGCTTCTCTGTTTTTTACGGTTGGCGTCCCCCCTCTCTTTTTTCATTCATTTTTTGTTTACAGTGTACGACTTACTTGGGTCTACAAAACAACAACATTCTCTTATTTTTTTTTTCAAAATAAACCTTTGGCCTATTTAGGGTTCAACTCGGGAACCCTGATCTCAACATGCGCCCCCGATGGGGCCTGGCCTACGCCGCCTGAGTAGGAGAGGAATAAGAAAAGTACAAGTGAATAATATATCTCTACACTCCCCCTCAAGGTGGAGCATCGATATCAATCATGCTCAGCTTGTACGAACACTTCTGGAATGGCCCTCGAAGTAACGCCTTGGTAAAAATGTCTGCATGTTGATCCTCTGAGCTAACATGGGATGTAACAATAAACCCCTTCTAAATCATGTCGCGTACGAAGTGACAATCAACCTCAATGTGCTTGGTTCGTTCATGAAATGCTGGATTATTTGCAATGAATAGAGAGTTGCCTGATTGTCACATTCTAGAGTCATAGGAAGTGGAACCTCTATATATAGATCTGCAAGTACAACCTTTACCCACATCATTTTTGTACTGACCTGAGCCATAGCCCTATATTCAGACTCAGCACTGGACCTTGCTACATCCGTTTGCTTCTTGCTTCTCCATGAGACTAGAGAATCTCTAACATATACAACAAACCTAGTGGTGGACTTTCTGTCCTTGGGCACCCTGCGTAATCTGCATCTGCACAAGCTGATATAGTAACCTCCTTGCCTTTCTTAAACAATAGACCCGCAGCTGGAGATGACTTTAGATACATGAGTATCATATGTATAGCATCCATGTGTACCTGACGTGGTTGCTCCATAAACTGGCTCACTCGGCTTACAACAAAGGAGATATCGGCCCAGTAATAGTTACATAGAGAAGCTTCCCCACCAGTTCTCTATATCTTCTCTTATCCACCTCATTAGTGTCATCATCATATAGTCTCATATTGGGATCCATAGGTTTAGTTGCAGGTCGGCAACCAAGCATTCCTGTTTCACTCAATAGGTCAGTGACATATTTCCTCTGGGTCATTACCAACCCATGAGGATTTCTGGCAAACTCCAGTCCCAAAAAATATCTAAGAACCCCAAGGTCCTTGGTAACGAATTCATGGCCCAGCATTTCTTTTGCCCTCTGGATTCCATGTTCATCATCATCTGTAATCAGAATATCGTCTACATACACCATAATAGCAATAATACCTCTGGGTGTCTTTTGTACGAACAGAGAATGATCAGCATTAAACTGTTTGTATCCCTGTTTCTTAAACTGGTCTAAGAGCTTCTGGAACCAAGCTCTGAGGCTCTGCTTAAGGCCATAGATAGCTTTATGAATATCGCACACCGTAGGACTCTCCCCCTCAACAACAAACCCAGGTGGTTGTTGCATGTAGACTTCCTCCTGTAAGTCACCATATAGGAATGCATTCTTCACATCTAACTGATACAACGTCCAATCACGAGTAACTGCAACAGAGAGAAGGATCCGTAGAGTGGAATGGCGAGCAATCGGTGAGAATGTATCAAGGTAATCCACCCCATATGTCTGTGTAAAGCCACGTGCTACAAGGCGAGCTTTGTATATGTCAATGATGCCATCTGCATTCTGCTTAATTGTAAAGACCCACTTGCAGCTAACTGTAGATACATCAGCAGGTGCAGGAACAAGACTCCAGGTGCCTCTGGACTGAAGAGCTGCCATTTCCTCTTCTATGGCCAAGCGCCATCGACTATCCTTCAGTGCATCTTGATAATTCCGTGGAATGTCCACTGCTGACAATGCAATGACAAAATTCCTGAATTCTCCATTAAAGCGGTCAAACGACACAGAAGATGCTATAGGATATGACGTCCAGCTCCGCTTCTGCTTTCGTAAAGCATTAGGTACATATAAATCATCTGTCTCCTCAGATGGCCTCTGCAACACATCCTGCTCAGGAAGATCATCAGATCCATCAATAGAAATATTTTCAGAACATACCTCAGGCGAGCTAGATGAAGAGCGGTGACCATGAACAGAAGCAGGCCTACGGGTGTAGTGGAATGGTAGTGGTGAAACATGCACCGTGACAGGAGGTGTAGGAGATGATAACGGTTCTAGTGGTGGTGGTGACATGTATATGACATCGGTAGTGCCAGAAGGAACCAGCTGATTACCTGTAGACGAGAAGTACATAACGGATTCAAAAAAGGTGACATCAGCTTTGACGAAATACCTCTTTCGCAATGGATCATAACACTTGTACCCCTTTTGAGTACTGGAGTACCCGACAAAGATACACACTTGACAGCCCTATGAGAGAGCTTATCAGTCCCGGAAGACAACTTGTGAACAAAGGCAACCGAGCCAAGCATACGAGGAGTAAGGGAGAACAATTCTTTATCAGGGAAAATAAGGGAGAATGGAATCTTCTCACCTAAGACAGATGAAGGCATTCGATTAATAAGGTAGCATGCCGTAAGAACAGCATCACGCTACAAAGAATGAGAGCATTACTCTGTATAAGAAGCGACCTGGTGACATCGATTAATTGACATTGTTTCCTTTCAGCAACCCCATTCTGTTGGGAAGTATAGGCACTGGATGTTTGGTGGATAATCCCTTGAGATGAAAAATAACTGGATAGGGTATGAGTACAGAATTTCAGGGCATTATCACTTCTCACAATCTTAACAGATGACGAAAACACATTACGAACTTCATTAATGAAATTGATGATAATATTCCTTGCTTCAGATTTATTCTTTAACAGATAAACCCATGACACACAAGAGAAATCATCCACAATAACTATATAAAACATGTGTCCCCGATGATCACGAACACGACTACGACCCCAGATATCGACATGAAATAACTCAAACTTGGAGGTACTACTCTGACACTGACGACTGGGAAAGGTAGACCGATGATGTTTTCCCAACTAACAAGCCTCACATTGAATAGACGTGTGAGGTGAAACCTGAGGTAACACATGACGCAACTTCTGAAGCGGTAGATGTCCAAAGCGCAGGTGCCACAGTAATGAGGAGATGGATCCAGTAGGTAGAGATGAGTAAAGCATAAGGAGTACGACTAAGGCGATAGAGGCCGCCTTGCTCATAGCCACGCCCAATCACATTGCCTGTAAGGATGTCATGAAAAACAAGAGAGGATGGATCGAAAATTGCACAACAATGTAGATCCTTTGTAAGTTGGCTAATGGACAACAAATTCATCGAAAAATCAGGTGCATGTAACACGTTCTTGAGATGCATGGATGGTGTCAATCTAATTTCCCCCTGACCAGTAATCGGGGAATGTGTTCCATTTGCAATAACCATTGTACAACCTGGAGGAACCTGTCTATATCCTGTAAGTAGATTTTGATCACCACACAGATGATGTGTGGCACCAGATTCCGTAATCCACTCTAAAGTATCTGATCAACTACTGCTAGTGAATGCATAGGTGCTACCTGATGTACTGGTGGATGCAGATGTGGCAATGTCGGTGTGACTCTCAGAAGTAGATGTTGATGCAGTGGGACCAAATGGAGGAATGATGCCCCTCAGACGGGCTACAAGATCATCAAAGCACTGATCCATAGATGAGGCGACTGGAGGCTCAATTTGTTCAGCAACTTGTGCAGTAGCTGGAAATCCATGCTTAGAATAGCATGTATCTTCGGTATGTCCAGAACGATGGCAGAAAGTACATGATGGCCGAACGCGGCCTCCTCTGCTGTGGGGTCTACGATCACGGAACTGATGATGACCTCCTCGGCCTCGATTGGCTGCCATGGCTGTGGCTGTTGGATTCGTAGCAGACGAGGGAACAATGATACGACTCAGCCTATGAAAAGCTTCCTCCATCGGAGGAATAGTAGAGTCTGCCAAGATATGGGAACGTGCTGCCTCGTACTCATGATCAAGGGCAGCAAGGAAAACGCATACCATAGTGGCATTCCGATAGGTCTTCTGTTGTTGTGGAGTGGTTGTGAGAGGCATGAAGCTATAAAGCTTCTCAAACATCCCCATGTAATGACGTGTACAACGAGTGTAAAGGCCGCCCATTCTGCTTGATTGTAAATATGTCATGCTGGAGTTGCAGAATCTTTGTCTCATTATTTGCCTGAGAATATGTAGCAGCCAGAATATCCCGCATTGCTTTAGCAGTGGGCTGATGAAGAATATCATTGGCAATCTCAATTGCCAGGGTTCCAGATAGCCAGACCTTGGCATATGCATCATCTTCCTCCCATGAGGCATTAACCCCAGTCTTCTCAGCATGCTCTTCTTCAGTAAGAATGTATTTCTTACCGTTTTAATTCATCATACTCATGAACTGCATTGCCCATAGTTCATAATTTGAACCATCCATCTTCACAATCGGCGCTGGACCTCTGAAGGCATCTATAGATGGGATGTCTGCCTTGATTTCTGACATATTGATAATGGAAGACTAGGGTGATAAACTGATGATATGATCATCTACACGAACGTTAACGGGTTTAGTTGCATGTGTAGACTTCAAGCAACCAAACCCATTTCTTTGGAGGTGCGCGCGCTTGACTTAGGGTTGCGCGTGCACTGAGATCAAAAGTCTTTACACGTGCAGATCACGCGCACTGACGCGCACTGGGAATGTGGGATCACGCGTGACAACAACGTGCAACAGATGCGCAAGGGCACACGTGCAGATCACAACTGCGCATGAGGCGAAGCACGCGTGAAGGCAACGAACATGGACAATGCGCAGTGGAAGGGCAGATCACGCCAACGTGGAAGCGTGAACGCGCAGATCACGCCTGCGCACACTGGACACCGCGGAGGAGATCACGACAGCGCGCACAACGCACCGCAGATCACACGCGTACAACGCGTGAAGGTGCACAGCGTGCGAGGAGGCGTAAGATCGGAGCGGCGCTGGGCACGACCGGGATCGAGGGCGGCGCAATACGGGGAGACGCGTGGAAGGGCTTGACGGTGGGGGCTAGGGTTAGGGTTTGGTTCGAGAACTCCGGTCTAGGACCGTCGCTCTAATACCATGTTGGGAAAATAAGAAAACTTGTTTATTCCATCCGCCCTAGGCTCTCTTATATAGGAGAGCAACCTATGGGTAAAATACATAAATAGTCCAACATAAAATAAAAATATAAGAAAAGTACAGAAGTGAATAATATATCTCTACACTTTCTGACATTATGATATTGGAAGACTAGGGGAGTAGACTGAAGATATGATTGTCTACACGGACATTAACAGGTTTAGTTGCATGTGTAGATGCAAGCAACCAAACCCATTAATCTGGAAACGCGCGCGCGGAACGAGGCTGGATCCGCACGCGCACGGAAATCACACGCGCAGATGTGCGCGCAGATGCGCGTGTAGGATCACGAACAAGGGCACGCACCGAGGCGTGCACGGCACAGCTCCACGCACAAAGTTTCATGCGCACAGCCGTACAGCTTCACGTGCACAGTTACGCAGATGCACAGGTTCACACGCACAGGCGCATAGCTTCACGTGCACCAACACACAGGCACACGTCTTCACACGCACAGGAGTGTGCCCCTACGCACAGGCGCGATCGAGCAGGCGCGCACAGGCGCGTGCACAGACGCGTGCACGATCGAGCAGGAGGCGACGCACAGGATCGCCTACGCCGGGGCGGAGCGAGGCGGCACGCGGCGCGTGCGGAGGGCTTGAAGATGGAGGCTAGGGTTAGGGTTTGGTTTGAGAACTCTGGTCTAGGACCTTCGTTCTGATACCATGTTGGGAAAATGAGAAAACTTGTTTATTCCATACGCCCTAGGCTCTCTTATATAGGGGAGTAGCCTATGGGTAATACATAAAGAGTCCAACAAGAAAAAGAAAATATGAGAAAGGTACAGACGAGAATATCATAGACTAAAATATATCTCTACAGAGGTCGTTTAGTATTTTAAAATCATAAAATTAGTCACAAACTAAGACCGTATCTCGAGAATTTCGAGAATTCATTCCTAGTCTAAAGTATATGAATATACCACTCATATTGATCATCGTTCGGAGACGGTCAAAACGAGTTATTATACATAGAACTCCGAAACTCGAGGCGCGGATGCGGATGAGTTTGGTTTTCCAAATAAAAGAGAAAATGCAATTTAAAAAATAATTCAGAAATTGCAGCTGCTACAACAGCCCACACTTAGTTGCTTTTCTTTCTCCACTTGTCAAGCATCTTTAGAGCTCTATGCTCTTATAAATATCATCCTAATACCCTATACTTCTCTCCAATTTTCCACACATTCTTCTCCCAAAAATCCCCCCAAACCTCCAGCCGAGGAGCCCCTATAACAGCCCCCTTTCCAGCCTATTGGAGCTCCACTGCTGCTGCATTTGGCTGCAATTCTTCACCCCCGAAGGCAGCTCTTCTGCTGCTGCAATTGACTACCATTGCAACCACTCCAGTAGCAGCTACAACTGCTACTACTGCTCCCATTGGAGTTGTGCTGTTGATTGCAAGGCCTAGAATTTTCGCTCCCTTGTTGTTGCATGCAAGATCACCCCTTTCTCAAATCTTGAGATCAAAAGAAGTACAATCCTCTTCTCCTCCTCCTTGATGCCATGCATGTAATTGAAGCTTCCTAATTATCCGTTGAGTTAATGAAATGTTTCAATTCTTGACCAAAACAAAGATATAGGAGACAAGGATATTAGAGATATGGTTGCTGCTGCTGCTATCTGTTGAGTTAATGCATGATATTTAACAATCATTACAAATTTCCCAAAGTTCCCGACTTATTGAGGAATAAGACAAAGTAATTATTTTACAGAGTAAGAAAGGGTGTAAGCTTCTACTCTATTTTTAAGGAAAAGTTATCCATACAAAATGGTTTTTTATATATTAGATAATAAGATAATTATATGTTGGTAAGGGATCATGGCAGGTATAACCAAGGCACTGCATCTTTTCACCTGCGGGTAGAGCAGTGCAACACCTTATCATATGCAGGTGGAGCAGTGCAACTGAGTTTGCCTTCTGCCTTGATGATGGTCAAGGCGGGGGGAGTTTTGGATAATGTTTCCACAATGACTTCCATTGGCTAGTTAAGCATGGACATAGATTAAACATAACTGACATAAGGATGAAGCCGCAAGAGTTTCTATTATCTTTATTTCTTTCCCTTTTCAAAGGATTTTATGTAATCATTTGGAGCTTGTTGAAGGAAGCTCTATCCACAGATGTTGAAAGTTCACATTTAGTGACTTTTTTTTTGAAAAAAAAACTTCATCATTTTTTGGCCGCTCCTTTTTTAGCCAATCAACACAATTTCTCTCTTTTTTCATTGCACTTTTTGAACTTTTTTTCACCACAACCCCTTAAAATTTCATCTTCTCTTTTTTTAAAAAACTCATGACTCCTTTTCTTTTATCTTCAAAACATGCCTCCTTTTTTCATTTGAATCACCTTTTTTGTGAAAACAACCCAATGGGCCAAAATCATCCTAAACTCTTTTCCTTTCAGTACACTCTCCCCTTTTTTCTTTGGATGGTGGAGCCCCCCCCCCCAAATGGAAAGGGCACCCCTTCTCTTCAACCCACGACTAGGGTTCCATGCAGGAACCCATAGCCGCTACTGTCCTTTTTGTTGTGGAGGAGGCACGTGTGCTGGATGCATCCTTGCAAAGGCAAAGTATATGAGTGCAAGGGGAGTTTTGCCGTGGAACAGATGTTGCCCGAGGGAAGTGTGGCCAGTAGCATGGATGGGACATGTCTCGAAGTGAGCAGCAGCCTGTAGGGTGCATGCGGAGGTCTGAGCGAGGAGGAAACTCAATGATGTAGTGGCTGCCTGGAGTGGAGAGATTGCGAAGTGTCCTCTCGCACTCTTTCCCCCCTTTTTTGTTCTTTTTTCGTGCCCCAGGTGGAGGAGATTGTGAGCTGCTCCCCATGGATCCGCACGAAGGAGATGGAACCGCTCACATTGGAGCCATTGCTTCTTCAACTGTGCATTGTAGGAGATGCGACCTGGCATGCGATGAGAGGGAATCACCGTCATGACTTTAACTGGATGGGAGGGGGACGCACTGGATGCGGTTGATGGGGAAGGTGCTGCGTTGGATGATCGAGGATGTGCCCCTGCGGAGGGTGTGTACGCGTTCTGGATGCCTAAAATGGCATGTTGCAGTAGGGAACTTTGGAGGAGAAGCACGGCGACGTCATGATAGCATCGATCATGGATTAAAAAAACTTGTTGCCGTACAAGATTAGGATTCTAACAGGAACCTTAGACATTTTTCTTGAACCCGACTGTAACTTGAATCAAGAAGTTTGATAATATCATGAACTCTGAAGAACATAAAAAAAATTAAACTCAGAAACTACGCCCCCGAGACGGGTGGGAGAAACTCTCCGGATGAGTCACTCCAAAAATCGACCCGATCGGTACGGGCAAACGAGCTCGTAAGAAAAACTAAAACTGAGAGCCTACCAGCCTAGGTACCCTAAAACAGAGGGTCAATAGAACTGGTCAAAAGTCAGGATCCTAATGAGCTGTAAAAACACTGCGAGCTCGTGTAAAAATTGTAAAAAGGACTGGGATCCTAGACCCGCGCACTTGGTGACTGCTGCCCTAACTGAGCTTCCTATCTCCTGCCCAGTTGAGGGTCACCGTGCTCTCGAATGGTCAGGTGTAAGGATCATCATGACAGACACAAATATCAATTATCACTAATTCTCACAGTAATGTATGTCACTTATGTTCCTTGATTTGATAAAGCTAAGCATTAAGATTCCTATATTTACTGATTTGGTCTGGAACTTAGAGTCAATTTCATGTACCATTCTCAACATTATCATTTTTAAAAATAAAGAATTTATAAGTCGTTCCTAATTACCATAAGAACTCCAGAATCTCAATGTGCCCAAACCTTGTTGCTAAATGCAAGGGGTATACCCCCTTTTTACATCTCTAGATATACGATATTCGACACACTTTAAAGTTCGTTCTTCTGATTCAGGAAGCCACTTATATATTCTTTGTTGCTTGGTATATGATTTCTAAGTTGTCAGGGATATGTCTTAGTGTCTGAGATGCCAATTCGATGTTACTGACCTGTACATCAAGGTACACTACTACATAGCAGGTGTACTACTACATAATAATATTTTTTTTCCAGAGCAGTATTCTCAACTATAGACGGATACAAAGAAAGGAAGTAGAGGAGGCTTTGAAGGTTATGAGACCTGGGAAAGGTGTAGGACCGGATGACATCCCTGTAGAAGTATGGAAAGTTTTAGATGAGCACGGTTTGACTTGGCTTACGAATCTTTTCAATGTTATTTGACGAAGCAAGAAAATGCCTGAAGATTGGAGGAGTATCGTGGTGCCTCTTTATAAGAATAAAGGGGACATTCAAAATTGTTCAAATTACAGAGGTATCAAGCTGATGAGTCACACTATGAAAATTTGGGAATGTGTGATCGAAAGAAGGTTGAGGCAAGTTACCAACGTAAAAGAAAACCAATTCGGATTCATGCCAGGTCGCTCAACTATTGAAGCCATCCATTTGCTGAGGAGAACAATGGAGATTTATAGAGCTAAAAGGAAGAACCTCCATATGATCTTTATTGATTTGGAGAAGGCTTATGATTCTGTCCCACGAGAGATATTGTGGAGAGTTTTGGAGAAGAGACAAGTGCTGGTCCTATACATTAACCTCATAAAGGACATGTATGATAGGGCTTTATCTTGTGTAAGGACCCCGTATGGGAAGACTAGCTATTTTGACATTAACATTGGTTTACATCAAGGTTCAGCTTCGAGTCCATTTATTTTTACTTTGATTATGGACGAGTTGACAAGTCACATTCAGGATGAGTTACCTTGGTGTATGTTATTTGCTGATGATATTGTGTTGATTGATGAGACTAGAGATGGAGTAAATGAGAAGCTTGAGGTCTGGAGACATGAGTTGGAGAGTAAAGGATTTCGTGTAAGTAGGGCTAAGACAGAATATATGGAGTGCACCTTTGATGGAAGCACCGGTGAAGGAATCAAGGTGAAGATTGGTGATGATAACATTCAGAAGAGAGATTCTTTTAGATATCTGGGTTCTATTTTGCAACATGATGGGGAAATTGATGGAGATGTCACTAACAGAATAAATGCAGGCTGGCTAAAGTGGAGAGGAGCCTCTGCTGTTCTCTGTGATAAAAAAATTCCTTTAAAAATTAAAGGAAAATTTTACAAAGCAGCTGTGAGACCTGCTATGCTCTATGGATCTGAATGTTGGTCTGTGAACCATAGACATGTGCAGAGAATGGTTGTAGCGGAAATGAAAATGCTAAGGTAGATGTGTGGACACATACGTAAAGATCGGATTCAGAATGATGCAATCAGAAAGAAAGTTGGTGTTGCTCTGATTGAGGATAAGATGCGAGAAAACCGCTTAAGATGGTTTGGTCATTTGCAAAGAAGATCAGCTGATGCACCAGTTAGGAGATGCGAGCGTTGGGATGTTGAGTCAGCTAAGAGAGGGCGGGGACGGCCCAAGAAGTGTTGGAAAGAGACCATGCGAAGGGATTTTTGTTTTGTGGATATAAGCCCGGGATTGACCCAAGATAGATCTGAATGGAGGCGAAGAATCCATGTAGCCGCCCCTACTTAATTGTGGGAAAAGGCTTTGTTGTTGTTGTTGTTGTTGTTGTTGTAGAGCAGTATTCTCAACATCTAAAAAAATGCTCCACATCCTACTAACCTGGTCCACAAAGTTGTGTACCTCATATTGGCACCTGACACCCACTTCCATAAGCTTCAGCTCTCAACTTTTTATTCTTCCTAGTCACAACAAAACCTAATGGTTGAAGATGCAATAATCTTCCTAATCTCCTATAATCTCTGGCAAGCTAATGGTATACTCATGGAAATGGTTATTACAAATTGATGCTCCATGTGATAAAAAGAGAGGAGAAGTTTCTTGTTGATCCTTCATTGTTCTCCCAACTCGTCATTTTTCGACAAGCTTGGGAGAAAGGGGGAGTGATGGGTAGAGCACTTCATGCTCTACTATTGTTGAGTAGTGGGGTCTTGTCCTACCGTTGTTTCAATTATTGGGTAGTGGTTATCGAGTCCTACCATTGGTTTAGGCACTCTATTTGAGTGGCCTATTTTTTGTGGAGTTCTCTAGTGGGAGAGTCATTGTTGGCTCCATCCTCTAGGGGTCGTGAACTCCACTATGTATGGATATTCCCATGGCATGTTTCCGTGGCCATGAACTCCACTATGTATGGATATTCCCACGACGTTCTTGTTGGCCTTTCGGAGTGATGGAGTAGTCTTCGGGGAAGACACATTGCGGGCCGGAGTACTCCATGATGGAGACTCAATTGCTGATCAGATATTTCTGCAGGTCATTGTTCACCTCCAATCTCCAGTTCCTCATCACCAGGATGACATGAGAGGCAACGTCCTCGACGGCAACCAATATCGTGCGTTGAGTTGATAGTGTCATTATTTTATATGTGAGTGAGTGCATTCTTTCTATTTATCCAAGCTCAATATTGCATGCTTAGCTTGAGGAGGAGTGTTGAAGAATGGTCTTGTGTTGGTTGTATTTAGTCCCACATCTTGTAGTTGTGACTTTTGATCACATTGGTGGGGCTATATAAAGAGTTCCACACCCATTGTAACCTTTGAGAAAGTTCAATGAACAGTCATCCTTTTGAGGTGTTCTCTCGTGGTTTCATCCCGCTTCTTAGGGAGTAGGGTTCCACGTTAAAATCTCGTGTTCTTAATGTTTCTAATCTTTTCTCTGATTACCGCTTCTGCATTCTTATTTTTTAACATTTTTAAATGTCAACGCCTATTTATTTGCTTTCTTTCGACCCCACTACATTACCTGTTACTTTTTAATATGCTGGATTATATGCAACAATTGTTGACATTTTTTTGTCCCTTGCATGTGTGACAGACAAAGCGTCTGCATCGCAGTAGACTGGCTGATGATCCCAAGCGTTCGCTTTTATACTCGACGGTACACTTGTTACAGTTTATGTACAGAAATGATGTATATGCTTTTTTCTCTTATGTTCTATTTTGGGATACATGTATACACTGCCAGTTTCTTTTGTACTTGTAATATATATGAAAATTAATGAAATGTGAATTGGTGAAACTTGTTGGTTCTGTGGTGTTATTTACATTAAATGAGAATGCCATTTCAAATTGCGAAAAATTTTCCTTAAATTTCAGTAACCTAATACGATTCACTGCGAATACAATACTGCAAAATATGTATAAACGGGTATCCCGGATCCGCGAGCAGGAGGATTCCACGGCTGACCACCATCAACCAACAAGAGGTCCAAATAAGTCATTGGAAGGTGAGAGATCCTACATTGAAGAGTCGATGCAATGTTCTGTATATTCAACTAAGGGATTCCGAAATGTACAAAACTGGATTTGTTTCTATTCATCCGAAATTCGAAAATATCTACAAAATTCTCCATTATTTTGGCTTCTCCTTTCACCTACTCTTCCCCGTTCCTCTAAGAAAATAATTGTGTCGTCTGCGTACTAAAGGATGGGGATTGATAAATATCCCTTTCTGTAACCTTGGCAAGAATCTCCATCCAAAACCCGCTCCATCAGCACAGTTAATGCATTGACCATGTTCATGAAAAGCAACAGGGCAAGAGGGTATCCCTGATGGATCTCTCTCTGCGACTGAGAGAAGCCTTCCTCTGGTCTACTGTTGACCAATATCGGGAAGAGGAAGTTGTGATGCATCTCTTCATCCAAGCCACCCAAGTATCCGGGAAGCCCATCTTATGCAGTGATAACCAGATGAACCTCTAGTCCACATTGGCGTAAGCCTTAGAGAAATCAATCTTCCATGCCAACCTCTTTTTTTATTCCTCTTCTAATCCAATGCCATTTTTGATGCCATCAGTGATCCATCCGTCATTAACCTACCTGAGACAAAAGCCGTATGTTCATGGGAAATGATGGACCCTAGAACTCTGCACAATCTGTTCGCCAGAACCTTTGCAACAATAAGGTAGATCACATTGGAGATCAATATATGCCTAAAGTGGTCCACCCTTGTAGGAACATCCTTCTTAGGTAGCAAGAAAATAAGTGCCTTGTTGAGCTTCTTGAATCCAAGATTGCCCAAGGCAAATTCCAGAATCATATCCTTGAGATCTTCCTAAATAGTCTCCCATAACTCTCTGTAGAACGACGCAGGAAATCCATCTGGCTCAGGTGCTCCATCCGCATTTAGCTGAAACACAACAGCTCTAACCTCCTCTAGCTCAAACTCAGTTGTGAGCCTCTCTGCTTGGCTAGATGTCACTCTATTTACACCCATACCCAGCCATCCCCTAGTCCAACCCTGTATGGTATTCCTCTTACCCCTTAGTCCGGCTCCTGTCGACCTCCATCATCGGTATACAGTTTCGCCTATGCTTATCGTTAGCCATCGAATGGAAAAAATGAGTATTGGCATCTACTTCCATGAGCCAAAGCTGTCATGATCTTTATCTCCAGTAAATCTCCCATTTCATGTCTTCACCAAAGAATAACCTGGAACTAGGCAACCCTTTCCTCATGTTCTTTAATAGATATGTCCCTTTCATCATCTACCTTGTCCAGTCTAGTTACCACATCTTGTGTGGTTGCTATTTTATCCGGTCGGCCCATCCTGATGTTCTTGCTAAAATCAATTAGAAGATGGTGAAGCTCCTTCGATTTTGTAGCAAAGAAAGCGGTGGCGGTGCCATTGGGATGGCAGTTCCTCTAGAAAATTTAAACCTTCTCCCGGAAACCCTTTAAAAGCCTTGGATGATCATACTTGAAAAAGTATTGAGTCTAAACCGCTTCTCCGGGCTCCCATATTGATGGGGAATGATATGAGAGAGAATGTGGCGCAAGAAAGCGGGAATATACGTGTAGCCTCTGTGGACATAAGAAAGCACTCAATCCACAATCCGGATTTGGAGTTTCTCCAGGTGTGACCTCAACTCGTGGCATCCACTATTTAAAGTTCAGATATGAGACTTGACAAGCCAAGCGACCCAGCATGCCTACCACCCCTACCTCTCGGCCGGTCATCGGGGCGAATGGTGATGTTGTAGTCACCCCCTACGACCCAAGCCTCTAGACCAAAATGTTCTCTGGCGGGAGGGAGTTCTCCCCATAAGTCATGTCACGAAGGCAGATCAAGCAGTCCATGCACATTCATTATCAGAACCCACTTATCATCTGTCTTTCTACTCAATAGGACCAAATTTGAGTGTCTTCCCTGTAGCTCCTCATCCACAAGCTCGAATTTGTCACCACACCCTCACTACATGGGGTCACACGAGGCATCGATCGATGTAATGGCATTGAACTCGTCAAATGTTCAGGTAGTCGGTCCAGGCGGCCGCATATGCGGACTCTGGGGTTTCAACAAACCACATAGTCTGTATTCGCTCAATATGTGGTAAAAATGCATATGCGGTCGAGTAATCCGCATATGCGGCAACATTCCTATTAGAACTAAATCATATACAACATTTCTCCTATTCTGTTCTCTCATCCCATTGACAAAAACATTTCCCCTTGTGCTCTTGTTATCCCCTTGTAAAAGGGATCTACCTTTGGTGCATAACAAAAATCAAATGTGCTTAATATTGGGTATTAATGAATTTTTTAGGGATAAATGATCTCTTATCTCTTATTTCTTGATTGTTTTTTTAAAAATTAATTTAATAATTTTTCAGAGAGTTGCCTTTTTTATACATGAAATCATTTTTTTGTATTTGCTCAGTTTTTCATTTTGCATATTATTTTTGTGACTCGTGGGTGGTTTAGGGGAATAGGATACTCTTGCCTTCTTTATCTTGATGTATTTGGCTTGTCCTTTTTCTTATGGCATGTTCTTTATCCTGATATGTATGGTTTTCAATAAAATAAATACATGTGGTGAATCAGTTTATTTTTCCATAAAAATAAATCAAATGTGCTTAATATTGGGTATTAATGAATTTTTTAGGGATAAATGATCTATTATGTATTATTTCTTGATTGTTGTTTTAAAAAATAATTTAGTAATTTTTCAGAAATTTGCCTTTTTTAATACATGAAGTCAGTTTTTTATTTGCTCAGTTTTTCATTTTGCATATTATTTTTGTGACTCGTGGGGGGTTTAGGGGAATATGATACTCTTTCCTTCTTTATCTTGATGTATTTGGCTTGTCCTTTTTCTTATGGCATGTTCTTTATCCTGATATGTATGATTTGCAATAAAATAAATACATGTGGTGAATCAGTTTATTTTTCCATAAAAATGTATAGGATAAATCATATACAACATTCACACAAGAACTTTCAAATTAACTTGGTTTAGTTGACTCTAATAATAAATGGTGTCTACATAGATCCATAATTCAAGAGTACCATATACTAATTAAGGGAGTTTGGTTTACAAATCTATATTTTTTATACCTAACTAAATACTTTCTAGAATGTTGTTTTTTCATCGTGAATTACGTGAATGCGAATAATATTAGAATTCCACAATTGTGAGTTGTTAATAGAATCACAATCATATATATACCTTATTTTGTCTATGTTATATTTTTTTAAACATAAACGTGTGATATTTGAATTTATTATTTTTTTATTATTTTTAATTAAATTAATACAATCCACATAATCCGCATATACTTCTGCTTATCTGCTTACTCGCTTCAGACTGTCTGACCGAATGAATATCGCATACCGATATTCTAAACCTTTAACTCAACCATACGAGATCCACCAACCTCCTGCCATGTACTTTCTAGGTCCTGAGAATTTTTTGATTCCTGGAACAGAGCAACGTTCTTGTAGAAAATGATAGTGCGGAAGCGTATCAGAGATAAATAACTATGAACAAGGAAGAAGAACATGATTTTACATGGAACCCTACTCTATAAGGAGCGGGATGAAACCACGTGAGAATGCCTCTCAACTGTCAGGTCTTCTGTATTGCTCTGTTTCTCATCTGTTACAGGGGGTGTGGGGCTCTTTATATAGCCCCACCAGTAGGATTGAGTCCCACTTACAATAGATGTCAGACTAAGCTTATGGATTTGGTAATTGGACCATGGAGGAATCTAATTACCCATCTCTACATATGATGTATACTCTAACACTCCCCCTCAAGCTGGACCATGCAATGCTCAGCTTGGACAAATAGAAAAAAATTGCTCACTCACAATTCAAGACAAGACAAACAATATCAAGTCAACGCAAACTTGGCTGGTTGTATGCTGAGGACGTTGCTTCTCATGTTGTGTTGGTGAGGAGGAACTGAAGGGATGGAGTGTGAGCTAAACTAGGTCTCCTCGTCATAGAACATGTGCTCGATACTGCGTCTGTCAAAATCACTGAAGCTAGAATGACTCTCCACCTAAAGAACTCTGGTGTGGCGCCATGCCTTTTGGCTACCGAAATCGACGGGACGAGAGCGCCGAACCTACGTTCCAAATACATCTGTGATCTATGATACTCGGTAAATTGACTTATGCACATTAGATTAACATTTGAAATATATAACTACAGGAGAAAAATATAAAATGAAAAGCAAACTGCAACATTCATTTTCATTAATCATATTCATCAGTCCATGTACACAATTGAGATACATATTGCCTATCAAAGTAAAGAAATAAGCTTTCAAGTATGTCAATACAATGTTTCTTAAAGAAAATAGAAAATAATGCAGAAGCAAATAAATTACTCTAAGTAAAACGTACCCTATCTGGTGCAAGTATGAAGACAAGAGAGTTCGATCTCCTCAAAAATCGTTATTGTTGTGGTTGTTGCTCTGCTATACATGTCGGGTTCACACGAGAGTAATATTATAAGCAATTACCCAATATCGACACAAATATTAATCACGAATGCAAGGGTAAGCAAGGATGTATACTCAATTCTATCTTGTAACATATGCATCTATTGTAAAAGAAAACTTTATTGTACTATTTTATGCTAACTTGTATTGGACCACATATTCATTGACTATATACATTTATTTAATAATCAATTGAGGATTGTCTCATTTATCTTAATATTTCCACCCGTTAATTAGAGCCCACAACAGTATACATTTGCAATTATTGATATCCGGTCGTGGATTATTTCTCATAAACAAGCACACGCCGGTAAAACCTCGCAGGCCTTCGCTACCCGAGAACTTGGTTATCATCTTGAGTAAACTTTTAAGGACCTCTGTTCTACTAGAATAGGAATAGTTCATAACCCTGATTTCTCCAATTTCAACCCACATCCTGGAATACCTCTCACAAACTACTGCTCGAAGTAGAATCTGATGTCTACCCTAGATCTACTCCGAGTCTTAATATTGTGTATAGTACGAACTCAAGAACACCAACTGTGCTACTTGCCTCCTCCATCGATCGACTCCGGATGCAATCAGGCTGCTAGGTGCAACACGTCACCCAACTCATCCATTAGGATTGTGACCTTCATGGTATCTACCTAGGTCCCAATGGTGCATGTCCAATCCCTTACGGTATCTAACTCAATCTACCAGTTCACCATAGAATCTCACTCATGGTATGACAATCACTACGATGTAACAATGCTAATGATCTGTTTAAACTTTGAGTTGCATGGACTGATGGTCTTTGTGCATTAATCATGACCCAACCATAACTCCATCACAACAATACCCATAATAATTTAGTTACTTATTTTATAAAAAATATATATTTCGAGTCCACTCTAGATACCATAATCTGAATGAGGGAGTGATTGGGGAGAGTGAGCGAAGAAAAAAAATCATTTCTGTTGGCAAATGCGTGTCAGAGTGTAGGAGTGGAGGGAGAGTGATGAGGAGAGAGGGGGAAAGAATGGGTTCGCCGTTACGAAGAGGGCCATCGCTTTCACAATGAATGAGTGGAGAGGGAGAGGGAGGCTGAAGGTTGGTCGGAGGTTACTCATTGCAAGTGAGGGCCACGGTACTTCTGGTGTGCCTTCTTTAGACACCGAGCAGACCTTTGATTACATCCATCACGTTGTCTTAGATGTGGTCACGTTGGACACCGGATAGATGTTTATCCTAGGTCTACCCAGCGCATCACAAGTTCTTCCTCGTCGTCGGTTAATCGGTTAATGTCCATAGGAAGGAGTATCATGTCACGTGTTTGCAAAGAGAACCAACCTCTCCTTTGTAGAGGTTGTTAGATGTGCTTCGTTTGAATGCAAGGTGGGTAGAATATTATTTGCATGTTGCTTGAGGGGTGGTATCGATCTTGATCCAATCCAGAAGGCGGTGCGCCATAAACTTTGACCATCTCTGATGCCTCCCATTGCTAGACTCTTTAGTGCTCCATCGGATCCGTCCGACATTGTTGCCTCAGCATCTGCTAGTATTTCAGGTATAGTTTATGCCCTTACTGGTTGTCACAGGCCAGACATCTCTGAGTTGATCATGGATTCAGGTGTCGATCATCACCTTTGTGGACACAGAGCTTAGTTCTCTTCCTATAGATCAGTTCTTATTGGCAGATCAATTGTTATTGTAGACGCGACACATTCTCTTGTTATATGATAGGGGGAGATTCAGTTAACACAGTCTGTGCACTTGCATCATGTGCCTCATGCACCTGATTTTTCTATGAATTTATCGTCTATTCATCATATCACCAAGGATTTGGATTGTCATGCCATATTAGACCCATTTTCTCTTGTGTTTCAAGATATACTCACGAGTAAGGTAATTGGATGTGACCGTGAGTGATGGGGTTTCTATATACTATTCTGGTCTCCATGTGCTTGTGTTTCTTCCATTCCCATTGGGTTAGTCTCCCCTTGTATGTCGCATCTTCAGCTCGATCACCTTCGTCTGCAAAATTGTGTAGAGTCCTCCCTTATATTCCATCTTGGTCTATCTTTCAATACGAGGCTTTCCAGCTTGGGAAGCATCACCATTCTAGCTATCACGGTCATCATATTTGTAGCAGCAATTCTTTTTTTGAATTTGTATATTTTGATATTTGGGGTCCCGATCGTGTCACTAACCATCAACTGCACATGTTTTATCATGCAGCTGTAGATGATTACTCTAGACTTTCATGGGTTTTTCTTCTGAAAAATAAGTTTGAGGTCAGGCATGTCAATCGATCTTTTATTTATGAAATAAAGAATATTTTCAGCTACACTGAACTATGTTGGCTCTGATAATGATGTCGAACTTTGTAGTATTTAGCTATCCCAGTCCTTCAGGTTCCTTGGCTTTATACATCAGATATCTTGTGCTCACATTTCTCAGCAGCATGGTATTATAGAACACAAACACCATCATTTTCTTGATGTGACCCGAACTCTTCATATTCAGAGGCATGCTCCCAGCTCTTTTTGGGGAGGTGCGGCCCTCACTGCCTATTATTTAGTCAACCAGATTCCATCCTCTATATTAGGAGAAAAGCTTCCTTTTTCGATTGCTTTTCCCAGTAAAGATTTTTCTCTCTAACACCTTGTATTTTTGGTTCAGTAGTGCTTGTTCACCAGTCGACTCTTGGTTGTAACAAGCTCTCTCTCAAAGCTGTCAAGTTTGTCTTTGTAGTATACTTACGAATCTAGAATAGGTATTGATGCTTTGATCCAGCTAGACAGAAGTACTATATTGGTGTCGATGTCACATTCTTCGAGTCAGTTATGTATTTTTCTCCCATAGGTAACAGGATAATCCTGTTTGAGTCTGGTGAGGAGGTTTACAATCCTCCTCCTATGCCACCACCACCTCCTCCTGTGGTTACTCCACTACCTCCTGTGGTTACTCCACCACCTCCTCCACCTCCTCATGTGGTGCCTACACATACTCTTGTGGTACGTACACCTATTCTTGTAGCTCAGTATTGACCATACTTTTACACTCGTAGGTCGTCGACTGTATCCCTTGCTCGTTTGCATTTCCCATCATTCGGCATGCCCTAGGTAAATTCTTAGCACTTGATTTCTATTCATGCACATGTAATATATCTGTGCCGCATGTCACTTTATAGATTGAGAAGATAACACTCTAGGTTACATATCAGACAGAGGATCTAGATCAACCCATTGCTCTTTGGAAGTGGAGGCATACACGCGAGTTTTTTCACCAAAGCATTAACTAGAGGGCCATTCTAGAGATGTTGTTCCAAGTTGAACATGATTGACATTTGTGCTCCATCTTAGGGGAAAGTGTTGAGAGATATATTTATCGTTCCTTATCTTTTACGTACTTTCTATTTCTTTTGTCTATTTTATATGATTTGACCTATAGGGTTTCTCCTCTTTAATGAGAGCCCTATGGCCCCTATTCATAATCAATCCATACTTTCCTCTCCACGGTTTTCCTATGGTATGCTAAGAATCAGAAAGGCTATAGATGCTATGACCCTTGCTCCAGAAAGCACTATATAAGTGCATATACATTCTTGAATTCCCATCTCTTCTACTCCAGGTCTGGGACATGTATTGTCCCCTCCATTTATTATTATTGCTCCTCATCATGTATCTATTCCATAGGTTCCTCTTTTCAGAACTACTACTCCACCAAGACACACCATTTCTTAGCCGATACCATCTCTTTAGTTCTCTTTTCAGAACTACTATACCATCTCTTTAGGTATGTCCTTCGACAGGGTCTTTACAAATTAATGACACTTACACTTCCATGGATACAAATACTTGTACCTTCAACGACCCAGTGCATGATACAATTGATCTTTCTATAGCTCTGCAGGGGATCAGACAGTGTACCAAGCATTCCATCTCTCTATTGTTGTGTCCTCTGGACTTGACTCCTCGTACAGATAGTTCGCTGAGAGAATCTCCAACACAGTTATTCTTCGTACTCATATCGAGGAACTTCACAATTCCAGATGGTGCTTAGCAATGGAAGAAAAGATATCAGCATTGATCTCTTGAAACACCTAGAAGCTTATTGACCCACTTTGTTGCAACAAGATAGTTGGATCCATACAAATGTTCACCGTGAAGTACAACCTAGATGGGTTAGTTGCTCGCTACAAGGCTCAACTAGTGGCGAAGAGTTCGTACAGACCTATGATGTTGACTTCATTAACACATTCTTTCCAGATGCTTGTCTATCCACAATACAGATTCTCATGGCAGTTGTTTGACAAATTGATTGGCCCTTGCATCAGCCTAATATAAAGAATGCATTCCTATATGACGATCTTCAGGAGATTGTCTACATGCAATAACCTCTAGGATTCAAGGCTCAAGGGGAGTGTCAAAAGGTTTGCCTACTACGCAAGGCCATATATGTACTTATGTAGTCAAGCATGACCCTTCGTCATGCTTTCAGAAATTATCATAAGTACTAAAGAATCCGAGCCGCATCAGATCATCGACAATCCATTCTTTATTCATAAGAATGAATGGAAAAGGAATCATGGCAATGCTTGTCTATGTGGATGACATCATCCTCATAGGAGATGACTCCGACAGTATTATAGAGGTGAAGAAGCAACTAGCATAATAATTTGTGATCAAAGTCTTTGGGCTGACTAAGATACTTTCTGGGGATTGAAAGAGCTAGATACAAGTGAGGATTAGTTATGTCCCAACGGAAGTATGCTACTGGTCTGCTTCAAGAAACATGGATGTTGAATCCAAGGCATTGCAGATATCCATGGATCCTAACGGACACATCTATGAGCCATGGGCTATTGAAGATACTAGTTTATGAAGGCGTCTGGTGGACAAATTAATGTATCTTACCATCACTTGATCAGTTATATCTCTTGTTATCAAGAAACTGAGTCAGTTTATGGACTCTCCTAATTTCAACTTACTTCGATGCATGATGGTGGTCCTAAGTACATCAAGCCCTTTCCAGGGAATGGTCTACTATTCACCAAAAGTAACTTCTTTGATCTCATGGCCTTTTCGATGCATACTTTGGTGGATGCATACTAGATAGAAAATCCACTACAGTTTTTTGCACTTGGCGGGAAATCTAGTTACTTGAAGGAGCATGAAACAAGCAATGGTCTCTCGCTTAAGTATTGAGAGTAAATACAGAGCAATGGCTCATGCAACAACACTAGTATGGATTTGATTTGTACTCTCATATATTCATATCACTCACAGTGATATCATGAAGCTTAGATGCGATAATCGTGCATCAATGCATATAGCCAACAATCATATGTTTCACGAATGCACCAGGCATGTGGAACTTGACTGCCACTGCACTAGAGATCTAATATAGATGATACATACAGCGTACCGTATACAGATCAGGTAGCATATATCTTTACTAATCCACTCGTGCGTATACAGTTCGAGAAATGTTGCAACAAACTGAGCATGATTGATATATGCTCCGGTTTGAAGGGGAGTGTTGAGTACTTGATTACAAACCTCCTAGAGGTATTTCGGTCACTATGTAAGAGTTGACTCCTTCTGTAACCCTAACCGTAGGACTCCACCTAGATAAAGAGCCATAGGGTTCTCATCTATTCAAGTAATTCATTCTGATTTCAATTGTTATGATTTTTAGAAGTTTGTGTTTTCACCGGTATTTCATGAGTATTTCATGACCTGGAATTTTGTTTATTCTTCTGTTATTTTAGGTAAAGTTTTTATTGTATTTTTTCTTAATGTTATATAATATAGATAAGAGGATACACAAGAAATTAATTCAATTTGACTTGCAAATAAAAATAGAAAAGTTAGTATTATTTTACCGATAAATAATCTAGGATTTTGTCTATTTCAATTTTTTCTTTTGTATTTTTATTTTCTTTATTTTCTTTTTGTAAAATAAGTTATTCTAACTAATTTTCTTTGGTTTAGGTTATAAAATATATTTTTATAATTTATCTTTTATTCATAGTTTAAATTTGTTCATGTGGCAAGTATGGACATTTTTTTACGTCTTATTGTTATTATTTTATTATTGTTATCTTCTTTAAAGTGTTAATTTAAGATTATCTTTGTATATTTTATAAGAAATGTTAGAAATGTTTATTATGTTTTTATTACATGTATTTTATAGATGAATAATGATGATAAATTTGCAACTTATTACTTGGACAATTGGGCCAAGCGTTTGGCCTCACATCGCCCTCTGTAAGATAGTTGTGCCGATATACAAGTTGTCGTACTACTTGTTTAACTGAGATGGATAAATCTCCCATGAAGTAGGACGGTCATCCTAACCGCATCGAACTGTGGATATCGATATTATGATTGTTGCATTTAGCTATTTTATTTCCCTTTTCAACAATGTGCATAGGTAGATATGTACCACACAAGAGATGGCCGGACCTTAGATGAGGTCATTGGGAAAAATAGAGATATGTATATATTAGGTATTACGCAAATGCAGTGAATGAATGGATCAAGGTGAGAAAAGTTGGAAGGTGAAGCTTACAGTAACTTCTAAAAAATATCTAAGGTTTTGAGAAGGAGCCACAAGCATGCTTACTTAAGATTTTTAGGTATGGAACATGATGGGAACCATTGGAAAGAAAACATCCATATAACTGATCCCATGAAGTTTAAAAGGTTTTTTCTAAAAAAAATGCATGTATTCTGCACAAATTTGATTAGTCCTTTGACTAAAATACAGCATGTACTCTACATTTTTTACAAATCCTTTGACTGACCCATCTTATGATTTTTCGTGGTATTTCATTGCTTTTTACAGGTTAAGAAGCATCCCTTCTTTCAAAAGATAGATTGGGACAATTTTTCATCTCAACAGGTATATTTTATTGCCTGAAAGTCCAACCATACAGAAGATTCTATTCTGTGCTTTTATGTCTTTATATTCATTCTTGCAGTTCTTCGCCCAAACCAGTTTACCAATTTTTTAAGTTTTTTGCATTTAACTGACTGCCTGGTCGTGCTTTTGCTAAAGCTTTGTCCATGACGGATGGTCATTAGGTTAGCCAGGCACTAGAAGATGGGAACAAATTTACTTGTATTATTTTTTTGGTGATTCTGCCTTTCGGGCTTTAATGTTTATTGTCTATCTCTATTTGTTATTGAAAGGACTGCACCGGATTTTTGCTACCTGCACAATTAGCAAATAATACCCCCTACTGCCAACAAATCTCGATACCACAAAAATCAACGCCACAGTTCAAATACGTGTTTTTCATCCAATCATTTCAACAAATCCAGAATTGAGTAATTAATAATGTGATCATCTGTTGCACAGAAATCAGTTTATAATGAATGAGCTTCTTATCAGACAGTGAAGAAGAATGATACCATCGACATGCAATATGATCAGATATTCTGAAACATGTAAGTTCGTCATAGAATTAAATTTGAATGTGTAGAATGAATAATGTACCAACTTAAATAGTCTGGTAGTAGTGCAGTATGTTTACCACCCAAAAAATCAGGGTTCAAATCTCCCCTTGTGGGGGTTGCGTTAGGTAGTTGACAACTAGTGTAAAAATAGTCGAATCTTTCAACATGGATTTGAGCAAGAATCCATGTAGCCGAGCCTACTTATAGTGGGAGAAGGCTTTTTTTACTGTAAAGATATATTAATGTTACCGTGTTTATTTCTCGTTTCTCGGACTTTTTCTTAACTCTCTTTACTTGTGTATGCTTTATCTAATTTACCCATAGGCTTATCTCCTATATAAGAGAGCCTAGGGTTCTTGGAATAAACAACTTGATCATTTTCCCAACATGGTATCAGAGCGGCGGTCCTAGATTGGAGCTCTTGTACCCGAAACCCTAACCCTAGTCCCCAACCGCCTTGCCTCTCGTACGCCTCCACTCTCTTGTGTGCCTCCCGCGGCCTCCCGCCACCCAACGGCCTCCGCCCTCGCAATTCACGCCGCCCCCGCGGCCTTCTCGGTCATCGCGGCCCTACAGTCCCGTCGCCCCCGTGGTTCATCGTCCCTACCGCGGTCCCCGTAGCACATTCGGTTGTCCCAGCCGCTGCATCCCCGGCGATCAGGGCCGTAGTTGTGCCGCTTTCTTTGAGGGGGTTGGTTGCGATCTAAGTCTACACATGCAACTGACTCCATTTATGTCAGTGTAGATATTTACTTTGTTAAGTCTACGATCCTTGTTTGGTATCGCGGGTGATACCTTGTAAAATCCTTTTAACTTTGCTTTTTTAATATAATTGGGGCGAACACCACTGAGTGTATCCCCCTTTTTTTGGACTTCAAAAAAAAAAGTCTACGATCCTCGACATGTAACCGACTTCCTCTATGTCAATGTGGATATTTATGTTAGAAAATAGGAATGCGGAAGCGTATCAGAGAAATAAAAATAAGAACAATAAAAACAAGGGATTTAACGTGGAACCCTACTCCCTAAGGAGCAGAATGAAATACCGGGAGAATGCTTCAAAGGGCTGATAGTCTATTGCTTTTCTCATCGGATACATGGGGTGAGGGGCTTCTTATATAGCCATTACTGAGTCTCAACATCTCCCAACTGATACATGTGAGACTAAAGACTTGGATGAGTTAAATAGATCTTGGAGATATCCATTTACCTATTATTGTAGTGCACAATCAAATACTTCAACAGTCCCCCTCATGCTGGACCATGCAATGCTTAGCTTGGACAAACAGAAAGAAAACTCAACTAATGCTACATAACACTACAGACAATATCAACTCAACGCGCACAACTGTCGGATGTTGTCGAAGACGTTGCTTCTTATGTCATGCTGGTGAGGAGGACGAATGGGCTGAAGTGTGAGTCAAACTGAATCTCCTCGTCGGAGAGCATGTGCTCTGTACTGCGCCTGTCAGAGTCACTGCAACTGAAGAATGAGTCTCTACATGGAGAACTCTGACCGTCACAACAATGTGGACAACTGCTCCATCTCTGAAAAGGACAGAAAAGAGCATCGCTAATTATCCATACGTAGATCTCTGAAGATGGGTCTCTCTTATAGGGACCTCGAAGTGGGTTCTCTCTCATAGGAACCTCAGAAGGATCTCGTAATGGAGTTCACGGTCGCTGGAGAATGGAGTCTAAAGAAGTCTCGTCGTCGGAGAACTAGGTCTCTCCCATCTGGCTCAGAGAAAGGTACTCTACTCTGGAGTCCCTATGGAACCACATGAAAACCTTACCCCACATGGCATAGGGAATGGAATCTCTACTCAAGAGTCCCTACGGAACACATGAAAATCCTGGCCGAAACATAAAATATGGGGACCACACAAAAGATGGCAAACATGTGCACATGTGAAAACAAGACCGCATACATGTGCGTGTTTGAATCTGAAGACTCGAAACCAATCGTCGAGTATGAACATCTTTGTAGAGTCTGAACGATTTTTTACCGCTTTTCTCAATCATTGTTTTCTCATCTATTTCTCCAATTTTTTTAAATAGTCGTCACTTTTTTCAAATAAGCCGATTACATCATTTTTTCCGGCTTTTATCTTCTTCCCCTTTTTTGCAAAAAATTTTTCTTGGCCCCATCATTTTCAGCCGAATTTGGGCCTTAAAAAAACCCAATTGCGGCCTTTCTTGTGTTTTTTAAACCAGGCCTCTTCTCCCTTTTTTACTATTCCTCTTTTTTTTAACACATCGGCCCAACACGACCCTTTCTCCCTATTTAGGGTTCCCGCTTGGGAACCCCTCTTCACGAAGACTGTAACCTCGAAGGGACTTCGATTGTTGCTGTTAGGAGGAGATGGGCTCCCCGCGCGTCGTTGGGGTGCGAGGAAGGCGAGGAGGCAACTCCTCCGCCTGGAGAGGAGGAGCCAATCTGGAGGAGCAAGGGCGGCATTTTGGCTTTGAGGGTGATGCGATCGCTTGTTCACGTTCTGATCGCCGATTGGATCTTGGGTTGGTGGTACGCGCGAGCTCTGCACCACCTGGAGGAAGATTCGTGTGGGATCGGCGCCGCCTGGGAGGGCTTGTGAACAGAGATTGGGGTCGCCGACCTTCTGGGCTTGAGAGCAGCGTTAAGGCACCGGGCGGATTGCGCAAGTGCATCACGCCTTTAAGGGGGATGCGTCTTTGGCGCGGGCGGAAGAGGAGGCGTCACCGCAGCCTCCCTTTTCTTCGACGCATAGGCGGAGCAAGCTGCATGGAGCTTGTCGGCTTATTCTGCTGCATACCAGTGGGCTACGGCATGAAGTTGGATTTGGGTTCCGTCGAGAACCCTACTGCTAAAGATGGAGGTGGAGCCATGGATAAAGGGCTCACAGCTAAAGATGCCACCTGCAAGAGATGCTGTCTTGGAGGAAGATGGCTAGCGGAGCCGACTGCTCCTCCTGAGATATGGATTTCCGTCGTCGGGAGATCAATGCCTTGAGGATTTGTCGATGATGAATGACGGACAGAAATTAGGGTTTCAATAGAAATCCTAGAACTTGGACAGAACTTGAACAAATAATAATTATCTTCAAGAGTAATCGATAAGCGAATCTCGAATAAAACTAAAAACATAACAATGATTCCTCAAGAATCGAACCCGCTCTGATACCATGTTAGAAAATAGGAATACGGAAGCGTATCAGAGAAATAAAAATAAGAACAATAAAAACAATTGATTTTAACGTGGAACCCTACTCCATAAGGAGCGGGATGAAACCACGAGAGAACGCCTCAAAGGGCTGATAGTATAGTGCTTTTTTCACTGGATACATGTGGTGAGGGGCTTCTTATATAGCCCTCACTGAGTCTCCACATCTCCCAACCGGTAGATGTGGGACTAAAAACTTGGATGAGGTAAATGGATCCTGGAGAGATTTATTTACCCATCTACAATATAAGTGGCACACAACCAAATACTCCAACAATTTACTTTGTCAGTGTACTTTGTCAAGTCAGACCTGATATATCCTTCGCAGTGAGCAGAGTTTATCATTTTATGGAGCAATCCAAGCGGGTATATATGGATAGGGGTAGGTATTTGACTGATTTGGGTGGGTTTGGGTTATTCTGTTTGGATTGAATTCGATTTGGGTTGCAAAAATGTCACCCATCACCCAACGAAATTAGATTGGGTTGAGATGTTTGTGTGACCGGTTTGGGCCGATTGGGTTGGGTGAAAACTAAGTTATCCATATGAAAAATCTTGTTAATTGAAGGTCAAGTAATGATGGGGCTATTGATGTATTAAAAAGATGTCAAAATAAGCATGTATTAAGCTTAATAAAGAAGAAGGTTGGAGGAATATGTTCAGCATGGATGAAGAAGGTTGGGATATGTTCATGTTGGTATGGAGTTGTCCGGTTAAGATTATGGGATTTTCAAGAATAATTTATGTCACCTGAAGTGGATAGGGATTGGAACATAGTTGTGTGGTAATAAGGCAGACTATCAGTTGTTAATAGTATGTAATGATCATATTAAGGATGATAGAGAAAAAAAACATTGAGTACAACACATAATAACAACTGAAATAATGTTTAGTGAGACAAGGTTGTTAACAAGTTGATAAATTGGATTGGAGAAATCGAGTTGTACATTAGAAATATGTAGGAGTTTAGAGTTCTTGATATTATATATGAAGTATATATCGATTGGGTTGGATGGGATTAAACCTTTTATCATCTAAAGAAATAGTTTGGGTTATTTGGGTGGGTCGGGTGGAAGACATTAGACCTATCAACCGACCCGATACCCATTGAAGGAATATGTTTGAGTTCAACCTAACCCAAAACCCAAATGGCCCAAATCATTTGACCCATTTTCAACGATTTGGTTGGGTTATGTGGGTGGAGCCCACATGATTTTGAGATATTTGAAGACTTTTCCAATTGTAGGACTCTTCTTCAGTAGAGACACATCCCTTTTAATTACAACATGTACTGATGCAGATTATGCAGGATGCTCCAAAGGCAGGAAGTCTACCTCAGGCTTCGTTGTCTTTGTACAGAGTTCACTTGTTTCATGGAAGAGTAAGAAACATACGGTTGTTGCTAGGTCTAGTGCCGAATTAGAATATAGAGCCATGGCACAAGGGAGCACCGAGATGATGTGGGTCAGATCCGTCCTGACTGACCTGACTATTGAGGTGCCACTTATGTACCTCCAATACGACAACGAGGCCGCTCTTTTCATAGCCAATAATTCAGCCTTCCATGAAAGAACGAAGCACATCGAGGTAGACTGTCACTACACTCGAGATATGATTCAGAAGGGATTTATCTCCACTTCTCATGTTACTTCAAGAGATCATACTATGGATATGTTCACCATAGCATTTGCTAGAGGTCCGTTCCATTGTTGTTATTCCAATTTGAGCATGATAGACATATATGCTCCAGCTTGAGGGGGGAGTGTTGAGATGGATATTTTTATTTGTCAGTTATCTATATTTACTTATTCTTCTGCCTACTTTATGTAGTTTTCCCCTATGATTTTTCTCCTATATAAGAGAGCCCTACGGTTTCAATGGAATACAACCTACTATTTTCCCTTTTCACAGATCTCAAGATATTCTCTTATATGGGTACCCCAAGGTATAGGAAACTTGTTGATATGATAGTCGCATGAGGGCCCCAAAAGTAGGAGTGATATTTGTACGAGGACCTTGACTAGAATAGTTATAACATTAAATGGCTCCAAGAAGGAGTGCACATCTTTTCTAATTCGAACAAATGTAGAATTATTTGAAAGGAACCGCATAAAAAAGACATGAGTATATTGTCAAAAATGTTTTTTTGTGAATAAAGCATCAGAATAGATCCTTAGATCATTCTTGTTTCTTCGTTTCTTTCCTTCTATATTTTTTTTTGGCATTTGAATTATTTTTACGTGTTGAAATTGTTGAATCCTTTCAAACTTCGAAAAGGAAAAAAAACATGATTTGTTGAGAGCTATTTTATCTTTTTCTATTTTTATTTATTTCTCCTTTTTTTGTCTCTAATATGTAATTTCCCAATAAGGTTTCTCCTCTCTATATAAGAGAACCCCAGGGCCTCTGAATAATCAACTCAATATATTCTTTCCACATGGTATCAGAGCAACGGTCCTAAACCAGAACCTGAACCCTACACTCCCCTTCCCACCGCCAGTCCCTCCTTCCATCGGTAACCCCTCCCTCTGCAGGCAACCACCATTTGTCGCACTTACACACATACTATCTTTCTCTCTCTCACACACACTCTTTCTTCGGTGGCAACCACTGCAATACCCTCGGTCTCTCTCTCTCTCGGGCAGCAACCTTTGCCTCCCACACTTCCCTTGCACATGCATCCCTCAGTTGTTGCCCTAGTGCCCAGCGACATCGCCTAAGGCCACAGGCGGTGGCCTCCAGCCACTTCGCATGCCAATAGGTGCCCAGGGACATCGTCTAGGGCAACCATGAGTGTCGCTTAGGCTAATGACCTCCACGATTTCTTCCTCGATGCGTGCTTTCCTTGCGCAGCCTTTGTAAGGTCTGATTTTGCAAGAAAAAGGGTGATTTTAAACTTTTAAATCACTCCATCAACACTAGAAAGTTGACAATTTTGATGGGAATGGTTGTGGCATGAGTCTACACATATAATTGATTCCCCATATGATCGTGTAGACACATTTCGATCGGTCTACGACCTAGTCGAGTTCTGTATAGGCATTCTTTTCATCATATCAAAAATCACGGATGGTGTTTTCTCCTCTTCTGATGCTTTCAAGGGCCTGGCGGCGCCCATCGTGAAGATGGATTAGTCGTAATTATGAATTATGGTCCATGCACTTTATGACCTTGTTGCAGTGCAATAACAAGGAACACATTCTGACGTAGCCACAATGGAAAGACAAGAATGGGATGAATGCTTAAAGCCGAATGTCATATACGTATGTGCTTGGCTCGTCATCAGCCCATTTTGCTAAGGCAATGTGTGATATCCTTGCTATCACGTGTGGTCAGGCGAAGAATGAGATCAAGATTCTCCAGTTACAGTTTGATATCTTCACGGTCAAATAGAATGGTCGTCCTTTGTACAGTTTATGTTCTTTGATTCATGGTGTGTTCGATAAGTTTCATAGGTTCATGACCGTGGCCTCATTAGCTAAGCAGTAAATGGTGTACAAGAACACCAATATGGTTGGAGTTTTTCTTGCAGCCCTAAACCTTGGGTATGAGGCAGCACATGCCCAGCTTCTCGCTGGTTCATCTATACCTCGGATGGAGGAGGCTTTCAACCATCTTAACAGGATCACAGTCCCATCCACTACTACTACACATACCTCCTCAGGGATGGCTGCCTTCTGTGACAGAGGAGATACATCTCAGTTTAGAGGGTGTGGTGCTCATGGAAGAAGAGGTGGATGCCAGCGTAGCCCATGCATTTATTGTCATCGACCCGCTCATCCGAAGGAGACTTGCTACCTAAAGCATGGCTACCTCTTGTTTGCTCGTGTAGTCAAGGATGTTGAGCCTACTGCCACTTCTGCTCCTATTACTGATAAGAAATTGGATGATATTGTCTCTCGTCTGAGGGAGATCCGACTCATGTTGTCGCCTCGACTAGGGCTCCTACATGTTCTTCCGATGTTGCCCTTACCAATTGTCACAGATCATACATGGGATAGTATATCATGGATTCTTGTGCTTTCCATCATTTGTGTGGAGACATAGCTCAGTTCGCATTGTATAGATATTTTCATTTGGAAAGATCAATTATCATTGCAGATGGGACACAATCCCCTATTATAGGACAGGGAGAGATATGTTCGACTCCATCTATGCGTCTGCAGGCTGTAGGGATGAGCATGGGCTAGGATGGGTCGGGCCCTGAAGGGCCCTGACCCAAGCCCATTTAAAACATCAGGCCTTGGACTGAGCTCATGCCCGCAAATTTTTTTGTTCGGCCCAAGCCCAGGCACACCTTAATTTCTATGAGTCGGGTTGGCCTAGCCAACCCAGACACAAATAGTTCTCACATGAGATCACAATGGAGGGTTTCTTCGTTAGTTAATGAATTACTGTGAGCATGCTCTTAAATTTTGAATCGCATCGATCGGTTGTAGTCATGGGTTTAAGTTTTTCAAAACCTATCAAATTTCCCGAAGTAAATTTTTTTTATTATGAAAAATTTATAGTAGACACTAGGCAGCCAAGTCATGAAATTATATATAGAAGCACACATGCTCTTCTTGAGTCAACGTTGAATATTGGAATATATTCCATAAATAAAAGGGTAAATGGGGTTGCCCCCTAGGGGGAGCTAACTTGGCTCCCCCGCCCCATTTTCCCCATATTTTTTTTATTTTTTTGAAAATTACTTTCGTTAATTTTCATTACTATATCACTATATTATGGGATTCAAATTTCATGTGAAACAGAGACTCCTACGGCCTCCATCCAGATGGAGTCGATTTTAATAATTTTGCGACCGTTAAAAAAATGATTGTTAGATGGAGGTCATAGGAGTATCTGTTTCTCATGAAATTTGAATGTCATAATATAGGTATATAGTAATGAATTTCTACGTAGTCATTTTCAAAAAAAAATATGAGGAAAATAGGGCGGGGGAGCTAAGTTAGCTCCCCCTGGGGGCATCCCATTTTTCCCTAAATAAAAATATTAAAATCATTAATTTTACCTGTCGGTATAAACTTTTTCTGTAAGTTGATGTGTATAAAAAATGGTGAAGCCTTCTCCCACTATAAGTAGGGTCGACCTACATGGATTCTTGCTGAAATCCATGTTCAAAATTCGATTATTTTTTACGTTGGTTGTCGACTACCTAACACGACCCCCACAACGGGTGATTTGAACCCTAGTCTTTTTTGGTGGTAGGCACACTGCACTATCACCAGACCATGTAAGTTGATATGTATGAAAAAAGAAAAGAGTAAATTACAAAAAGCCATGAACTATACACTTGATTTCAACGTCATACTTGAACTTTAAAAAGTAACAATGTGGTACCTCAACTTTCAAATTTTTCTCAATGTGGTCCTTCACCATAGAAATTTAATTGATTATTTCGTCATTTTAACCTTAAATTTCAATAGTCAAGGATCACATTGAGACAAATTTAAAAGTTCAGGTACCACATTTTTACTTTTTAAAGTTCAGGAATGACATTGAAATTAGGTGCATAGTTCAGGGACTTTTTTGTAATTTACTCAAAAGAAAATAAAGGAAATAATAAACAGTAAAATATGCATGGAGAAATTAAATCAAGGAAAGGACATGTCTCTTATCTTTCGAAACAGTACTAAATCATGCTTCAACGAATTGGTTCAGGGAAAGGATATGTTCTAATCGAGAAGTGACTCCACAAAAACACACATGGTTCATTCAAATTGGATTTGACAAGTTATTCGAATTTGTTACCTTAATCACAGCAATGCCTTAGATTACATAAAACAACTAATACGTGAAAAAAAATTCAATAAATGATTCGATCTTAGATGGTTGCAGTTCATGCTTATAACGAGCCATATTCGAGTCGGGTTACGGGCCACAAACTTGGCCTTCCAACGAGATGGGCTCTCGCTTCTGCTCGTGTTGGGTTGAGCCAAGTCCGAGCTCGGACCCAAAAAAATTTGGGCCTATAAATTTGGCCCAAGCCCGACCCATGGTGCATTTGGGCTAGGGCTGGGATGAGCTTTTTGGATTGGGCTTTCAGGCTAGGTCAGGCCCGTTCAATGCCTATCCCTAGCAGAATATGCTTCATGCACCAAATTTTTCGATGAATTTATTTTCTACTAGTCAAATCACTAAGGATTTTTCATCGGTGTGTCATTTTTTACCACTCTTTTCTTGTGTTTCAGGACATACGCACAAGCATGGTGATTGGATGTGATCGTGAGCAACGTGGTCTCTACATAGTGATCCAATTTCCATATGCTGGTGCTTCTTCCATTCCTTCTGGATCAATTTCTCCGTATATGTGGCATCTTCGTTTTAGGCAACTTCTCTGCAGAAGTTTGTCATGTCCTCCCACGGATATCCTCTTGCTCCACATTTCAATGCGAGGCTTACCAGCTTGGGAAGCATCACCAATCTACCTTTCCTAATCATCAGAGTCGTAATAGTAGTAGTAGCAGCTTATTTGAGTTAGTTTACTTTGATATTTGGGGTCCCATTCATATCCTTGACCATTAAGGGCACATATTCTACAACTTTCATGTTGAACACTTTTTCAAATTTTATTTCTAACTATTTTATACTTATTTTACATTGTTTTCCTGATTTTGTTAATTTCTGATTAGGGCACGTGGCTCACGCTCGGTGAGCCATGTAGTCGCTTCTTTAATCCATTCCGCGCTAAAATTCTACTGTCTGATCATATTGATCAGACGGCTAAGGTTGAATCATGCCCACCTTTGTTCCTAGATGCTTGATCACTTTATCAAAGCGATCACGACCGTCCGCTTGTGCCCAAATCTCCTCCATCTGATCAGACAGATCATCTTCATCGTCAACCTCCACCCTTCACTCTCCAAGAGGCGCGACTCCAGCAACCACCCAACTTCCCCAATTTCTCCTAACTCCCTCTGATGATCTCCTTCTTTAATTCCCCCACCCATTGCTTCTCCTTACTACCCATGTTCACGCTAATCTCCTAGTAAACTCTAACCCTAAATCCCCTAACCGTTGGCGGTGGTTGAAACTACCACCTGAGTTCGAATCCTCTGCCATCTTCTTCTTCAAATAACTCATCTCCGCTGCTGATAACCGCTATCCTCCACTCTCGAGTGTTCTTTCCTAGCCCTTGCTCTCTCTAAGTGACAGTGGATGATTTTAAGTGCAACGAAGGAGTATGACATCGGTGAGATCCTTGGCTTTGGTGGCCAAGTAACAGGTCCCTGGAGACGTTGCTTGATTTTCAAGGTTTGCCAACCTTGTTAAGCGACAACTTAAGAAGCTTCAGAGCTTCTTATTAGGCGACGATTCAATCCCAACTTCACTTTCCGATCAATCCACTTCCAGGAAATTTTCTTTAAACTTTGTTCTTTCATGATTTCTCTATTTTAATCACCTCATACCTCATATTTCTCAGTATGTTGCACATCTAAACCTTCATACACCTTCGCTTAATGTTCCCAATCTGTGTGTATCCCCTCCATGTTTTCGTTCAAATCCTCCACATTGTCTTCACATCGATCTTTCTCCAGTTTGCAAAACCTGAGAGCCAATTAAGACCTACTTCTATCGCTCCAATGAGCCTCCATTTCACCTCATTCCATCTCCATTAGAGTTCCCTTGGTCGGTTGTTTGTGTTGCCATTTGCAGGTGCGGAGAGAAACCTTAATGATTGGAATTTTCGTTGATCTCCGTTGAACTAGACCCTCCGATGAGACTCCATTGACATCGTATTTCAGTCGATGCAACCTCTTCGTGAGATCAGCCTCTCCTTTGTTAGAGCCTTGCGAAGGTTTTCCGACCTTCAGAGCAAAGAGAAGATGGAGGAGGAGGCTTGACCTTGTCACCGGAGCTCCGCCAGCCCTCCGCTGCTAGAGGAGGAGAGGGAAGAACACAGACATCAGCAGTCGTTCGATTAGATCTTTGGAGCTAATCTGACGGCCACCGATAATCCACGTAGAGCTTCCCAAAGCAACGATTCAAGCCTTAGGTCTGGTTCACCCAAACCAATGCCAAACCTCCTCAGAGTGCCACGCAACCCGAACCAGCAGCGTGACTAGATGTCACGCACCAGACATACGGGGGTAGGGGGGTAGGGTGAGGAATTTGCAGGCGTGCCCATCTGGATTTCCAAAATTACAGATAAGTCCACGTCTGTGGTGAAATTGCAACAACATCTGAACAGTTTTTGATATTTGCATTTTTATAAAGAAATTGTTTTATTTAATTTTTTATTATGTTTATGCCCCTGCTTTGATTGTTGAATAACTTAAGAGATCCTGAAATCCAATAGAATGAAATTGGTCGGTAGGCCAAGGCTCAGCTTTCCCTTGCATCGCTACTATATATTATCTAGTTCTCTTCGGGAGGCACTATCAGAGTGCCGAGGCCTTTTGATGAGGGCGGTGATGGGTAAAGACTGATTTCTCAAAGGATTATCTCCTCTGACAATGGCCTGTGGCACTCCATACAGAGCAAGCGACGTTGTCATGGATGAGGCGCCCACGCAAGGACCTCAATTCTCCTCCTCGAACCAAGGACCTATGGAAGTCGGGTCCCCCCGTCCCATGGCAAGGCAACAGTGTCCTGAGGGAGGAGTTTAGAGGCCTTATAGTATTTGTTGAAAGTTAATTTAAAGCTCTTTCATGTGGTTTAATTTATTATCTGATTTGATAATTAATTCGCTTATTAAAATTAGAGCATTTGTTGGATCTTTACATGTTATTCTGAGCATCATTTCTTGCATATAGATTGAATGATTGATCTTACTCAAACCTTGATTTGCTTGCTAAATTAAGAATTGGTTTGAGTAACTACTTCCACATTAATTCTTCATTAAACTCTGATGCTTACTCTAATTAAGATGAGTTAGAATGTGATCTATTGAAATATTCCTTGGATAATCGATGCTCAATGAAAGCTTGAAAATAAATCTGTTGTGATCAATTTAATTAAATAAATTAATTGGAGATTAAGTAGGAAAGATACGTGCATTTTGTTTGTTGCACTACATTGAATTATTTGTATTGTGTAGCATTATAATCATTTTGTAATTTATTATACGGTATTAAAAATCAATTTAAAAAGGGCATGCATTGCATTCTGTTTACATAACTTGACATAGATCCACTAATTAATCACTTAAGCAAATATTTAACTCCTAGATTTAATCGATTAATTGCCCATGTCTCTGTGTTCAACCATGGACTTATCCTGGATAAATTTAAGTCGAATCCTCCTCGCGGAGATCTTTTGACTCGGTTCTGACCAGTTGCTAATTGGCCTATTACAACGAGTGATTCTTAGCATTGCCAATTAACGGTTGAGCACCTCTATGTTTGTTTTGACCTCCATGTTATAATTTTCAATGAACTATAACAGTTTGGGATACGTGGCTAATTTTCCTTGACAAATACACTTCTCATTTCTTCCGCAGGCTGCTTTTGTACCTAATCCCGACAGTGCTGATGACACAAGCTACTTTCTATCACGCTATGATCCACATTTGACAAATTTGTCGGATAATCAGGATCCATGTGGTATGGAATTGTCAGCTGACCAGGATCCTTGTGGCTATGTTTCGGATGCAACTGATTCTAGCTCAAACCCTGACTTAGAGGTAACATATATTTCCTTGCTTGACTCCCTCTGCATTAGACCCATATTATTGTCTGATAAAATAGAGAAAGACTAGTGAAGTGCTCCTTGTTATCCAACTTTCAAAAGGACAAAATCAACCACCACTCATCTAGATTTTATTTCTACTTCCTTTGCCCGACTTTTTTATTGAAAAAGGTTAATTCTTTCTGTACTCTGATTGCCATAAGCACACACTCATCATAGGTACTCTATTGGATCTTCAGTGCTTAATTATTAATGAATCAATCAGAATTAATCTATTTATCTCTGTGTGTGGCTTAGATGTACGAATGTGGACATTCAAAGAATGTTGATTCAGATTCTCTTGATCTGTCTAGGATCAAATTCTCATTCAAGGTACTTGTTTCAAATTAAAGGTGTACTATGGCCTTCATGTGAGCATTTTCTTCTAGACGGTATGGTAATAGAGGTCCCGTCTAAACTATAGATAACGGGACTTCTGACCTGTTTCTTTTATTCTCCTTCTACTCAGAATTTATCGCAGTTGGCCTCAATGAATCATGATGTGTTGATCCAAAGTGGTAAAGCGTCAAACAGATCATCGCCAGTAACGAGACCATCTACCCCATCTTAACAATTTTCGAAAGAGGGTACATAGGTTCCACTGAGAAGCTCATACTGGAAACTGGATCCAGTCCCTTCAAGATCCAACAACCATGATTGATGAAGTCCTGAACAATTTTCTTTTGTTGATTGTGCTTGCGGACGTTGAATGGCAACTGGACCAGTCTGGTTACTAGGTTGGATCTGGATGATCTTGCATGTGAAAACGATTATATACATTTTCGTGGAATAGTATGTCAAGTGTTGATTGCCGTTATAGGAGCTAATTTGTAACATGATAATCGGTTGATTTCGTGAGTGCAAGGTTGTAATATTATTGGTATCGTCTATTAATGAATACCTGTTGGTTACTTAGTTTTCTTACAATCATTAAAGGATATCCTTTCTGAATTTTGCACATCTTGTACATCTATGATATCACCATTTGTCGTGCTTCCAGGTTTTCTGCAATTTTTTATGTGTGCAATTGGTGAATCTACATAAGTTGTCGGAGTTGCATTGTTCATTGAAATCCACAACTGTCATCTTAGCGGGTACACAGAAAAATTTCTGCCATCCAATTGAAGTTGGTGTCATCTGGGAGGTTGAACAAATTCGTTTCTGTCTTTTTCTTCTAAACATTAAAGCATCTAAATTAATGGTTTTATGTAGATTGCACTTCTTGTTCTTCCAGCCAAGTTGACTATTAAGCAATTCTAGTATAGATGATGTTGCGACTCTGGACTTTTACGGTGAATTCTTACAGGGAAGTGCATTTATTAATGAATGTGATCGCACAAATTGGCTGGAATTTTTTTCCTTTTTTTTCTTTTAAGTGCTGAACTTGGATATATGGATCTTGGATAAGGAGATATTTAACATGTTAGCTTCATAAATACTGTATGCATATCGTCATTGATGATCAAGTAAATTTTGAGATATGTTTATCTTTCCTTATCTTTTATGTATTTTATGTTTCTTTCCTCTCTATTATGTAATTTTTCCTCTAGGGTTTGTTCTCTCTATATAAGGGAATCATATGGTCCTTTTTATAATGCAAGTCATATTTCTCTTTCTACATGGTATTAGATTGACGATCCTAGATCGAGGTCCCATTACCATCGACCCAATCCCCACCCCTCTTATCGTCGTTGAACTCCCTCGGGAATTCTTCGAACATTGTTGGCCCACAGTGGGCCCCCCCTCATTGTCATGCAAGATCCAGCGTGGTCCCACACCATTGTTTGTTGTCGTCAGAGCCTTAGCGGCATCGCCTCTCGTTGCCGCATGCCCCCATGGCCTAGTGGATCCCCTCCCGGTGTCGCTTATTGCCTCCACGGCATCTCTCGGCTCCTCTTAGGGTCCTGCAAGTGTTTGAGCCTCTCTCCTCAACACTTCTTTTGCGTTTAAGGCTCGTGAGAAGTCTGATTTTGGTAGGAAACAAGTGATTTCAGACCTCTAAATCACCTCAGCATCGCTAAAGTGCTCTTGTAGTTGATGGGAACAGTTGTGGCATGAGTCTACATGCACAATATATTTCTCGTGTGATTGTATAGACATATTCACGTTAGTCTACATCACCATTCTATTCTTTTCTCGACATCATGTCAGAGAACAAGGTTGATCTATCATCTTCAGGTGCCTTCGATGATCTGGCACCAATCATGAAGATAGATGGGACTAATTATAATTTATGGACCATGCAGTTCATGAGCCTTATGCAATGCAATGGGAAGAAGCACATTCTAACACAAGATGTATTGGCCAACAAGATTGGGGTTAATGCCTCTTGGGGGCATGATGATGTGTACACACACGTTTAGCTATATGGTACTCTCACCATGGAGATAGCCAATGATATCATGCATTAGCCCGCTGCCAAGGCAATGTGGGACATCCTTGCAACCACTTATTCTCTAGTGAGGAACGAGACGAATATACTACAACTTCAAATATGATATCTTCAGTATACAGAATGGACGTTCTCTTCATACTTTTTATTCGTCTCTTAGGGGCATGTTTGAGAAGCTTCACAGCTTCATGCCTCTGACAACATCTCCAGAGCAGTAAAAGGTATACAAAAACGTAGCCATGGTTGGAGTATTCTTGCGGCTCTTGATGCCGCACAAACTCAGTTATTTGTAGTCGCCTCCATACCTCTCATGGAGGAAGCATGTTGTAAACTCAACAGGATTACAATATCTTCTTCAACCTCTACTCAAACATCCCCGGTTGTGGCCATATCTCGCGGTAGAGGACTCTTCTCAGTTCAGGGGACGCGATACTTGTGCTAGAGAAGGTGGACATCAACGTCAACCATGTACTTAGTATCATCGCTCTGGTCACTCTGAAGATACAAGTTAACATAATCATGGTTATCCAGCGATCGTGTTGCAGAGTAGGTTGATACACCTGCTACTCTTGTCACTTCTTTTGAGTAGAAGTTTGATGATCTAGTCTCCTATTTGACGGAAATCATGACTCATGTTGTTGGACCCTCTAGTGCTCCTTCGAACTCGTCTGACATTGTTGCGTCGAATTTTGCTAGTAACTTCAAGTATAACATATGCTCTTATTAGTTGTCATAGGCCAGACATGTGGATCATGGATTCAGGTGCCTTCCATCTCCTCAGTGGAGACAAAGCTTAGTTATCTTCCCACATATTAGTTCATCCTGACAGATCAGTTGTTATTGCAAATGGGACACATTCTCCTATTACTAGGAAAGGGGAGATTTGATTTACATCGTCTATTGTATTTGCAGAATGTGTTCATGCACTTGATTTTTTTATGAATTTATTATCTACTAGTCAAATCACCAAGAATCTACATTCACGTGCCATATTTGACCCATCTACTCTTGTGTTTCAGGATGTGCTCAACGGAATGATGATTGGATGTGGTTGTGAACAAATGCATGTCTCTATATAAATGTCCAGTTTCCGTATGCTTGTGCTTCTTCCATTCTCATTGATTGAGTTTCCCCCAACATGTGCCATCTTTAGTTTGTCGCCTTCCTCTACGTAAGTTGTGTCGAGTTCTCCCACTGATTCCTTCTCAATCCACTTTCTAATGCGAGGTCTGCCAGCTTGGGAAGCATCATTGATCTAGTTTTCTCGATTGTCAGCGTCGTAGTAGTAGTACTTTATTTGAGCTGGTCTGTTTTGATATTTGGGGTCCCGGTCATGTTCCTAATCATCAGGGGCACATGTTCTATCTTGTTGTGATTGCTGATTTTCTGAACTTCATGGGTTTTTCTTTTAAAAAATAAGTTTGAGTCTGGGTCTATTGTCCAATCTTGTATTCATGAAATGAAGAAAAATTTTTTTGCTTCTATTAAAAACGTTTGCTTTGACAATACCTTAGAGTTCATTATACATCTTTCTCAGATCTTCAAGTTTTCTTGGAATCATACACTAGACA